>OX467319.1:1232500-1737500 GCA_950108535.1 Agriphila straminella
CACCTACTGCAGCTAAGTACCAGCACAGATTATATACCTTGGCGGAATATTCGCATCACACGACCCCCGCCAAATTACACATTGTGAAACCGTTTGTTTACCCCAATAAATGAAAAAAAAAAAAAAAAAACAAATGAAGGTGCACCTTATAATGTCTTGAGATAAGGTTGATGTTTGCCAAATGATTACGTATTTTGGTAGGTTTGAATGGTAGTAGGGCTCTGTCACTCCGCGCGCGAGTATGAAGCGCTCGGCGTCCTCTGAGAGGACAAATTTCATACGTCAGAAAAGATAAGACGTACGCGATAGAAAGAGAGGACTACTAAGTGAATTTTTTGAAGCGAAGGGAGCGCTGTGCGACCTTAATTGTACTTTATTGTGTCGGAGCAAGAGTCGCAATTTATTTAAACGATTTTGCGGAGTGCAACTTCTGTACGCTAGTAAGTACTATTATCTATTCTGTGATGGTAGTTTGTATAGAAAACACGCGCGACACCACACCACACTCTGGCTCCGCGCCGCATCGCGGGAGAAATGTTTTATGTTCGCCGCCCCGTCGCGGAACACAGAGCCAGTGTGAGAACCGCCTAAATGCGAAGACAATAAAGTTCAAAATAAAGCAGATTTTTTACAGTTTTGTATAACCTGACATACTGCTGCCTGTACAGTCACGAGAAATAAAATGTACACACCATAGAACTTTGTCACATTACGTTTTGAATAACCTAGGTATAACATTATTACACTGAGATATATTGATTGAATGTGATATAGTTGTAAGGTGTACATGTTATTGCTCGTGACTGTACATAAAATTGGATTGAATTTGAATCACCCACATTGTGTCCGCTCGCAGAAAGAGCGCGAGGACCGCGAAGCTCGCGAGCGCGCCGAGACGCGGTACTTCTACGGCGAGCTGGCCGAGAAGAAGTTGCGGCACGCGGACAACAAGCTGCTCACACACGCCGCCGCGCTCGCGCAGGAGGCGCGCGCGCACGGCCGCCCCGACCGCCCCATACTAAGGACTGTCGACGTGAGTGTTCAACCTACATTTTTCAATATTACTTTTGCAAACTTTTGGACTTTCAATGCCACTGGGTACTTACTTTACATAAAATGTAAATATTTCAAAGTTATTATTTTTGTGTGAATTAATGTATGCTAAAGGTATTTGAAGCTGAGGCAGGACTGTGCTCCTGCCTCAGCTTCAAATACCTTTAGCTGGATGTCACTGAGCTAAAAGGTTTTTAGGTCATTGCCAAGTGTCCCCCACCCCAAACAATAGAATTTTCTTTGTTCACGGCAGTTAACGTGTTAAACGCCGTCCCGAGAATAAAGTTACATTACAATCTGGGCCGCTATTTAACATACGTGACAATTGTAAATTACAATGCCAATTGTATTTGATGTACGTTGCGGTGTCTTTTAGTTTGATCAATATATTTTCTAAATTCAAATTGGCTTACGCCATAGGCACCGAATTGTCATATGTCACGCCACGTCTGTGAAATAGGGGCCTAAACTTCGTTGTTTGTATGCCAGCGCTACTGCAAGCTGTACCGGCTATATCCAATGCCGGACTTACCGAAGTCGCAACAAGAACACTACCCCCACTACTCGGTGTGGGACGGCTCGGCGCCGGACAAGGAGTACCGTGAGCCGACGCCGCCGCCGCCGGACCTCGGGCCCGACGCGCCCGACGAACCGGAACCGGCGCCGGCGCCAGCTCCGGCCGACAAACAGCCTGATAAACTGCCGCCCGCTGAAGGCAAGAGGGACGGAATGCAACTTGACGCTAAGGTATGTTTATCTATCTGTGACTTAACAGCTGTTACGAAAACAATAAGGGTTTATTCAAGCTGGCACATAATCGAAGCACATTGAATCGTTTAATCTATAAGTTAACATGGCAAATTCGCTCTTATTTACAACATCAAAAGTAATGCTTACATTTCTTCGAAGATAAAAAGTTCTCTCCCTTTTTTCCCCACTGCTCAACTAAACTGCCCAACTGCGAATAGTTGGGCAGTGGGGAATCCCCAATGCTCAACTGTGAGCTATCGGTGTGCGCGCGTCTTGTTTATTTCCAAAGAAAAGTGAGTATAACGTTATTATAAAACTAGCTTCCGCCCGCGACTTCGTCCGCGTGGACATTCGATAAAATCCTCATGTTTTAATTTCATTAAATTCTGATCAGCCGTTTTTACGTGATTAGGCGGGTTCCCACCAAGCGCGCTGCCTCGCGAGGCAAGACGTTTGCCGCACGGGCCTCGAACGAGGCTGCTCGCTTGGTGGAGACTCGCCTAATTACGTAAAAACGGTTGATCAGAATTTAATGAAATTAAAACATGAGGATTTTATCGAATGTCCACGCGGACGAAGTCGCGGGCGGAAGCTAGTTTATAATATTCAGAATTGTATCCAGAGATATTAGTATCCCGTTCTCGTTCCCGTTCCCTATCCCGTTCCCGTCCCTGTCCCCGTCCCCTGGATGTGCATGTCCAGGTCCAATCATGTCCACCGTGTTGGACTTCAAAATAAAGGTCATTTTCGCAATCACCATCCCACGAAACCTCATGTTCATGTTTACTCACACCATTTACCCCTAAGTGGTTGATTTTCAAAATTACAAAATATATGTTTGCCTATTTATTTTAAGATGTGCTCCTACGTAGTTTAAAGTTGTAATGTCTATTGTGTCCTATTCGCCGTTATTCGAAGCCTTTGTAAACAGATTGAGAATAGCGGAGCCTTCCCGTTACCGTTCAGCATCATTATTATAGGTCTATATTACTAAATTACGTCACATCCGCATCCGTGTGACGTCATGTCTCACCCCACCATGTTCACCAGGCCGCCGCCATTGCGGGTTTCCGCGCTCATTGGCGTCCTTTTTTCGCAACCGTTCACATCTAGTCAAACGCTGTTGGCGTTCGAAATTTAAAAAAAAAAATCTAAGTAGGTCAAATGCTGTTAGCATTCGAATTTTAAAGTTTTCTAAAGTAGGTCAAACGCTGTTAGCGTTCGTGAAATTCTTAATTCGTAATTTAGATTTTATATTGCATATTTTTGTTAAAAATGAACATCTTACGATTTATTTTCGGTTATTAGAAATGCGTGTGCGTAGAAATTTTAAAACCATACGTAAAATCAGTGTTAGTTGGGTCCGACTCTGTGTCGTCTCCGTTTTCGTCGTCATATTCGATCGCGGAGTAGCAGAGATCGAGGGCGAGGGCATGGATCTACAGTAAATACGACGCAGGATTTGAATTGTATTGAGGTAATCTAACGCCTCGCCATAAGGTCAGTGAAATTTTTCCATATTTTATAATGGTATGATTCTACCCACGATATGTTGAAAAATATTTTCTGTTAATTCTAATATTCGTTAAATTGCAGTTCATGAGTTTTATTCGCTTTTGGCCTATGCTATCTGCTAAAAGGTTATAATTTTGACAAATTTAATGCTTATGAAAATTTTTACGTTACGGAAAACATGTTTTGTAAGATTCCTATTCATTGTTGGTAAAGCATATTATATTATATTGTGTTGAATGTGATCTGAGCACACAAATCCTTGTTGTGTTCCTCAAAATATGAGAAAGTGTATGCAGCTTGAATCCTGGCGCCATCCTGGCGCTATCCGGCATTTCGTTCGACTCATAGTTTTACTTGACCAGTGATGAGATTAACCATTGCGCCCTATTTTATTTTGAGATGTTGTTAGCCGTAGTCGTTTGAAAGAGTATTCAATTTTTTTTTTTTGAGAAAAGCTACTGCTTTGTGAATCTGAATACGTAACGAGGCGCTTTAAACAAAAATAAGTATTCAGGGTTTAGCAAAAGAATGTTGCCTTTATATTGGTTTTTAATAAAAACATTTATACGTTACTATTTATACGTAAGATAAATATATTTAAACGATATCAATGCGCAAAATTACTCGGGTTCAATTCCCAGTAAGATGAGCGTAGGTACTAATCTTGTCTTGTGTTGTGTATAAATAAAAATTAATGCTTTATATTTGCTTTCTATGCTTTCCAAAACCATTTATTTGATTGTGATGAAACTTGAAAGACCGATTGTCCTGGCCCAAAAAATTCGTGTTTTAACCTTTGATTGAATAAATTTGTGGTATATTAAGCTTGTCGGGTACAGCTAGTTATTAATAAAATAAATTGTGGTAATTGTTTTAAAATAAAAATATATTTTAAATTGCAGGCAATTCAAAAGTTTATCATAGTAATTAGAGACTTTCTATTATCATTATACCCCTCGGTTCCAGCTTGTTCCGCAACTGGACCGGGGAAGGTCTATCGGCTGCTCCTGGCACCGTTGACACAAGTTTATGAAAAGTTGTATCTACATAATTTTCTATAATTAAAACTTGCTGTCTACTTCCTCTATGGTAGTAATCCCCACATGTTGAGAGCTGTGCGAGTTGTAACAATATTTTTAATATTGATTCATCCGGTCGCTTCTGAGCACCGTTGATTGATACTTTGATATGAACTCTGGCGGTCACTCCTGATGGATACCGTTGATTAAGTATCTTACTATTTAACATAAATTCGGTCGCCCTCTGATGGGCACCGTCATTATACATATAGTTATGTAATGTCAATAAATATATTTACATTCGATAAACATTTATTATGGTTTTAACATAAATTCGGCCGGTCGCTCCGGAGCACCGTCGGTTGATGTTTTGACATAAATTATTTCGGTTGCTTTTGATGAGCACCGTCCAGGCACCGTCGATATGTACATAATTTAAATCATTTTATCTTATTATTTTATTTCATTATTCTGTATAAACACTGTCCTTAATCCCTGAGGGAGAGGAACTTACAAAGGGGATCATCCAAGATATTCTCGTACTTCTAGTGGGCACCACCAATGAATGAATGATAGAAATAAATCTTAATTTATATAAACTCCATGTTTTTAACAACCACTAGTTGCTGCTTACAGAACAACCAGAAGGATTTTGAAAGTTTCTTTGGGGAGTTATTTATTAATATTAATTTTTATAACCGTGGGCCAGTGGCAACAAGTTATTTTGATTGAAATATTTCAATCAATATATTTTCCTGTTATTTAAAATGTGTCTTTATTAAAAATATCAAACCGGGTGCAAAGTCCGGGTGTCGCAAAGAAAGTTCACCAACAGTTGCGTTCTGGTGCTTCACTGGCCGCTGCCGTGGCACACTCGATGCGCTCGCTCAGCTCGCGCTTTATTTTGCCGTTTTGTGATCAAAAGGTCACAGTTTTAATCTAACCTATTTTTTGTGTCCCTTTTGGCTACACTGTAACCAAAATAACTGTAGCAGATATTATGTTTTGTTTGAACATTTTATATTCATTTGTATTCTTTGAAGACTGATATTGTCTCATGAGACCGATGACAGATCAGATATCCTAGCTCTTTAGTTAAGTGGTCACTGCAAGGGTTGTGCCTGTTTTACATTTTAAATTTTATGAAAATTTAAGTCTGATGATGTTGGCTTTATTACAAAGTGCATTGATAGCCGATTTGACGGGGGCGTGTAATGTGTGTGTACATAGATACATAAAGTGCTAGTTTTTATTGTACTTTGACCACGTTATTATTTACATTAATAGATATGAATTTAAAAAATAACTTTCATATGTATATGTTTTGTGATGTAAACCTTATAAAATTCATGGGGGAATCTCGATTTTACGCAGACCTTGATTGAATCATTCTATATTTTAATTATTATAATCATAGCACGGTGTAGAGTACTTGTTGAATATTTCAGTAGAATATGAAAACACTTTTATTTAGCTACCATAACATGTACCATATTCTGGAAATAACTTTAAAATAATACACTTAAGCACTTTGACATTAGTCAGTTGTTGTAAACACTGTCGCTCTGATGTTATGTTGGTTGGTGTCTGCGAATGATTTACTTAATAAGCAAGCTTAACTACCACGGGGAAGCACTGGCACACTGCTCTTGTTTATTTATCCGGGTGATGATACTTGATTTGTTAGATAACAGAGGTAATCTTCTCGGTGGATAATTCCAAAGTATCTATGTGATTTTAATTGAATAATTAAATAAAAGTATTTTAATTGTAATTATTATTACTATTATTATTGATATGCATCATTTTTGCTATATTGTTTGAAATTCAAGTTTAAAACGAATATAAAGTTTATGCTGCGTGCAGCTTTTCCGATGGCCATAGAAACCATGACATTTAGAAACTTGATTGTTTTAATATTTTTTTTTTATATTTATTTTATAGATTGATAAAAAAAAAAAAAAAAAAAAAAAAAAATATTTATTTACCTTTATCTTTGTGTACTGAAAGTAAAGACATAATTAAAGGCATATTTCTTTACTATATAATTATTTCTTTCTTTGGTATGCAGTACGGTCATATTAATTTGTTCTTTTAATGCATCTTTTAATTTTATCTATTATATCTATTATAGTCTTTACCTAGTATTTTGATTCCCAATGTTAAGATGTAATTTAATTTTGCGATGATAATTAAAAATGTGTCAGTTAGGGGTAGTGGCTACTTACCTATTTTTTTTTTTTTTTTTTTTTTTTTGTTTGTTTTTGTTTTTGTTTTGGGCTAACACAGCTGCTGTGTGTGCTGACCAATCGAATACTAAATGTTTTATTAAAAAAAAAAAAAAAAAAAAAAAAAAACAAATGGCCTGGTAAATGTTAATTAACATTCGATAGCAATTTATATAACACTAGTCTGACATTAGCAACAAGATGTCGCAAACAGTGGCGCACACAGACACTTTAGCTAGCTAGTCGGCCTAAGCGTATAACACCAAAGGTAGTTAGCCTACCTTTGGCTTAAATCAGTCTTATAACGTTTATTTTTGGTATACTTATTGAGTTCAGTTCGCAGTTTACGATTAAATTAATTTAATCAAGTATTTGATATAAAAGTAATAACTTTGTGACCGTGTTCACAAAGATTTATTTGATTATGATATCCAAATCCAGTTAAGGATTTTATAACGATTTTTTTTTTTTGCAGAGCAAAAGCTCAAAGAATTGGCAAGGTTTGTATCTTGAAGTGAATTAATTGTGCAGCAACTGACATCACATTTGTAATAAAAGAATCTGCGAAGAAAACGTTGTTTTGTCCCAGATTATTTTGAAGTAGGCGTTCGACGCGGTTTAAGCAGAGATGCACTGTCAGCCAGCAGTCATATTAAACGATAACACGATTGAAATATTATGAGTTAGATAATTTATGTTAAATAATTATGTTAAAAAAATAATAATAATATATTAAGTGAATTTATTTAAAGCTGATCTGATTTGTCAACTTGTTCGACTTTATTTTAGTTTTAATTATTGCCTTTTTTTTGTATTATAATTTTTTCTTCCCTTTACTAATTTAAAGAAAGCTTTCTTTTGATCTAAATTAATTAATAAATTTTAAGAGAAATAAACTAGTTATGATAATTAGAGTGTCACATTGGCGTCCTGTCCCTGTTCACCAGGCGATAACAAACAATGTCTCAATCTGTTTACAAAGGCTTCGAATAACGGCGAATAGGACACAATAGGAGCGTTTTACCTACCATTAAAACGCATATTGTGTCTGAAGCCTTATTCGAAGCCTACCTTCAAGGGCTGCCTGGCATGCATTTAATGTTCAATAGTTGTAAAGTATTTTTCAGATTTTGAGACTGCAATGAGCGCGGAAACCCGCAATGGCGGCGGCCTGGTGAACATGGTGGGGTGAGACATGACGTCACACGGATGCGGATGTGACGTAATTTAGTAATATAGACCTATAATAATGATGCTGAACGGTAACGGGAAGGCTCCGCTATTCTCAATCTGTTTACAAAGGCTTCGAATAAGGCTTCAGACACAATATGCGTTTTAATGGTAGGTAAAACGCTCCTATTTTATATTATTTTTCCATACAAAATTTGAACCCCATTTTCACTCCTTTAGGGGTCAAATCATGTCCACCATGTTGGACTTCAAAATAAATGTCATTTTTGCAATCGTCATCCCAGAAAACCCCAATAACTACATCCATATCTATTTTTGGGTTTTTTTCCCCCTTTTCACCCCCATAGGGGTTGAAATACTAACAATAACAATATACGTTGCGATAGTTTTCCATCCATAAGCCTAATTTATAAATTTAGCGATTTTTACTTTGAAAATTAATGGCTTTTCTTCAATACACAACTTCATCCCTTTTTTGACCCCTTCGGGGGTAGAATTTTGAAAAACTCTGAGACCTGTATTTATTAATTTTCAATGGTCAGCCTAACCACAAAATTTGAAGATCCTAGCTTCAAAACTGAGGGACTTTCATACAAACTTTGGACCCCCGTTTCACCCCCTTGGGAGTGAGTTTTGAAAAATCCTTTCTTAGTGCACCCCTGGACCTCATAAGGAACCTATGTGCAAAATTTCAAGTCTCTAGGTTCAGCGGTTTGGGCTGTGCGTTGATATCTCACTCAGTCAGTCAGTCAGTCAGTCAGTCAGGACTTTGAATTTTATATTAATAAGGGTGAATTTCAAACATCAGTTTTCTGACTCAAATTAATAATGTTTTCATCAACCCGAGAGATGCCGTTGCAAAACTGCGCTTATTTAAACATTCCAAATTAAAAAAGCAGCGCTACTTTTAATCTTTAAATATTTTTAATCCCAGAGATAGTACAAACAAAGTAACGTTAGCAATACTTACGTTAGTTTTACTTGGTAACCGGAATTCACCAGATGGTGCCCCCCAAGGCAGTAGCCCCGCCCCCCGCGGCCGACTACAGGCGCGCGGGCCGCGCCGACGGGCTGCAGCGGCGCCCCCACCAGGTACGATGTTATAGTTACAGAGCTAGTGACAAAATACTGCAAGAGTTATCTCAAGGCCCATCATTCAATATGGCCCGCATGCGGCCCGCGGTTGCGTCCTTGGCGTCCCGCATTGTATTGACAAAATTTAATTCAAATGTCTACAAATTATACCTATTTACAGATTAAAACGACTTCGGTCACTTTTAATTTAGAATAGAATGATTTTCTTGTGTTGCGTGCGGCCCACCGAACTAATATCAGAGTATACTAGGCCCTTGATTTTTTGGTTTAGTGTGTACATGAATCAGCACCTACTCGCAAGGCCAGGAAGTGGAACACCTACCTGCTTAGCATGACTGTTTATATCGCGTGATATAGCGTTTTATTACGTTTAACTGTCAAAGAGACAAAGGAGTTTGACAGTTGAGTGTCGATAAAATGCTATATCACGCGATATAAATCGGTCATGCTAGGCAGGATGGCGTCAGCGCGGGCCTTGAAATATCTCTTGCAGTATTTTGTCACTAGCTTTGTAATTAAACTTCACTTCACTAAATGGCATTACTGTATAAATAAAAGTGATTAAGGGCTGATTTTCAGTCAGTTTAAATATTAACCAAATATAATAAAAGTCCTTCTAAAAATGTTGACAGACAATGAATGAGAAACATCTTCAATTTGGCGGTATAAAATAAATAAAAATGATTTTATTAACATAAATCATACATTAATAACACATAATTAAACAACCCCAGTAAGTAATTCAGGTATAATATTCCAGGTATAATACGCTATCAAACGAGTAAAGCTTGATCTTGAAAAAACCAGCCCTAAAAGTAGTATTAATACATAGGTATAATGATTGCAGGATGAGTTACAACTGCCTGCGATAACGACGGTGCCGTGCAAGACGGAACGGTGCCATTGCGACCTCAAGCAGTGACCGCCAAATGAAACGAGATTTACCAAATATTTATAATTTATTTATCTCAAGTTTAGAACGTGTTTTGTCTATTTAGTTTATAAACATAGAGAGCGTTTGTATGGCACGAGTGTGACAGATTGTGACTAGAGAATATGGTGGATAGTGATCATGTCAAATTTATATGTGAAATTACAGCAATAAAATATTTTAATACGTCCTAATTCGTGTTTCTAACTTAACGCTAAATTTAGAAATCAATATACAACTAGCACTTACTAAATTAAATCAAATCTTTGGTCACATTGAGTGTAGAAAGTCTTAAGTGTTAATACGCTACAAGTTACTATGTTAACTTTAAAACATTGGTGCCAATGGATCGATGAATTTTAAATGGAATCGTTTCGACCACAGCATTCGTAATACTTCGTTCGCTTTGGCTTACAATATTGTCTACAGTTTCAGTAGTTGGTATTATACAACTATTGTGTAATTTAAAGCTTTCTATTCATAATCTAATTAATTGTGATGTCATTATTAATTTAGGGCTATTCCATATAGGTATCCCAACTAGCTATCTCAATCAAATGGCATACATGGAATTTTTCCACTCTTCCCTTCGATCAAAGACTCTTCTCAATTTTTTCCACTCTCAAGTTGGGAAGAGTGGAAAAAAACTCCATGTATCCCAACTGATTAAGATATCCAGTTGAGATAATTATATGAAATAGCCCTTAAGGCTAGTATATTCCAAATTATCGAATTTGGCCTATGTTTGATTCAACGATAAACACTCAAATATTATTTATTTTGAGCAGATAAAAATATATGTTGAAGTTTCATTAGCGATCTTGATTATTTTACGGTTAAAAATACGATATTCGTATCTTCACTCGACTAAAAAAAATTGCAAAGACAAAGAAAGTTTTCATTAATTTTATATTTTTTGGATAATACTGGAAGTTTATCAATCCCTTATTCACGAAAAATATATAGAAAAAAAATAATGACATATAGAAGAATATTCAACGGTTACTTTTTCAAAAAGTGTCTTTATGCTCAAAATAACAATAAAAAATGAAAGTCAGGTTATTTTCATTACTCTTCACACGTAAAGAAAAAGACAGAGACAGAGTTTTTGGAATATACTGGCCTTAATTTGCCAGTTATTAAAGGTTAATTTCTACATCTCCTAGTTGATAATACCAACTTCTTTCCAGTTTAAGCGTCAGTACAGGCGATTTGCCTCAATTTCATTATGTCACAAGTAATGTATTATGTTTATTAGTTATTTTTTAAATATTTCTTTGGTAATTGTGTACGGTGGGGGTGTAATAAAATTAAATAGCACCATGGATTTGCCATAGACACCATAATAATATGAATATGCAATCAAGTGAATATTCCGAGTAAATTGAAAAATTTGTGTTATTTTTTTAATATCAGGTATAACGTGACACTAAAAAACTATAGACGCATCATCGACTGTACCAACAGCTTCATAATATTCGAGAATATTCGATCAAGACTTCGTGTCGCGGTCGCTTATCTAACTTACACTAACTTGTACTCTCTCGCGTCGACATATTATACTAATTTAATGGCTACGATAAAAGATGGCATTCATTTGTGCTATAGGGTAAGTAAACTAGCAATTTACGTGTCAATAGTTGAAAATATTTTTAAAGAGTTTGATGTGCATTAAGTAATCAAGTGATATTCAAGATATAAAAGGCACTAAAACGACTTAAATGTTATTGTGATTTAATGTCTTGTGTTGTAAAAGTTTTTAAAAAATTACGTCAAATATGAATTTGTATTTTTAATTTCAAATGACGGATTGTGATGTAAATCAACTATTGATGCGTAAGTGAACCTTAAATATTAATAAAATTTTAAAGAGAAATGTCTAGTAATGCAAAAATACATCGAAGTAGTACATATATCTAATATATCAATAACTGACAAAAATACATTACAATCTGTTTCTAATGAGGGCGAATCGGTTGATATAATAAAATTATCATTAGGTCGGTATAATCTAAGGCAAGTTCGGACGACACGTCGTGTTATAATACTAAAATTTACATTGTCCCATACACCAAGAAATGTTAGGGCACCTCGCACACGCGCATTATCATCACCAACACATTGCAAATAAAAAATATAAAAAAAAAACAAAATAGGCGGAGTGGCAACAATCAGAACAGAAAACATGGAATTGGGTACTCCGACTTAAATTTAAACCTTAATACGAACTAATAAATAAATTAAGTAACACAAATTAACTAACGTACGCAAATTTGGCACTACTCTAATACTAATCATGGCTTATCGTCAGGAAATGCATAAATAATCGAAATGCGACATCCGCGTCCATCGCTCAATACTCACCGTTGTAAATATACTATCAAAAGTTATCAATCAACACAAGAATTATATTAACATCTCAATACAGTTATCTCTCTGTAGTTATTTAAATCTTAACTTGAGTACACGATCGTGTAGTTCATTGAGCCGAAATTCAGATACAATATTGCATTTATTAATTAAAAAAAGTGTCAAAAATTTCATATTTCACAGTCATGTACCCAAAACAATACAGTCTGATTCGACTGAGCCTTCTCGATCAGCAATCGAGAAGTTGTGATAAAGCCTTCTCGATCAGCAATCGAGAAGTTGTGATAAAGCCTTCTCGATCAGCAATCGAGAAGTTGTGATAAATCGTTCGTTATACATCCACCCCCTTATTAAACGAAGAGTAACTTTACACCTAGTTTAACCAAAAAGTATGCTTAAGAATATGAGGCTTTAAAGGCATCCAACATAAGGTGTAATATTGCTAATAGGCTATTTACATGGATCGATTTAGTCACCTGTGACGGTCGACTTTAGTCACCTAGCAAGTCGCTTCCAAAATTGAATCGCAGGTGATGGCGTCGCTGACGTCTATTTAATTTAGTTGATGGTGTAACCTAGGTAACAATATGCAATAACGTAGTTCCACTTTTGGCCATCGAATCAGATAATTTTGTTCAGTCACCTGCCCCCCTAGCCAAAGTAACATTTGCAAATTTTCGCTATCGCTTCGCTTCAAAACATTATGGATTTGACGTTTTAAAATTCGATTGTTAACGAAACCTTATGTCAATCCCATACATGTTTCGAAAGCGAAACGATAACGAAGATTAGCGAATGTTACTTTGGCTAGGCCCTCTGATTTCAATGAAGCGAAAGAAGTGTGCAAGGATCGTAGCAGGTGGCGATCCATAGTCTCTGCCTACCCCCATGGGAAACAGGCGTGAGTATATTATGTATGTATGTATGTCACCTGCGGCCTAGGCCGAATTGCCATTTACTCGGTCGATTTTCGCCGTGCGGTAAAAGTTGTGCGTCTTTAGTCACCAATGTAAATACCCCATTAGTAATATTTTTGGTTAAACCGGGTGTAAAGTTACTCTCGTTTACTAATAAGGCCACCATGTGTGTATCCTAAGGAGCAAGGAGTGAGGTAACAACCAGTGTTGTGTGTCGGAGGTTCAGGGAAGGTCCCGGGACAGTCCGCGCCCCACTAGCTGCAGCTTGCAGTATGCAGCTGCTTCGGCGCGCGGGGAACTGTCCAAACATAACAGTATTTGTAGATAGTTTTAAAAAATCTATTTAACCCTGCGTAGACAACTTTTGTGTCAAGTTTTTGTTAACGATATGATTCTTATTGCTTTGAAAATAAAGTTGAATTTTTATTGCGCGGTCATGAGGGCTAATAGAGACCGTTTGGTGACGCCCCGATGATGATCGAAATAAGAAATGTAATAAATATTTTAACATCATTCCAGACTTGGTGAATATACGGGCCGGGACCCGTCAGGGGCCCAAATTACTTTAGCCCGATAAGATTCTGTATGTGAAACAAATTTACGTTGAGCTCTGTCATCGGCGACTTCGTCAGGATCCAGAGTTTAAACTACGTTGGTCCTTTAT
Source organism: Agriphila straminella (assembly GCA_950108535.1). Lineage (NCBI taxonomy): Eukaryota > Metazoa > Arthropoda > Insecta > Lepidoptera > Crambidae > Agriphila > Agriphila straminella. The sequence continues at coordinate 1,246,234 of OX467319.1, forward strand.
GTAAAACATAGAGACGCCCAACATAGCTTGGGCCCCGGACACGACCCGGCCCGGATATGTGGAGATAGACCTTAAAGGTCCTGGTAGACAAGACACGCCTTTTGAAATTAAAATCTTACCTTAATATACAGGGTTCTTCACGGGGCGAGCTTATGTTGTATGGCGACCTCCGTACGAAATCACCAACTGCAAAGAAAAAGATTTTAGAATTTCATTTCACACGAGAAATGAATCTGTAACGATTGCACATAGTAGCACATCAGGAGCCCAATCGCGGTAATTCTGGACGTTAAAACCAAAAACGTTACGTTGTCATTTAGGTTATATTTACCTAAAAATCATTGGTTTAGCTTCATAATTTTCACATAAATTGTCCCAGATTGTAATCCTAGACTCCTTAGGCAGAGTATTCAACAATTTTAACAAAACTAAAGCGAGTATTTTTCTGTAAACGAAACTGAAACGTTAACGATTTAGCTTTGGTTTTATCGTTGAAAATTAGCGCGATTAGGCCCCAGTATGTCAGTACTATATTTATTCTGTGACATGTTAAAAACAAAATGACAAGATTTTCCAATAATTGCATTTTATCGGCCCGTTATCTGATAGTTCACAAGAGGCCTTATTCTAAAACGTGGACATTACATTAATCGCTTTATCTCTCTTGTTTCAATACATTTTTCGAAATGGCTGAAATAAGATTTTCCCCATTTTGCAAAATTAAAAAAAACTGAATCGACAAGAAAATTATATATAAGTAATTATAGATAACCTGCCCTCCTAGGCAAAGTAACATTCGCAAATTTTCGTTTTCGTTTCGCTTTCGAAACATACGGATTTGACGTTTTAAAATTCGATTGTTAACGAAACCATAAGTCAATCCCATACATGTTTCGAAAGCGAAGCGATAACGAAGATTTGCCAATGTTACTTTGACTAGGCCCTCTGGTTACAAACACAATAATCGATTGAGAAATGCCACCTGTAGAGGAGAACAGCTAGACATACGAAAGCATTTTTGGCCAAGCTGAAACGGAGACGCTTCGCGCTCGGTCGGTAAACAAGGTAGAAATAAAGTAAGCACTGACTTAGCGGTGAAGCAGGCAGTGGTATGCGCAGGTCCCGCGCGCGCGCCGCCGCCGGGCTGGCGCCCGTGTTGCTGCTGCTGCTGGAAATGTTCACACTAAATACAATACAAAAAATACAAAAATATTTATTCAAAACCAGAAAAATTACATTTACACTGCCATTAATGAGGCCCTCTTTTAGATATAAAAATATCTGTGCCAAAAGACCCCGCTCCTCCATAGCCATACAATTACAATTTCCAGTTTAGGACTTAACAAAATATAAAATTAAATATGAGAAAGAAAAATATGTTATTAAGCTAGTAAACTATAATATTTGATTTAATTAGCTACACAGTAACTTTACTCATTGAATTTGAGATGTGCTAGTGTGTGTGTGTATGTGTGTATGTATGTGTGTGTGTGTGTGTATGTATGTGTATATGTGTGTGTGTAAGTCTGTGCGTAGGTATCTGAAGTAAGCAGCACACTACATAAGTACACTAGTTTTGTACATGTTTTTTTATTCACCCTCAAAATTTTAAGGATATGTTCAGTCCATGAAACTGAACAACTTTCTCTAAGAAACATAGGGTCAAATATGTATACAAATCAAAGAGATCACATGATCAGTTTAGTAAGGGTGACTGTACGCGCTACACGTACATTAAGAAAAGGGGGTTGGTGAAGGTAAAGTCACTTGTTATGGTAAAGTATAAAAGTTTATTCTAAACACGCGTTAAATATAAAACAATGGTAAACTATGGTAGATTAAAATATAGAGACGTAACTAGGATGGTATGGTGAAGGGATGGTAATGGTATAAGCGCGATTGGTATGGTGGTAAGTGTGCGACTAAATTAGTTGTAAAACCTATAATAAGGGTAAACGCCGCGCGGTGCATGAAATGCTTACAGTGCAATACACACGCGCCGAAGTTCAATGTACCTAGCTCGTACAGTGACCAACATTTTTTGGCTTATTTCGACACATGTTTCATGGAGAAAGTTGTTCAGTTTCATGGACTGAACACATCCAAAAAATTTGGACTGTGAATAAAAACACCCTGTATACATTACAATTAGTTTCCTAAAGAGGACTTCTATAGCTGCCTGTGTGTGTAGCGGATATATATATTTTTTTGTCTCCTTTAATTTAAAACGAAAAAATGAGACAAAACACTGCAATTACTCACTCGCTATACAACGATTATTAGATAAGAAATTTTCAATTACCCATATCCCTCTATATCTATCGATCTAGATATTAAAGGCATCGATCCTTAGTAAAAGATAGGCTATTTCTTACTGGAGATAGATTATTGAAATCGGCCGTAAATCGGCGTAGTAAGTATAGTAAAAATCTTACGTATTCCTGATGTCGTCCTCCCTGGAGGTCCGCAGTATGCACTGCGCAGACAGCGCCCGCACGTGGTGCCGCCGCCGCACCAAAAATTCCATACGAAGGACTACTACCACTGCTAGCGCCACGCATCTACGGATTATGCAAAATTAATGATTAAAAAAAAGGACACACGTTTAATAAAGATTAACCTTACGAACGTGATATACAGCTGTTGTACCACAGAATATACAGGATGTTAGTAGCACCCTAGCGAAAACTTTAAGGGATGATTCTACCCTTAGAGTTAAGCAACTTTCTCTATGGAACCACTTGTCGCAAATGCATGGTTGAGATTTTTATTTTGATTTCATTGAGAAGCAATGTACGCGTAACAACTCGATAAGATCGCGGGAACGCGCGCGCGCTCACCCTCCGCCGCCGTCAGCCGGCAGCGCGGGCCGACCGACCCTATATCCACTAAAATCCATAGTAAAAATCCATTGATGGATCTTTTTGCACTCTTATGTCCACTTTAATCCGTGATCCACAAAAACCCACCCTAGATTCAGTATTTTTGCAAAGTGGATTTATTAGAACTAACGTGTGTCCAAAAATCCATTAAATAACGGATGACATTAATAAACTTCTTGGAAAAAATTAAATAATTGTTACATTGAAAATATTTTTCAAAGTTAAAGTTAACCTCCTCTAGATTTATGTGACCCTGGTACTTTTTAAAATAATTGTAACCCAATCCTTGTTATACTACGGTTCACCGTTTTGGCTCAATTGGGGCTCGATTTATCTGTTTTAAAAACCTGGCAGACTTTTCGAAGTTCGATGCGTTAGACGGTACAGGCGTGAGAAGTACTCACTTGAACCGTCGCTTGGGCGCGGGCGGCGTGGCCACGTGGTGCGGGCGCAGCGAGCGCTCGAGCGCTGCGTACCCCGCGAGCACCCGCTGCAAGTAGCGCTTCTGCCACACGAGCGCTTTGCGGCAGCTCTCTAGCCGCAGGCAGCGCCCGTGCAAGTACCGCACCTGAACAACAAAACATTTACATTGTAGATAGCCGGAGATGTCACAAGCAAACCCTGTGAAAATTGATTGGAAACGTTTCCTGGAACTGCCCTATCGGAAAATCAAGATATGATTGTAAGGATTCATATAATGATTAGTTCCACAGCAAGGATGTTAATGTTGAGAGATTATTTAAAACTAAAATGAACGAAATCAGAAGTGTGAATGAGAAATACCTAATGGCGGTACGTCGAAGAGGAGTTTAGTTTTCCCGAATGACAGACTGCCTCCCAAAGAGATTTCTTTTCCGTAAATAAATCCATTTTTTTAAGATTGGTTATGCTACGGCTCCACCTGCGTCTTAACGCGTAGCCTAACACTTTAATCTAGGCGTTAAGCAGATGTGGCCAAGACTTTAACGTGTTAATTTACAAACGGCCGTACTAAATTTACTTAACGCCTAAGCTAAAGCCTAGTTGGACATTACCATTAACGTTAACGTTAACGCAGGTAGAGCAGTAGCATTATAGATAAATCAAAGTTTAATAAAAGCAGTAGGTATGTAACAAAATAAATTATGTTTCGCGATTAGGTGTAGAATAAACACATATTTTATATAGTTACTTGAAAAAGTCTTGAACACAGCTCATAAATAATGAAAACTTTTCGCAGCTTCACAACTTATAAAGTTCAAACATCGAACATCCTGACAAATGACGCACAGCTGACAGTTCGCCGCGAAAGTCACACATCGACGCACCGTTTGCCACTTCTGCTAAAATTCCGCATCACCAGCAAAACAATAATACCAAATTCTGGCCGGTTATGTTGGTAATATAGAGACGCACACACGAGTCATGGACCCGCCGAGCTGTGACGCGACAAAGATTGCCGATATGGTGTAAGTACATCCCTCCATCCACTAAAATTCATTGTAAAGATCCATTGATGGATCTTTTTGTCCACTATATTCCTTGATTCAAGATTTTTGCAAAGTAGATTTATTGAATTACTTTAGAATTAGAACTTACACTACGTACAAATTGTACATCAAACAGAAAGATGCATTTTTTGATGCAGTAGATTTGACTTTTACAAGTTTTATGCCACTTACAGCCACTTATGGTTCCTAAGACTATTTAGTTTACAACAATAAAAATCAGTTTATGAAGTAGGTCAATGAATTTCAAATCTATTCATCACCCATACATAGCCATACATTATTATTGAAATATCAGTGATTGTTTAAAGTACACACACATTTTACATCCTATTCATTTATTTGAGAGAACCAAATAACTATTCACATAAACAGAACGTATTCAATTCTCAAACATAGTTTGCTTATAAATGTGGATGTAAGAAATTAAAACATAATTTGGAATAAAAAAAGATAATTTAACAAATTAAGAGATCCCCTGAAAATCATTGTAACCATCAAAAAAGTCTAAACGGGTTTTATTATGGTATAACGCTCTATGACATGGTTAGAACGTTTTTTTGGGGATCCCATTTAATAGCAAATCAGTTTTTAACTTGTTCACTTTCATTAACATCGGTTCTATATGAAAAGCCCTACTGCTGTTCATATGTAATGTATTGTGACTGTTGGCAGCATGTGCGGTGACCACCCGTCGTACACCAAGACGGAGCTGAACGTGAAAGAGGCGAAGCTCGAAGGCAAAGACAAGCCTAGGGAGAGGACGCCCGTCACCTACGCCAGGATTTCACCCACGGTATGCTACTCTTACTAAAGTAACAGACATCGCTCGAAGGATTGCTCAGCTCAAGTGGCAGTGGGCTGGACACATAGCGAGAAGAATCGATGGCCATTGGGGCGGAAAGGTTCTGGAATGGCGACCGCGCACCGGACGGCGCTCCGTGGGTAGGCCCTCCACAAGGTGGACCGACGATCTGGTGATTGTCGCGGGAAGCCGCTGGATGCGGGCAGCGCACTGAGCGTCGTGGCGATCCTTGGGGGAGGCCTATATCCAGCTGTGGGTGTCGTGCGGCTGGTATGATGAAGATGATACTATTCTTAATATTAATTTATTTGTTATGTAACCCTGACGGTTTTTGAATGGTACTTGATGTTTAATTAAATCGCTTATCTCAGCCGGGAATTTGCAGTGGTCATTGGGGTCTGAAGCCGCTCGTGAGCCTACCCCATCGAATGATTCTTAACATAGGTAAGAATCATTCGATGGGGTAGTTTTTTTGCAGTGCATGTATCACTACCTAGATATACATGTAATACTACCTAGATAAACAATATTCAATTTGAATTCACGTCGAATTAAGGCCGAAGCCCTAAATCCGCAGTCGAAGATAAAAATGTGACAGGTTTTATTGCGTATTTTCGTGAACAAAATGTTAAACATTGGTCCAGTTGGCTAGCTGGACCAATATGGGCGTATTGTAACGATAAAAGTTTCATCTGATTCATAAAATATCTCGGTGTACGTCTTCACGGAATGCCTTTCTTAATGTGTCGTTAGGTAAGGATCGATAATATTGGTTAATTTTATTTATTTGTTGTGCACAGTCGTCGCGCACGGAGCACGGCGGCGGCGCGGTTTCCGAGCACGGCCTACGCGCGTTGCAGGCGCGGCGGCGCGTGCGCTCGCTAGAGGCAGTGCCGCGCACGGATGCCGACGCGCCTGAGAGCCGCGCCATGCTGCAGGGTATGGCTACTCATTATAACACCCCAAGGGGGTTATACCTCTTAAAACTTGTCAGTTTTCTGAATGACTATTAATGCGTCTCTTTTTGCTATATACCTACGGCCTAGCTACGCAAATAGGCGGCGAGTGAATACGGAATTACTTGGAGTGTGATGCTGTAAGGTGAGCTTTAATTCACTGATGTAAGGTGAGCGCGTTGGTCTTAAGCCTCCACCTGCGGATGCGTCCGCCGATGTGGCAGAGGGAGGTGTTTGCATCTGCGCCGAAATTGCCGATGTGGTAGAGGCAAGGCAGGTATTTGTTCGTTTATCGCCCACAAACGTCGGGTCGGTCCCATTATTTCCATTGAGAATCACCATTAATGGTAACAGCGGCACTAACTTTTCCACAATTTACCATTGCTCCTTATGGACGTCATTGGTAAATTCTTAAATCAATGTTTATAGTGGGACTGTTTTGAGAAAAAATAAAGTCTCAGTATAATTAATAATATTAATAAATATTTGACAACATCACATACATTGCTCCGATTCCAAAGTAACTAAAGCACTTGTGTTATGGAAATCAGAGACAACGGTGGTATCACAAACACCCAGATAAGTTCATTTTTAAATTGTCACCCGCAGAAGGAATCTGATGCTTCTGTCGATGTGTAGAGCACACATTACTGTAAAACTAGTACCTAATTCTTTCCTTTCTAACTAGCCGGTTTGATGTAAATAAACTTGTGTTACAGCGGCGATGGGCAGTTTCCGGTGGCCGCCGTACCTGCTGTGCGTGTGGGTGTGCGTGCTGGTGCTCACGCACGTGCTGCACGCCGTCGCCGCGCTGCTCGAGCGCGCGCTGCCCACTATCAAGTAAGTATACTACTATCTCACCAATCCGCATCGGGCCCGCGTGTTAGATCCATTGTCTTTATCCATCAATAAAGGTTTGCACTTCAACCTCAACCAGCCCAGCGAATTTGATTTCACAGGGATGGAAAATACAGCCTAAACACTTGCTCATTCTTGAAGCTCAATTTATTTGAGTAAATAATTATATCATAGTTTTCATTAGTTTGAGGCGATTTGGTAAAAATGCTTTTGCTTCCTTTCGTCGATTTTAATTGACTACCTACACTTCATCTTTCAACAGCTAAGCAATATTCGTCTGGAATAATTAGAATAACTTTATCTTATTTGACGTAACAAATGGATTCTCGATTATAAATTGTATTGTTTATATCTTTCGCAGGAGATTCTGCCAATACCTCCGCACCTGGACCGAAGATTCGTGGAAGAGCGACTCTGACATAAACCACCGCGTATGCCCGATCGCGTTGGCGTGCGTCACGGGCGCGTTGTACGCCGTGTACGGCCTGTTGTTCGGGATCCACGCCGCCGCCATATGGGCCATCGAGCCGCTATGCCCCGACGAATCCACAGAAGTGGTCAATGTCACCAACTACGTTGATGACGTCGCCAGTAAGACGAACGCTAGCGTCAAACACTAACCTTTTGTATTTGACCTTCTACGGGTTAGCTTTTACAGTTTTGTGATTAGACCTTCTATACGGGTTTGCTTTACACTTATTTGTGATTTAATTTATTTTTATTTGATTAAAGTTTATTCAGCAGTAGCTGGCGGTTTTTATCTTTTTCTCTTTGTAACTTATAGGACAAAAAATCCCACGAGTTACATTAATTAACTAGTGGGAACAGATACTAGACACTTGAATGAGCCCAGGTGAATCAAGTTTTACGACGGGCTTCCGCACAACGTATTTTTTTTTACAAATGAAAGAAACACTGAGTAAAAATATTTTCAAGATCTTTACAAAAAATAAAACTGCGTGATATAAATATGTGATTTTAATAGTATCAATTACTAACGACTACACGAAGTCAACATTAAAAGTGTAAGTTTCACAGTTTTGATTCTACTTTCACAGTTTTGAATCTACCTATAAATAATAAATTAAAGTTACGTTACTACATAAACCGACGTCGTATAAATTGTTATCAAAGAATATGGCAATGGGAAACATTGAGTTAGCATGACGTTGCACCTACATCTATATAGCATTGAGAAATATATACTTGAATCACGACAGTACAATAAAGTTTCCACGCCTGCTATTGTGTACACCGACCACTGCCACCGAGCTCCTCATAGGTAGGGTAGTGACTAGGGTTGCCAACCGTTCTATATATTTCGGGCCTGCGTACTATATACTGTTGAAGAAATATATAGTACGCAAAAATACTATATTTTTAACATCGAACGCTAAGAAACAAATCTTAATTTTTTTTAAATTTGTGATCGTGCATTTTGACTGATTCGATAGCGTGTAGTGTATGTATATCGTATCTGAATTCTGAAAGTATCTGTCTTATTGCATCAATGTCAAATTCAAAAGCTTCTAACGATAGTTTGGTCTCTGGTTGGTCAATTTTTGTTTTGAGATTTTGTTGGTAATCATCATCACATTATTCTTTCTTTGAGATAATATAACTCAAGTCTTAGATAAATTAGTTATGGAAAGTGGTAGCGATAACGAAAGTGCGTCAAGTTCAATTCAAGCGATTAAAAAGCGAAGGATTCCAAAAATATCTAAAACTTGTTGAAAAATGCAAAAATTTGTAAAATATAGTTTTTATAAAAATAAATAAGTAAATAAATATATTTATGCCTATTAAATACTATATTTTTTTAAGTGTACTATATTTTTTTTAAGTGTACTATATTTTTTATAGCTTAATTTGAAAAATACTATATTTCGCCAAAGACATGTTGGCAACCCTAGTAGTGACATGCATTCAATGTACGTAGTTAGCAGTTGTAGTACTACGTAGTTGTATTGGTTATGTAGGTAGTGTAATGAGCATTTTATATTATGTACTCACGGCTTGGTCGCGGTCGGGGGCGGGCGCGGGGGCGGGGGCGGGACTGCTAACAGCTGTAAGTTTCCTGAGCGCCGCGATCTCACGCGCTAGCTCGTTCTTCTGGCTTTCTATCTCCGTCTACAGGAAAACATGGAATTTAAGTATAAAGGTCCCCACATATCCGGGCCGTGATGTGTCAAGGGCCCAAGCTATGTTGGGCGTCTCTATGTTCTACATACAGGACCAGCGTTTTTAAAACTCCGGATCATGAACGAAGTCGCTGATGACGGAGTTCAACGTATAGACCAAGCTCCCACTGCATGAAACCTTACCTCATGAGGTGGAACAGCAGACATGTGTTACAGCAATAGATATTACTTAGGAACACTGGACTTTAGTGGGTTGCCATCGCATATCCTGGAAGAACATATATTTTTTTTCGTTTTCGTATCGCTATTTTGACCGAAAATTACATCATGAGGTGGAAGATCAAAATGTTTACCCATCGAAAGAGAAACATGTGGAGGTCAAAACCCGCATGGGTTGCCAGCCCCTACCCTGGCAGGTTTCAAGATCAGCCAAGTTTTATGAGGCCCAAAAATGGGGTCACTTACCTCATCAGGTGGAGAGATAAAATTGATGCAGATCGATAGCCCTAGATGTGCCGTTCATGAATATATAGGGTTGCCTGCCTTCAGCCTGGCAGTTTTTCTGGTCAGCCACCTCAAACAATCTATATCAATATCTTGGAAAAACGAAAAATCTTGTAAAGATGCTATGATTAAGGGTATTTTTAATGCAAACCGTGATATTAAATTAGTCTGCGCACTGGCAGTCTTGCGCCGTTGAAATAATAGGGTAAATGCACCAGTTATGGTCATTTTTCATTGGTATCTTCAAATATTGAAAAAAGTAATGTATCTGTTTAACGTCATCAGGTGGCTCGATGGAAATGATGCAGATCGATAGCCGTAGACGTGCCGTTCATGAATATATTGCCTGCCTTCAGCCTGGCAGTTTTTCTGGTCAGCCACCTCAAACTATCTATATCAATATCTTGGAATAACGAAAATGCTATGATTCATGGTATAGTTAATAGAAACCATGATATGAAATTAAAATCTACGCACTGACAGTCTTGCTAAGTATATTATGGTGTTGAAATAATAGGGTAAATGCACCAGTTGTGGGCATTTTTCATTGGTATCTTCAAATATGGAAAAAAATAATGTAACCGTTTAAGTTCAACGTGTTACAACGTTGGTGGCATTCTAAGTGTAAGGAGACCCGTCACCCGTCACACACAAAATTTTTTTTTTTTTATATTTTTTTTTTGTGTGTTGTGTGACAGCTCAATGCCAAATCAGAAGACAAAATTGATATTAAGCTTTCTTAATTTCGAAAAAGGAAAATAATTATGGTAAATGCAGCAACGTTTTTACATTTCATAGCTTGACTTTTCTGCCCTTTGAAAACTGAATATGAATAGCGGAACATTTTTCAATTAGGTACTCGATGTTTCCGGAGTGTTGCTGTACGGTCTTACGCCGCACATTTTTACCACCGATGTTACTGACCGAGTGAGCATCGGTACGTCTAATTTAGGTCGCGCGTCAGCACTTTAAGTTTACCTTTTTGATGTAATTATTTAATTTACGAGATTATTATCGGCTACGGTCGAGATAAGACCCATCTACTTTAAACTACAACTTAACTAGCAACTAACTAAGAAACTTACAACTACAACTTTCAACATTATCCTGTACGGAGTCCGTGGTCAACTAAGCGGACCTCCTACAGTTGCCATATCAAAAATATTTATAAGTCAATTGTTTTTTTGAACATGCAAGAAAAATTAAGACAGAGCATTCGATCAATTTAATTTCGAACAAGATCAATTTACCAAATATATTGGCTTTAATATAAGACCAAATTGAATCATACATGTAGAGTTAGCGATGTCGGAACTTTTAAAGGCAGGTATAATCAATTTTATCGACAAAACCCCCCACATGTTGTGGTCTATCGGGATGCCGGCCATTCCAACAGAATGCCCTCTCCTGTTGGAATGACTTGCATTTTTTAAATTTGACTTTTAATTTTAGATGGCACTGCCGAAAAGATTTAAAAGACTTACATACAGTTATAAAAAAAACTTTTCAAAAGCTAATAAAATCACCTATTAAGTAAATAAATTAATTATGACAATATAAAATTTTAACTTTAGTACGTAGGTACTCAAATTTCAGTTGGCCTTAAAGTATTTTGTTCACAGTAAGAAACAAGATCATAAGCAGTGGCGTGCGCGACGGCGTAGGAAGCGTACGTGTCCGTTACTGCTAGTGCGCGCGCCTTTTTATTTTTCTACCATCAGTAATTTTATCAACTACTGAGCAATATGGAAGACACCGATGATGAAAACAAAAGTGATTCAGAAATAATTAAAGAGTGTGAACGCGTATTGGAAGAGATGAGACACCCGGAAGAGATATTGGAATGTGACGACACGGGAATTGAGTACCAAAAAACAGCCAGAATTGTTGAGAAAAGAGTACGCGCGGAAAGTGAAGAAAATAGCGAAGATGGATTTATTACAGTTACGAATAGAAGAGCAAAAAGGCTACTAAGAAGTAGCTCGTTAATCCTTCAGAATAAAAATACTTCGGAAAATAACACTGATATGACATATGAAGATGAAAGTGAAAATTATGAAGTTTGCATTACATCACTCACAAAGCTCCCTCAACAATTTGCTATAGCAAAACTACTTATGCAAGAAAATATTGAAGATATACGCCGTATCAAATATAAAAGCCCTTTCAAAATTCTGGTACAATTTAACTCAAAAGAACGAGCTGAAAAGTTACTTAATTGTTCAAAAATGTCTGATTTGGGATATAGATGCCAGTTGACTACTGAAAATAACTTTTCATATGGAATTATTAAAGGCTTACGACTTACGAACCCACAACTGACATACTTGAAAAATTATCATCTTCTTGTCAAAATAGATATTGGGAAGGAAAAAGGAAACCTTTGCTCGCTATTACTTACAACAAAACCAAAGATGAACTATGTGCGATTTTTCCTTTAGAAATGTTTTCCCTCAACACCTGGGTCACTAACATTGACACATTCTCAGTTATAAGACCATATCTAGACTGTATGAATAAACCAAAAAAATTATTAGAACCTAATACGCTAAGACAAGATGTATTGAACGAATTAGCGGAAAAATATGACGAGGGCTGGTGTAAAATCTTTACTGATGGCTCTAAAGATTCGAGAGGCAAAGGCGCAGCATATTATAATGTTAACATGAAAGATATAGGTTCATTTAAAATAACTGCTGATGTCTCTATCATGACGGTAGAACTTGTTGCTATTTACAACGCACTCTTATATGCTAAAAATAGAAACTTTACGAAAGTCGTAATTTGCACAGACAGTAGGAGTGCGTTGCAGCACATTGCTCGGTGCGCCTCTGGTAACAGAGGTACACCGTTAGCATATGAACAAGTTGCAGCAATGTGCTGCAACTTGTTCATGATAATAACATCAGGGGCCATCAGATAAGGTTGCAGTGGGTTCCCTCCCATATAGGCAGTAAGGGTAACGAGGAGGCTGACCGACACGCTAAAATTGCAATAACGAATGGTGTGGAAATTCAAGTTAAACCTTATCGTTCAGAAATTTTCTCAAAATTCAAAATAGAATGTTATAACTTAAGGAAAGAGTACTATGACGAAACATCCCTAATAAAAGGAATCTGGTACAAAACGATGCAGAGTGAGCCTCCTCGTATACCCTGGTGAGGGCCTGGTGTGCAAATATTGATCTGTGTAGGAAATATGTTGTAGTTTTACATAGATTACGGTCCGGACACTTTCCGTGTAACAAGTTTGCACATTTAATGAGGAAAACCGAATCACCAAACTGTGACACGTGTGGTAAAGTAGATGATGTGCAACACTTGTTGACGGAATGTGTCAAGAACCAAAGGGAGAGACGGCAACTAACTCTTCATTTAGACCTGAAAGCATCTGATGTGGGAGCCTTCCAAAGTATTTTGGCGGATCCCGCATCGGATGCAGCAAGGCTTGTATGTGACATGGTGCAATCACGTGCTTGACGTGTTGTAAAGTAGGTACTTAGGGTATAATGGGACTGACGTACTCTGTGTAAAAGTCCCTAAATTAAATAAAGAATAAAAAAAAAAAAAAAAAAAAACAAGATCGTTTGTCAATAAAAAAATATTTTGAGTAAATTTTTCGTTTTCCGTACAAAATGTATGGGAAAAGTTTTTAGCAATCACTCTAAATTACTAGAATCTGTCGATTTACCATAATTATTTTCCTTTTTCGAAATTAAGAAAACTAAATATCAATTGACTTCTGATTTGGCATTGAGCTGTCACACAACACACAAAAATAAAATATAAAAATTTAAAAGTAAACAACTTAAGCATAAAAGGCCGGGTCTCCTTTCACTTAGAATACCACCAACGTGGTAAAACGTTGAACTTAAACGGCTATATTACTTTTTTCAATATTTGAAGATACTAATGAAAAATGCCCACAACTGGTGCATTTACCCTATTATTTCAACACCATAATATACTTTGCAAGAATGTCGGTGCGTAGATTTCAATTTCATATCATGGTTTATATTAACTATACCCTGAATCATAGCATTTTTGTTATTCCAAGATATTGATATAGATAGTTTGAGGTGGCTGACCAGAAAAACTGCCAGGCTGAAGGCAGGCAATATATTCATGAACGGCACGTCTACGGCTATCGATCTGCATCATTTTCATCGAGCCACCTGATGACGTTAAACAGATACATTATTTTTTTCAATATTTGAAGATACCAATGAAAAATGTCCATAACTGGTGCATTTACCCTATTATTTCAACGGCGCAAGACTGCCAGTGCGCAGACTAATTTAATATCACGGTTTGCATTAAAAATACCCTTAATCATAGCATCTTTACAAGATTTTTCGTTTTTCCAAGATATTGATATAGATTGTTTGAGGTGGCTGACCAGAAAAACTGCCAGGCTGAAGGCAGGCAACCCTATATATTCATGAACGGCACATCTAGGGCTATCGATCTGCATCAATTTTATCTCTCCACCTGATGAGGTAAGTGACCCCATTTTTGGGCCTCATAAAACTTGGCTGATCTTGAAACCTGCCAGGGTAGGGGCTGGCAACCCATGCGGGTTTTGACCTCCACATGTTTCTCTTTCGATGGGTAAACATTTTGATCTTCCACCTCATGATGTAATTTTCGGTCAAAATAGCGATACGAAAACGAAAAAAAAAATATGTTCTTCCAGGATATGCGATGGCAACCCACTAAAGTCCAGTGTTCCTAAGTAATATCTATTGCTGTAACACATGTCTGCTGTTCCACCTTATGAGGTAAGGTTTCATGCAGTGGGAGCTCGGTCTAGTATATTTGTTTTACATACAGAATTATAGCACGACCGACGTAACTTAAGCCCCTGACACGTCCCAGCCCGGCCTGGACATGTGGGGACACCTTAATTGGGGAATAAATGTATATGAACCAATACATTTTTATAGTAATGGGATGATTAACACAACTCTGCATAAAATCAAACGCAATACAAAACCCGTTTAAGGTAGTACCCTGAGCGAAAGTGGCGCCGCGGTGAATTATATTTAATATTATAATTCTAATACACAATTTTAAAAATGTTTATCGTGGAGATTTTAGGGCCCACAGTCTAGTATTTTTAGACGGTATCGTTACATTCCCTCGTAGTCACTGCTAGAGGTAGGTAGCAAAACTGCTAAAAGTGGCCGTTTTTGACACATTTGCTATCAACTTCTACGAATGACTACGAGGGCATGTAGTGATACCTTCTAAAAATACTAGACCATGGGCCCTAAAATCTCCATGATAAACATTATTAAAATCCTTTTCTATTAATGACTTATTAAATAAAAACCTCTGAGGGCGCCACTTTCGGTCATACAACCGCCTTAATACAAGTGATACAATTTCATATCACTCGATTGGAGTTCACTTTTGATTTAAAACAACCAAAATACGTTAATAATAAAGAGGCCAATTTGAAAACTTTTAACGGTCAAAGCTATCCTATATATACCTGCAAACGGTTAATTTAATAATAGGGTTAAAGTATGAAATTGCCGATTTTTTTTCTCACACACAGAGGCTCGCAAAATGTTCCTTGATGTTAAAGATGCTTCGGTTACTTGTTATTATTTCTAATTACCTATGATCATAACCGCCCACTATCAGCAATAAAAATATTTCAGTTTTTTTTTTCTGAACGTTAAAAAAGTATCTTTAAAGCGACTCCGTCTTTCGTTAGCAGAAATGACCACTTAATTCGTTGTTACTTAACCGATACTTATTTTTCACTTAACACGTGTGGCATTAGTTAGCTGGGTGTTTAAACATTTATGCATAAAAGGTTTAAAACATTAGCGTTCATGGTTGTTAAATAAATCAAGAAAACGTTAAGAGGATTGTCAACCACGTGGTCTCCATACAAACGGCGATAACGTTTCCCACCCTCTAAACCTTAACCTACAGTAATTAATTTTTGGAATTTTTTGAAATGCCTAAATACTAGGGCTGTACGTTTTGATTTTTTAAATATCTATAATAGATTTCGAAAACATTTGCATTTTAGTGATTTCATACAAAACACAGAAGTGCCAATATTTTCAAATCTACAATGAATATTTTAAAAATCAAAACGTACAGCCCTAGTTTTCAGGCATTTCAAAAACATACCAAAAATTCATTGCTGTAGGTTAAGGTTTAGAGGGTGGGAAACGTTATCGCCGTTTGTATGGAGACCACGTGGTTGACAATCCGCTTAAATGGGAATCCTTAAATTCTCCATAGAAAACGGCCATTTCATACTTTTAATCCCTAACATTAATAAATGAGTCTTATTCTCACCACAGTGTCGGCGAACGGCTTCTGTCTGGCGGTCAGCTTCAGTTTCTTCTCGAGCTCGCAAATGGTCTCGCTCTGTATGTTCAGCAACTCTCTGGCACGCAGCAATTCTACGCCAACTTCGTGTTTTAATCTAAGGAAAATAACATTATTTTTGGTCAAATTATTTGTATAGAACAGCCGGACAGACGGACATACGAAAGCCCAAGCTGAAACGGAGACGTTTTACGCTCGCTCGGTCAATAAGATTAACATTTCAACGAAGGTATTCGTAGGTGCAAACGTCAAGCTGACGTATGCTTCGGCATGCCGTGCCGTGTCGTATAATTGATGATTAAACGAACTTACCTTAAGTGAAGTTCAATCATAATTATACGAAGATTCGTCCTTCGATATTAGTATATTGACTACTTGTAGTATCGCTCGTATACTATCACCACTTAGCACGTTATTTTAGAGTAATAACCTAAAAAACCTAAAAAGAGTAGCTTTTTACTTCAAATTGACAGATTTGACATTTCCTGTACGAGTTCTCCCCGTCACTACTTGGCGCCAACACTTCATTTAGTTCAGAGTCCAAATCGTATGATATTTCCTCAGTGGGTGAATATTGTAATTACAATTTATCAGTAGGGAGGGTGGGACTTTATACTAATATCTTCGGACGAATCTTCGTATAATTATGATTGAACTTCACTTAAGGTAAGTTCGTTTAATCATCAATTATACTTGATTCGTCCTTCGATATTAGTATATTGACTACTTGTAGATGTTGAGAGTTTTATACGAGTATAAGAAAAAAAGGAAATATCATCTTTTGTGTCTTTTAAATTTAAAAGAATACCGTTCATATTTAATATAATTCTGAATATTTTGTTATACCTATGTACATACGGTTGGAAAACTCAGTACTTATAATTATCATTAATCGAAGATAATGTATTTGTTTACATATCTTGGAGAGATAGTGGAGTGTCATCGACCATCTCGTACTACGTGGAATGTCTCTAATAACATTTATGTTATAGCTATAAGTAGGTAATGGGTATCGGCGCACGTCGATTGCTACAATTTGGTGACGTGACAATGGACACGAATCTTTTCCACTATCAATAGATGTCAGCTTTCTAATAATATTAGATATTAGGAATTAGGTTTTATTTTATTTTTATTATTTAAAATTATCTGCAATTGAATAAAATCTGTAATATTTATTACACAAATGGTGTAGGTAATATAATTCTCTTGAAATTCAAATACTTGAGATCAATTACAAAATGTTTATATTATACGCTGTGTATAAAAGCGGTTCTTCTTGAGAAAAACAATTGTAAGATGATTTGCGTCAAATTAGGTAGATTATGTTTTATAATTGAACTGAACAATTAATTGTTTATAATTAATTGTAAGTATTGTTCACATATTTTTTTTTTTTTTTTTTTTAACTAGGTGGTCAAGGGTTTTTTTTTTTTTGTTAATTGTATCAAAGTTGTAATAAATTAAAAGAACCATATTAGGTAATCTAAACTGTAAAATGTTGTATTTAAGCAATGGAAATCTGCGCAAAAAACAGTTTTTTTTTTTTTGTCTATATATATATTACGTCTATAAAAAGTCTGGAACGGGTGGTAGGAAAATATAGACGATTCAAAAGTACTTAACAATTAAGTTTATTTGAATAAAGCTTATTTCACTTTCACTTTCACTTACAAAATATATAATGTATTTACTATATATTTTGTTGTTAAATTATCAAACCATTTTGGTGATCAAACTCTGTTCAGTCTGATAGTATTAACAGGCAGGAAAGCTAATAGCATAATATAAAAAAATAATGACATATATGTAAGTTTATTTGATGAATGATATGAGTTTATTTGTGCGATGAATATTCCATCCCTGAAATTGGGAATTATAAGATGTTCAAGGTTTAAATCCTATTACTTTACATAAGACACTAATTATTACATGTGAACCAGTGGTACCAAGGTTCAAGGTTGTGACGGTCATGATGGCATGATCGTTACACCTCTAGTATAAGAAACTGATGGAAAATAATAAAAAATAAAAGTTTGCCCGACTAATAGTAACATAGTCGTTTTTGGCATCCAAGCTAGGAAACGAAATCATTAATATTTCAACTTATTCGACTTGTATTCGAATTTACTCAATTTTATCTAAGAAAACTGAAACTGGTATTTTTTTTATTTTTTATTATTATTACTCAGTATCAGAATAATTCCGTATAGAAAACTCTACCCAGTAATGCGAAAAAACATGTTTTATTTAATATATAATTATAATTCATATATAAATAATATGCAATCATGACTGACCACACATACATGACACACATAAGTGTCCCAGTCTACCCCTTTGTTGAGAGGCATCAGACAAAATCTATCTACAATAATATGTTGTATATACATAACCATACAATATATTTGGTGTAAGTATTGATCACATTCAATTACCATGTACAATATTATAATATCGATAAAATATCGATAATATACCGATATCTACCGGTACAATGACTTCATAAAATGGTCGTAATTTGCGTAATTTTGCAAATTTGTATAAGTTTTGTCTTGAGAAAAAACTTAACTTTTCAAGCCCGAAAAAATGTGACACAACGGATACTCTATTGTTGTGCGGCCCCATGAGGCCACTCGGGGTTAAATGAATATACCATTACATTCGTGATAGAATGGAAAGTTATGAAGGTAGGTGTAAAAAAAAAAAAAAAAAAATACCGTGACATAAAAAGCAAAAAATATTCTATAGACCCACTATTATAGTACCTATGTACTTAAATATCATGTACAAGGAAATCATGATGTCTAAACACTGTCTCATAGCACAGATAATATTATACTATACTAGCTAATAGTTTTGTAAGATAGGATCCAATGATAAGACTTTCTTTATCTTTCCATTATGGAAAGAAAGTCCCATCTTTCCATTCAATATTTCATATCCGTATTAAAACCTTAAAGGAGATAAGATCTCTTAGATATATTTTTACAAACAATAAGCATTTATATTTTGTATTATTATTATTTTATTAATTATTATTACTATTAATTGTATAATAGCTAGATATACGACAACGACAACATATAAAAATCTATTATAGTTAACTATTTTGTTATACATATACAGTATACATACATTCTGTTGAATGTTAAAGGTTAAAGGCGTCACTGTTAAGTACTACGATCTATTCTGTGAATGTAACATTATGCCTGAATTTTGATCATACTATTAGTAAGAGACTATAATATCTCTGGGTGTGATACGAAAGTGAATCTTTAATTACACACTCTCGTATAGATTTTCCACCAAAAAAATGTACTTCATTATAATAAAATATAAATGGTACTTCCACACATATGACGGATATATAGATGAATACCGGCGCAAACGATTGTGTGAACGCACGGACCTGTGGTTGGCGACCACTACCTGTATTTACCGAAAAACAGACAAATGCCGCACCAGCGCGTACCCTTACAAGTACTTACTCGTACGAGTGGCCTTACCCTGCGTACGATGAAGGCGAATATAGACGAATCGATCATTGGCGAATAATTGTATTATATATATATGAAACGCCGCCTATCGCCTGTAGGTCTGCTGCGGTCAACAAAACAAATCGCTCGTGTGTGTTCCTCGCCGGCGGCGTCCTGCTGTTCATATGTCGTCGGAGCTGGAGCATGCTGCATACGTGGCTGCGTGTTTCATTCGTTGTTTTCCAGTTTGATTATTTTTAAAAACAATGTCTAATAAATAACTAAATAAATAAATTAAAAAATGTTTCATTTGAGTTCTGCGCCCGATTTACTTGCAGTTTTTACGTTGTTCAAGATATTGACTAATGGTGCATTCACTTTAGGCCCATGGCGAATGCATCAACCGTATTCGACTGAACTGTCGGTGACGGTATGTGTGAATTGCATCAGATGCACAAAATTTGACCGTATACAGGCTATAACCAAAAAACTGTCTGCCCGCGTAATGTAAAAAAAATAAAAAATATATACATTTACTGTCTTAAACTGATATTAAAAAGGTGTTATATAAGTTTTATTAATACTTTTTCGCTAATCATTATCATTAAAATCAATGAATATTTAATTTGAAAAGAAATAGACAGGTAATTTGTATGGACAATCCCAACTGTACTACGGCATGAAGGGTACAAAGGGCGCACAGTTTAGAAATAGAAATACATAGTTAGTGATTTGATTAACTAGTTTTTTATCATGCTAGTTCTACTCGCATGAAACACAGCATCTTCTAGTTCAGGTACATTTAATGTAAACTTAATTGTACCATAAACACTAACTGAATGTATGGATGATAAACTAAGGAGTTTGTTATTCCATTTCATATTGAAATTTCTATCAGCAGACTCATGTTTGAGGCTTACCTAGATTATAAAAGCTATCACATTATAGGTGTGAGGCATAAGGTATCAACTAGTTACATAACTCATTATGTGGTTCCATGAAGTTGATAGGTTTTACCTATACTGGCAGTTCATCATTGGTTCACATTCACATTGTTTTTAACAATGAGTACAATGAATTAATCATACATAATAATATTATGTCAATCTGAGAACCAATGGTACCCAAGGATATTTAAGATATCAAAATGCATACCTGATGAGCAACGCTGTTGTCGAACTGCTGCTGCAGCAGCAGCTCTAGCACAGCAGCCGCCTCGCCTGCCTGGGAGGCGGATGGCGACGGATTCGGCGGACGGCGGAGTCACCCGAGAGGTGTTAAGCAGATTGATTTTTACACTGTCGCGTCGTCACTGTCGTCAGCGGCGCTTTGGGTTGCTTTGCTGTGCTTGTTACAGTTGCGTTGTTGAACCGATCTATGCGGTGAAATAATCCAATGACTATCTCGATTGCAATAGATTTTTGGTTCATGCGACAAAATAATCTTCTTTTTCATTGTAGAAATAATAGAACCTATCCATGCGGTGAAATAATCCAATGACTATCTCGAGTGCAATAGATATTATTGGTTCATGCCGCAAAATCACTGATGCCGCCGAATACTAAACCGACCTATGCGGTGAAATAGTCCGTTTGACTATTTCGATTGCAATAGATCTTTGGTTAGTAACATTACTTTTATTAGTCTTTCTTCTTTTCTTCACTAAGCATTTTTACTTAACTTTAAATTAATTTTCACTGAATATATTATATCCTAAAGAATTCTCACTTTGAGACTGTACGTGCGTTCGTGGCGAAGCACAAAAAGCGAATGGAGTGTTGGCGCCAAGTAGTGACGGGGAGAACTCGTACAGGAAATGTCAAATCTGTCAATTTGAAGTAAAAAGCTACTCTTTTTAGGTTTTTTAGGTTATTACTCTAAAATAACGTGCTAAGTGGTGATAGTATACGAGCGATACTACAAGTAGTCAATATACTAATATCGAAGGACGAATCAAGTATAAGTTGTATTTTTGTTCGTTTAATTAAAAATCCCTTGCCATGCCATGCCGTCAATGGGCGCAGGCCAACACTCATGTTGCAAATTTTACTATGTATGAATGTGTTCTAACCTTCACATATTCATCAGTTACTCAAGTCTACTCCCCCTCCTCGTGAGCGTAGCCAGCCATGGGCTCAGGGTGAGGCAGCAAACTATACCCGCGGTTTTACCCTGGTAATTTTTTTTCTATGCATTTTCCCTGCATATTTTATTAATTCCGCGTCATTTTTATATTTTCTTACTTAGGTAAGATTAGGTAGGTACCTCACAGGTCAGAGCCAGGGTGGGGCAAGCGCCCCACCCTGCCCCACCGTGGCTACGCCCATGCCCCTCCTACTTACGACTTTAGCCGCCTCTGAGGTCTGGTGGTTCGCCCACCCATGTATGACACAGGGGTCTCGCATTCGATTCACAGGGGGGGGGGTACAATTTGTAGTCGGTTTGGTCGGTGGTAGGGCTTAGCACCATCTTACCTAAGTCTGACGTCATAACATTTTTGTTTGTATTTCGGCAGTTAGAGGTAAGATAGCTCGTAACGCAGTGATGAGGACTCCGGGTGTAACATCAGGTGAGGTGAAGGCCGAGCACTATCCCGTTAAATAAAAAATAAAAAAACTAGTGATCACAGTATATAGATACCTCTTGGCATCGGCTAGTTCCGCTTGCAGCGAGCTGGCAGTATGCCTGGCGGCGTCCACATCGCGCTGCGTCCTGACCCTCAGATGCTCCACGGCCGCGTTGGCATCAGCTAGCCTAGTTCGCTCCACCTCCAGCTTAGACTTCACTACTGACATCTCGCCGCGTAAACGCTCGTTGGTTTCCAACTGGAACAAATATACAGCGCTATTGTTGTATCAAATTACACATCCTAAAGTTGACGATGACGACTGACTGAGAACATTTTGTAACGGAACGTACAGTCAGCGTCGAATCGATATGAGCGTCTAGAGTAGTCAAAATGGTCGGGTGGAATTGCGTAAGGTAATCGTATTCATTTGACAGTTCATATCGTATTCCATCGGCTGCAATTTGTATGGGATGACATAATTTATGATTCAATATGAACTGTCAAATGAATACGATTGACTTTACGCAATTACCTAGCTGAAAAACAAAAAATCTATTTGATCTACGCAGTTATAATAGGGAATTACACCGTTTTTTTTAAACTGCTTTAAATTAATCCTGAGGTCGTAATAAACCAGTAGAATTTTTATTTTAATTTTATAAAACCATTAAATGCCCTAAAACACGATTTTAATTTTTGATTTTGAATTTTCGCGCAAAAACACTAGCCACCATTTTGTTTGGGCTTGTGACGTCACTCCGTTAGTAAACAATACGAATACGAAGAGACTTGAAGAGAGCTGTCATGTTTGTTTACTATCAGAGTGACGTCACATCGCAATCCAAAATGGCGAATGGCGTTTTGAACATTTGATGAATATATTAAAAAAGTCGATTTTTAAAATTGAATTATAAAATTTATTTTCCATTTTTATGTATAAATATCGACGTTTCTCGTTTACTATTAATGAAATCTATCTTAAATATGCATTTTTATACTTTATCTTACATGGTGTATAATAGCCTATTATCATATTGTATCACACACAAGGTGTTCAAAATATCTTCCCACTCATTGTTTCATATTTATACCGCGTGTAACAAGACCCTCGACAAAGCCGAGGTCTACGTATTCTGCCCATCATCAGGACCATTTCTGTTCAATATTATTGCTGGGAAACTATATAAATTTTTGATGTTAAAAAAGCATTGCATATATTAACGCTATGTAACGCGTACAACAGACCGCGCCTGCGAGTATATTTATTTATTTATTTGATTCTTGATGCACAATTTGTACAATGGCGGACTTAATGCCTTAGGCATTCTCTATATGCTTCACAGCTGCGTGCGGCCAATTTGAAAGGCAGCGTTTATGTACGTGCTCATGAGATACATTGTGTTATAACGATTTAAACCCATTGTTTGAATTTTGATGTTTCTTTAGACAAAAAATTTGGAAATAACGATAAAAATAAGATTTCATAAAAACTTTGTAGTTTTTTTTTACCTTCAATAACTTCGCAGCTATTGGTTTCCCAGGTATAGTCTAAAAGACAAAAATAATCCTGATGATGGGCGGAATGCGTGCACTTCGGCTTCGTTGAGGGTCTTGTTACACCCGTTTTGAGCAGTCAAAATTATCTGAGCAAATAAAGCTTAAGTTATTGCCTAACCTCGTGCTGCAGCTGCGCACGCAGCGAGTCGTCTCCCCCAGCAGTGGCCTGCCGCTGCAGGTGCGCGAGTCTATTACGAGCCTGCTGCAACTGCTGCTGCAAATCTACTTCGGACTGCATCGCGCTTTCTAGACGTTTCTTCAACATCTGGATCATGCTCGAGTCCTGGTTCTGCGCAAAACAATAATATTCACTGCTCGTTCCACAGTCTACCAACTAGCACTAAGTTTTTAACTCTCAATGCCGTACAAATAAACTAAGAATAAGTTTATACTTTAGAATAGTCAAAAAGTTTGTTTAGAAATATGACGCTTTGAGACGTTAAACATAAGGAATGATAATAATTATAAAGACGTTTATATCTCACCACAACCAAATACATAAATAGGACAAGCTAAGTTTGGTTGTGGATCGCTGGTGGTGCCTGTGTAGGTAACTAACGGCCAAATTCTTAAATGTTACTTAAAGTTAAGGCCACCTTAAATACATAAAAGTTTTCCGATCTGACAGAAACTGTATGAAACTGACAGCTTCCTTAAAGTTAAGGAAACCTTAACTTAAGATTTTAGCTAAGAAGCCTTTGAGTATTCGGCCGTAGACCTGTAGTACAGGTCACAAGGTCTCCACCTCGCGAAGTCGTTGCGACAATAATTAATAGCTAGTCTTTGTACATTGCGAAAATTTTGGGAGAAAATTGATTTTAAATAACATGAAGCAGATTACGGCTATGTTAAGTTCATACGATCTGGGTTGGGAAGTTTATAATGAAATGAAATGAAATAATTCTTTATTTAAATAAGCTCACATAATAAGCGTTTTTAAATCGTCAATGGGGTTGGTAAACTTTTTCGAAGAGAATTGTTTTATATTTTTTTTTGATAGCACATGTTTGAAGAATAAAGAAAATAATATTATGATTTTTTATTTTTCCTTGTTAACTAAATATATTATTATCTCGATAAAATATCAAACATACGGCTAAACACGAAGTTCCTTTGCATTTACTGATTTAAAGAACTGATTGACAGATTTGACAGACAGTGACAAAGAGTAATCATACCTTTGTTTTTTTTTGTTTTGAGCAACAACATAGAAAGTCTTTGGAGCAAAGGCATAACCTACGCATACAGCCGTAATAGTGATTTATTGTACTATGCTGAAAATTAAAAATTTAAATTTTTATTAAAATTAAAATGAAGCATTAAAAAAAATCCGCAATTTGTTATTCCTGACTCCAAAGCCAAAAGCTACCAGAAAATATATAATTCACAACAGTTTTGGAAAAGTTTACCAACCCCATTCTTTTACCCTACTACCCATTATAAGAAAGTAACATTGACAAACGTGCAAGCTGTAATGCGCCAGAACAACCCAGATTGGTTGACAATAATCAAATAGTTATTACATTAGTGAAATATTAATTTGCGGGTGAAGTATATAGTGTGAGTGCTTAAGCACGCAACAATCGACAGATCTCTCGCGATCCTAGCGCATGCAACTGCGCCGAAATAACGCAGTCTCAAAAATAAACAGGTACATGGTGTAAATCTCGACATAGTTTATTCTAATAACGTCAATTAAACAATATAATAGGGATGTTGACTAATGAATAAAATAACGAAATAAGTACTAATAAAAATCGTAAACATATTAAACTTTTAGAGTAGCTTGTATACCTCTTGGTTTTATATATTGCATATTATTTGTTTTATGACCCTTCAAAGTTGGGTGGACAAGTCCATTTAAAAAGTATAAAATTTATTAAAATAAATGATACCTTTAATTAGTCCGTAAAATGTATAGCAAATTTGTCGAAGAAACCATTTTGATAAACACAATATTTAATATAGCTGCTGAACAAATTTACTATGCGTTGCATACAAACTTGCAAGGCGTGACGTCATAACGTGCAAGCCATTAGTATGGAGCGTTTTTGATCGAGTCCATTTGTGTGCATTTCACACTGTGATATCTCGGGCAGTTTTCATGCTAGCGAATTAATTCTTTTACCAATGTTTCTTTTTTTGAGAGGTAATTTATGTAACATAAAATAAAAAATAGTCAACATCCCTATTAAGTGTGTATTACCTGTAAGCTGTCGGCAGTTTCCTTGTGCGTGTGCAGCAACAGCTGCAGGCGCGCGGAGTTATCCCGCTCCGCTTCGCAGCGCAACTGACTAGTTTGCCACTCGTTTGTTAGCTTGTCGCGAATCCTAACAACACGACATTATTTTTTAAGGTTCCATGATAGGAAAACATGGTTTGAGGGGGTCTTCATCTATATTTATAAAATCGTAAACTGAATGACTGACTGACTGACTGACTGACTGATCTATCAACGCACAGCCCAAACCGCTGGGTCTAGAGATTCCAAATTTGGCACGTAGGTTCCTTATGAGGTCTAGGGGTGCACTAAGAAAGGGTTTTTCAAAATTCACCCCCTAAGGGGGTAAAAAAGGGGATCAAAGTTTGTATGAAAGTCCCTCAGTTTTGAAGCTAGGATCTTCAAATTTTGTGTTTAGACTGACCATGGAAAATAAATAAATACGGGTCTCAGCGTTTTTCAAAATTCTACCCCCGAAGGGGTCAAAAGGGGGATGAAGTTGTGTATTGAAGAAAATCCTTTATTTTCGAAGTAAAAATCGCTAAATTTATAATTTAGGCTTACGGATAGACATCTAACGCAACGTATATTGTTATTGTTAGTATTTGCACCCCTATTGGGATGAAATGGGGGTGAAAAGGGGTAAAAAACCCAAAAATAGATATGGATGTCGTTATTGGGGTTTTCGGGGATGACGATTGCAAAAATGACATTTATTTTGAAGTCCAACACGGTGGACATGATTTGACCGCTAAAGGGGTGAAAATGGGGTTCAAATTTTGTATGAAAAAATAATATAAAATAGACATTACCCCCCATTTGGGGGGTGAGTAAACATAAAAATCAATATGGATGTCGTTCTTGAAGTTTTTTGGGGATGGTGATTGCGAAAATGAGATTTATTTTGAAGTCCAACACGGTGGACATGATTTAACCCCTAAAGGGGTGAAAATGGGGTTTAAATTTTGTATGAAAAAATAATATAAAATAGACATTACAACTTTAAAATTCGTAGGAGCATGTCTAAAAATAAATAGGCAAACACATATTTTGTTACTTTGAAAAAGTCCTCCCTTAAGGTGTAAATGGGGTAAGTAAACATGAAAATCGATGTGGATGTCGTTCTTGAGGTTTAATGTGATGGTGGTTGCGAAAATGACATTTATTTTGAAGTCTAACAAGGTGGCCATGATTGGACTTGGACATGCACATCCAGAACGGGAACGGGAACGGGAACGGGGACGGGGACGGGGACGGGAACGGGGACGGGGACGGGAACGGGAACGGGAACGGGAACGGGAACGGGAACGGGAACGGGAACGGGAACGGGAACGGGAACGGGAACGGGAACGGGAACGGGAACTTAAACGGGAACTGGAACGGGTAGCCGTAATGCGTAAAAATGGCTGGTCAGATCCTGGTTGAAGGTTCCCTAAGGATTTTGAAGGTTCCCTAAGGATTTTCTCTAATATCCACGCGGACGAAGTCGCGGGCAGAAGCTAGTTTTATATAGAAAACGTAAAGTTGTAGCCACAAAAAAACATGAGACAAGCTAAAGAGATTCTCTAGTAGCTACAAGTATTAAATTGCGTATAAACCTTACCGATGATTGTAAAAAAACATAATATCATCGAAAGCACATGCGTAGGGTCATATTTTTGGCGTAAATAATAGTAGAAACGTATTGAATTCTACATCAAAATACACTGTAACGTTCTGTGCAGTAGCTCTAATTACTTCTTTTCAAGAAAGATAATCGAAAAAGTGCAGAAGTGAAGATATTTTCTATTATCTTTACACGTAAAGAAAAAGACAAAAGACAAATGTTTCCACATAACCAAGCCTTTAAATAATAAAATTGGCAGGATAATTTTGTTGACTCACAAATCGTCAACTAGTCGGTGCACTAAGGCCAACTTGGAGCTAGTGCAAATGTAGACCTGTTATTTTGTTGTATGCTATGTGTTTGGAATCAATTTTTGACTGTTGGAAGTGAACTTTCGTATAATTTTTTCTTAGTAAACACATTCACACAATAAAATGGCTTAAAATAAAATCCGACAAATACTGATTAAAATTATACTTTTTGTAATTAAGCTCGTTAACTTTTTGGCAGTTTTTAAAAATAGCAATGAATGACTTTTCATTGGAAAATTTTAAGGCGAGGCCAGTTCACGATATTTACTCTTTCACTACGTCTTTAGAATAAGGTTGAATATTGCATAACTTTAATTGACGCTTCGCCAGAAATTTGACAAATTTTAGTACATTTTTATTGATTTCTGAAATACTGGATCATTTATTAAAAATGTGCTCGGTTATTGTGTTAGATCGATAAAAAAGCTATCCGTTTTGCATAAAAAATCATATCACTGTCGTTGAAAATTACGAAATCTGACGATTTGAAATTTATTTTTATAAGTTTTTATGGTGTTATTCAGGATTTTTTTACAGAGTTACCATGCCATTTTTCAATATTCTGTTCGGTTACTGTGCTTCTTTGTTTCTTTTTCAGCCTACAGTAATTTTTGTGAAGTAGAATTTTACATCAGTTCTTCACATTGGAAGTTCAAAAATCAGACTTTTCATCAGATCGTGAACTGGCCTCGCCTTAAGGGAAGTTTTTATTGTCTTACGTTTTATGTATTGCATACCTGTTGAGCTCTGCAATGAGTGCGTCCTTATCTCGCAGCCTCACCTGCAGGTGGTTGAGCTGAAGCTGCAGTTTGTCGTTCTCTTGCCGTAACCGCCGCACGCGCTCCGACGACGACGAGTGCGCGGACGATGATGACCTACTGGGAAACATCCACATCAGACATTTTTAACGCCCCCTGCTGGGGCACAGACCTTCCTAATGCTACTGCTCCACCTGCGTCTTAACGCGTAGCCTAACACGTTAATCTAGGCGTTACGCAGATGTGGAAAACACTTAACGTGTTAACTTACAAACGACAGTACCAAAAATATATAATACCTTAGCTAACGCGTAGTTGGACATTACCATTAACGTTAACGCAGGTGGAGCCGTAGCATTATGGGTAGGTAAAGAGGATGGGCCATAACCCCCCACGCAGGCTCGATGCGGATTGGTGGGTGTTAACGACTACAAATACAGCCGCCGAAACACAGAGGAACTCGAGATAATATTTTTTGGTCACTCATCCCATGAGCAACCATTACGAAAGTTGCTTAACCTTCGCAATCGCAGGGCCAGGCGCTAAACTACTGCGTCACCGAGCTTCTCTAAAAACATATTATATTTCGTATTGACAATGTTCAATATCAATGCTCGCGATCTGCACCGACTCCAACTTAGAAAATGAACCAATCACAGCAGAAAACAGTAATAAAATATTTGACATGTTCAACATACAAAATCAACTATTATTTATTTTCACTTCAACTTGAATATTTATCAAAAAAACTTTTTTGATACAGCACAAGTAATCACCTCAACTTATTAAACAGATTACGTTCACTAGAATAACTGAAGTCAAAACATTTTTTTAAAGTTCATGGGGGTTCAAACTTCTATTCTTAGAATTGTATATTTTTATGACTGCTATTTTTGGGACTCCCCTACTGACTAATTGATTTTTTTAAGAGTACATATACATAATAGTTGTAATACTTACTTTGATGTGTTCAAAACGAGACGTGGAATATCTTCGCGCTCGTCGCTGCTTGCTGAAAGAATCTGGAATAAACAACACAATGGTATATTGATGTCATTTATAAGGTGAACTAGCTTCCGCCCGCGACTTCTTCCGCGTGGATATTCGAGAAAATCCTTAGGGAACCACAAACCAAGATAAATAATATTCAATAATCCAGCCGTTTTTACGTGATTAGGCAGGTCCCCACCAACCGCGCTGCCTCGCGAGGCAGGACGTTTGCCGCGTGCAGAGGCCCTCGCACGAGGCTGCTCTCACTCCAACCTCAAACTTTTTGCATCTCCGTGAACGAGAAAATGTGCAGCAAAGTTTTCCAAAGAAACAGTTCAACATTGCGATTTTCAACTACCAAGCGTGGAGATTATGGCAAAAGTCTGTCAAGAGGTGGACTTAAGGTTATTTTGACGATACTGATGAAGGCAAGTATTACCTGTTCCATGATATCATCATCGAGGGCGTGTGAGTAGTCGAGCTGATCACGTAGCGCTCTTTCTAGCTCGGCTGTTGGAGATCGACTGCCGCTAACCACTAGTGCGCGGTCTGACACTTGAGGTTCTGCGGTGCGTAGCCTACAAATGAGTATATTACTTGAATACATTGGTGTCTTGTTAATAACAAGTAGCCTATCGTATCGAGGCGATTTCTTCACCATAATATTTAGCGGAAAGGGAAGAATAAATAACGTCGTGTAGGCAAAATGACCATAACTACATTTTATATTTTGGAAACATCTTATCATAAACACATCCACAAAAACATCAATAACTCGAAACTATCCTAATTTGAAACAACGTCTTTTCTATGGAATTGTCATCTATATAAACACTAAACTTGTTCTGATAATTTTGATCCCTGCGCCCTAGCATAACCACCGAAATACGATACATATCGCGTGATATAGTATTTTATCGTCATTTTACTGTCAAAATCCGTTGTCTTTTGACAATTAAGACGTGATCAAATCAAATCAAATCAAAAAATCATTTATTCAGTCTAGGCTGTTACAAGCACTTGTGAATGTCAAAGAAGCTACGCCATCGGTTCGCAAACCCTGAGCGGGAGACCTTGTAACGAGAAGAACCGGCAAGAAACTCGTCAAGGGCTGCTTTTTTCTCCCTGTATATTTCATACAGAGTCGTCAACATTGAAAAATGAGCTCCACATTTAAAGTGAGGTCATTTTCCATCACAATAATTAACAAAAGTTTGTACACAATGGGTAGGTAGGTTGAAATTAAATACCTACTACATATCGGATAGGTAATTGTGAGAGTAAATAACTTTCAACTAGTTGAGAAATCAGTAATCACTATGTCTGCTACTCGAAAGTGCACCTAAGTAGGCAAAATTTACCAAAAAATACTTGAGACAAGACATAAAAAATAACTATAAAAAACGCAATTCTTACAATTCAATATGCGTTAAGATAGGTACTCAGAAGCAGACCCATTCCCACTGGCAGCACCCGTTCACGAGCATGACGCGTGGACCAGCCATCGCTTCGCTCAACCATATTTGAGGGAACGTAACGACCCGCCCCACACGACACCACCGCAGAAATGATTAAAGAGAGCATGACATACTTAGGCTACCCATCCTAAGGCACTGAATTGAAAACTAATATCCAAAAGCTTTTCATAGGCCTTTACTTACAAAAACTACTGACTATAGAAAGCAAAATGATTGCAATAAAAAAAAAGAGAAATCAAAACAAGGTTTACTTGCCTATTAGTTTTATGTTTTGAGTAAGAAGTGCCATACATATTGATAACATCAAACAGAGAAAAAAAATATATATATAAATATACGACGCCCTTAGTACAAGCAGACAGAAGCAGACCCATTCCCACTGGCAGCACCCGTTCACGAGCATGACGCATGGACCAGCCATCGCTTCGCTCAACCATATTTGAGGGAACGTAACGACCCGCCCCACACGACACCACCGCAGAAATGATTAAAGAGAGCATGACATACTTAGGCTACCCATCCTAAGGCACTGAATTGAAAACTAATATCCAAAAGCTTTTCATAGGCCTTTACTTACAAAAACTACTGACTATAGAAAGCAAAATGATTGCAATAAAAAAAAAGAGAAATCAAAACAAGGTTTACTTGCCTATTAGTTTTATGTTTTGAGTAAGAAGTGCCATACATATTGATAACATCAAACAGAGAAAAAAAATATATATAAATATACGACGCCCTTAGTACAAGCAGACAGAAGCAGACCCATTCCCACTGGCAGCACCCGTTCACGAGCATGACGCATGGACCAGCCATCGCTTCGCTCAACCATATTTGAGGGAACGTAACGACCCGCCCCACACGACACCACCGCAGAAATGTTTAAAGTGAGCATGACATACTAAAGCTACTCGCATTAATCGCTATTTATATTATTGATTTATTTATATTATTATTATTATTGATTAATCGCTATATCATACCACGTTTCAGGGGTTATGCTAGGGGAGCTGATCCGTTATTTATTCGCTATTCAACAACTGGTTATTCAGCGCGTTATGCTTGCATCGCTACATAAACCAAATCAATATTTATTTTAATTTCAATTAATAGTGAACTCCACCCACCTTTCAACCAAGTCCTTCATGTCTTGAAGCTCAGCCTCAAGTTCCTGGCACCGCTCCACCTTCTCCCGCAATTTGACCTTCAGCTCCGATACATTCGACTCCTCCCTGATCCTATCAAAAAACAAAATGTGTAATTTACAAAATATGAAGCTTAATTTGAATGACAATAGCCCTGTATGGGTCCTAATACTTCTGTAATAAAGTGAAAGTGAAATAAGCTTTATTCAAATAAACTTAATTATTAAGTACTTTTCAATCGTCTATATTTTCCTACCACCCGTTCCAGACTTTATTAGCTGACAAGAAGAACGGGCGCAAGAAACTTATTAGCTGTAACAGCCATAAGTAACGATAATGAAGTTTAGCTATAACTCGCTTTATAATTTATTTTCTAGCTTATTCTAGATAATTATTTAGTTATTTGATTGTATCCAGCTGTTCTACTCGCTGTTGCCTGTGAACTGCAGTCACAGCTCGTCTGTTTCCAGCTTTTTAATTTGTGCGAGGTTATTCTATAGTAATTAAAATACTAACCTTCCATTGATTGCATCCAGCTGTTCTGCTAACTGTTGCCTCTGGGCTGCCAGGTGCTGCAGCTGTAATCGCAGCTCATCCGCTTCCAGCTCTTTATCAGCCGCCAGCTTGTTAGCTTGTCCGAGGTTATTCTTCAGCTCTGTCA
Organism: Agriphila straminella; assembly: GCA_950108535.1. Taxonomy (NCBI): domain Eukaryota; kingdom Metazoa; phylum Arthropoda; class Insecta; order Lepidoptera; family Crambidae; genus Agriphila; species Agriphila straminella. The sequence continues at coordinate 1,278,995 of OX467319.1, forward strand.
CGTCCAGTTTCGCTTTAGCCAGCTCGAAAGCCTGGTGGAACATTTATCAATATAAGTAGGTGATTATTGGGCATTCTGGAACACTTTCACTCCAGCGATCTCACGTCCGTTCGATCACTGTCATGAAGTGTTCCAGACTGCCCAATAATCACCTCGATCACTGTGGTAAAAACTGTTCCAGAAAGCCCAGTTAAATGTATGAAAATATGTGTAGGCTAAACTAACCTCGTTCCTACCTACTCGCGATGAATAAATATAAAATTGTATGTAAAACTTACATGTTGCTCAGCTCACTGCACACCAATAAATTTTTTATTGCACTCATTATACTTAATATAAGTGATTTATGCACGATTGCTGAAGCCGATAATGGATCACACTCGGCGGCTGACATTATGGAACTTATCGTTTTGTTTTAGACCGATTGTTCGTGTCAGTGGCCAAATTTGGTTGGTGGCACCAAAAGTCGAATTTCGATCATAACGCTTAGGAAAATACCATTCTTCGGCCGATTGCTCGTGCCCATCGCCCATTGGCTGGTGGCACCTCAGAAATGAATTTCCATCGCGATACGATACGATTAAGAACATCGGATAATAGTCAATGCCAAAGCTGAGGAAATTATCATTCTTCGGCTGATTGCTCGTGCCGGTCACCCAGTGGTTAGTGGCACCCAGATACGATAATTCCAAAACTAAGGCAAATATACCTCCGACGAACTCAACAGGTAAGTATTCTTCAGGCAGATTGCTCATGCCGGTGACCAAATTTGGTTGGCGACACCTAAAACAACGAAAAGATTACCACATTATGCCGCCATCGAGAGATGGGTGACCGCCCATCTATCCGGTTTTCGGGTGTTCTCATAACCTGCACTGCACTGTTCACTTACGCGGACGACAAGACTATGACTTGATTGCAAGTTCATTGCGTCACGGTTCAAACTGTGTGATTGAAAAAATTCGCACATAATGCATTGAGTTAAGGAATGGTTTGAAATGGAATATATAATTCACTTATCACGTTTAGTCTATGCAGTGGCATTGACTTTTGTAAGGTAAGCAAATAGGTAAGCCACATTACCACCGTGAGAATAAATTCGCAACATGAACTAGTTAGAGCACATGGTTTGTCTCGTTATTTTTATTTTTATTATATTTGAAAGTTTTTTATTTATTTTTCATAAAATATAATCATTGAGTTGTTTGAATACCGTCAGAAAACCAAGTTAATAATAAATAAAATAATGAGCTTCGTTAAACGTGTATTTTTGGCACAAATTGACTTAGGCCTCTTGTAAAACGAAATAACAAATTTTTGTTATAAGTAAGAAATATTTATGTTAAACCTCATAACAAGTTATACAAAGTCAACAAATGAATCCGTTGATCCATTTTTTATCATTACACTTTTGAAAAACATAACTTTTCGTCATTACATTAGGCTTAATAAACTGTGCTTAGGTATTACTGAAATAAATATTTTTACTTTAAACTTGCTTTGTGATATAAATAAGCTGACCAAACGATGTCCCAAGCGCAGCGGAATTAATGATACTCATCTATAAAATCTACAAAACATAGTTTCATAAATCATCTAATCTTTTCTGAGCCATTATTGTAATATTATATCAAATTAATATTATATCTGAGGGAATCGAACCCGTTGAAGTTTAACTGCTACCACCGCTAAGCCACTCGATTATAACCAACGATGCAGATCTAGCAGTTAGCTGTGATAAAGCCGTGTGTAGACAATGCAGCTTTGTTTTGAACTACAGACCTATAATATTAGTGCGCTTACGGATATTATTACATAGTTACAATAAAATTAATTTAGGTGTTTGGTTTTATTTGATGATTGCGATTAGTCGAATGGGTATTACCTATCTCTGACTTAAATGCATGTTTCGGGTTCGAGTTTTGTGTGGATATTTCGTGATGAAGATAAATTTTGCATTTTTTAAGTAGTCATTGTTTTAGATAGGTACTTATTTAAGGATGGCTTTCATTTTAGTACTAGCTTCTTAGTTTTTTAATACCTACCTAATCGATGCAATCGGGAAAAAACTTAGGTTCGTACTTATTTAATGTAACTTTATTCAGGTATTACAAAATAATCATTTAAACTATTTAACTACCTAAAATACACAAATGTGAAAAGAAATCAATAGAGTAAGACATTATCATTTTAACTATTGTGTACATAGCCTTAACTGCATATTGTCGGCTTATTTGAATATCAAGTTTGCGACATTAATATGATACTATATCCGTTCCGTAAAATAAAACGTTTATTTTGCAAATACTTAATAATTACGATTAACTTTGGTAAAATATGTAAATAACGATTTTCAGTGGTTGTAAACCGTTACGTGTTTATATTTAATACATTATATTTTAATAGAAAATTTGGAACTAAATTATCCGAGGAAAAATTAGTTTGATGTTTATCTTCTATCATTATCACATGAGGAGTGACAAGAACCTGTAAATCAGTTTCAGGTCCAGTTAATTTTATTTATTTTTTGTGGTGCTCTGTCAAATAAAATATTTAATATTAAAAAACGACAAAAAGTTTCGTTTTTTTTTTTCCCTACAGTATAATTTTCTATTAAACTGAGGATTTATTCAAATAATAAATACGCGAACATATTGAAAAGTTTTTCACCCCTGGTTATGAAATTATTGAAGAGTCGGCAAAAACAACCTATTTAAAACGATTTCCGATCAATAAGTGTCACAAATTGTGGTGCTGCTCCGTCACTATTAGCGAAGACACTCTGCCTCTCCGTCACCAGCGGTTCGCCAGTCATCGATCCTACTGCTCCATCCTCTCTCTGCGAGAGCACTCTGCCGGCCCCCGCCCAGCGCCAGCGCCCCGCCCGCCCACACGCTGACCATCAGCCAGCTGCTCTGCCATCACCACAAGCTCACCGTACAACTCACACCAGCAAAACGAGGATCCGTGCTATTGCAATAATGTTCGTAAGTTGTTATTTTACTAAATGATTGAATACTAATCCGATAAGGTAAGTTTGTAAATGTGTTAAAGTTACTATCATGTTTGCGTCAAGAGTTTTAAATCTCGATCTTATTACTTTACCACTATGATATCAAACGCGATGGTAACTTTTGCATATTTACAAACTTACACTCAGCCCTCTGTTCAATTTAAGTTTCAAACGTAATTAAAAGGAAATAATTTTTTATCGAATCTAAAATTATTCGGGAGTAAATTTTATCACAAATTCTGTAAATTATTGTTAGCTTTATCTAATGTTGTGTAATAATAACTTCCAGGTCGGACTCAGAATACTACAACAATAAGCGCAGCAAAGGCGCTAAAAAACAGGTCGTGGAAGATTTCGTCGAATCGGATACCGATGGGGAAACGACTTCCAAAGTAACGTATGTATTAAATAAACATACTTGCACTTTCTATTAAAAGATTCTCTTAAATCAGTTTTATAGTTAAATACATTTACAACAAACTTTTTTTCATTTACAATATTTAGATTACATACTATTTTATGACTAAGTTTATTCAACATGTAATCTTGACGTACATTTATAATATGATATTGACTGTAGTATCGTTGGTCGTTTATTTATACCTAGTTTTTTTTTTTAGTTCCAAGAAAGAGCCGAAACCTGCAAAAGCGGTAAAAAGGAAGGCGCCAACATCAAAAAAAACACCTGCATCGGCTGCAACAAAGTCAACTGGGTGGCAAATTGACTCAGACAGTGAGGAAGAGGCGGTGGCTCGACGACGAGGCAGCGAGCGCCAGCCCTTGCAGTCGTGCTTGTCGCGGCGTGTCGCCGACGGGGTCCTGCGCCGCACCGCCCAGAGAGACGGTGATACTTACATTGAAGTAAAGGTATATAACACCAAGGAGATATTAAAGGTCGAGCCCAAAGATCGCTGGGAACAGGCGGTAATCTCCCTGAAATATCAAGCAGATTCCGATGCTCCAGAGCTGATACCACTTAAGGAGGCGCTCAAGCTCTGCAAAAAAAACTTCACTGAGGAAGGCAAATTTTTTAGTGCTAAGAAAAAGTAAAAACTTAATATAGGAGATATATATTTTTATTAACTTTTATGTTTTAGGATATTTTTTGTGTTTTTGATTTTATATTTAAGATACCTACCTTACTTTAATGTTGTAGTCTTTTAAAGGTATTCTACTAAATAAATAAATAAAATAAATAGATGAACAAATAACAAACATTTACTTAAGTACTCTATTCCTTTAAAATAAATAATATTTTATTTTGTACATATTATATTAAAAAATAAAATACATAAGTAGGAATTATTATACCTATTCAACCAGTCCATTCAATAAAATATCACAGATTTTGGCAGTCTTAGGATTAGTTCGCTTTTATTATATTATTTCTACTACTTAACGATATGGCAAACAAAACAGTGTATTGCACAGTTTGTGACATATCCGTTAAAAGTAAAGCATTCTCAGCCCATTTGCGGAGCAATATCCATAAAAATAATAGTTCCATCGAAATAAGTGACGGAATTGAAAAAATAAGCAGTGCATTCCGAAGTCGGATCGCATCGTACAGGGTTCGGGCGCCGACGACGGCTGATAGCGGTGACGACACGAATGACGTCAGCGTGTGTCCGCCGGCTGAGTTCCTGTCTCAGCTTCGCTCTCGCGTGCATAACTTGTTAGCTGCAAGACAGGCAACCTATAGTACTATTAAGGTGAATTTTGAATTTTTCGCCGAGTTTAAGCTACCAAAAACTAGCGCTAGTGAAATTAAATCATTTCCTTTTGGTCAAAATGTTGTGTTGCATCATAATTATGATTTTAATGATCTGTTTTCGAAAATTGTTAGCTCCATTGAAACAAGTATTGAAGAATTTGAGGAAAAAGATAGCGGTTGGTCTTTTGTAAGAAATTTATACTTAGAGGTTAATATCAACAAGTATAATCCATTGAGAGCCGCCCGGTTTATTGAGTTGCCGCGAAATTTAAAACTAAAGCATGCTTGCATTAACATACAAAATAATGACTCCTTCTGCTTTTTATGGTGCATAGTAGCCGCTTTGTTTCCAGCTAAGAACAATGCACACCGAACATCTTCATATCCTCACTTTGAGAATGTTCTGAATATTCAAAATATGACGTATCCAGTTGGGTTTTCGGATATTAAGATTTTCGAGAAAAATAATCACCAAATCAGCGTTAATGTGTACGGTCTCGCAAACAAGTCTAACATTGTTGGGCCCCTCTATAAAACGCAGAGCAAAAGGAAACATCATGTCAACTTATTACTATTAGAAAAAGGCGAATTTAAACATTATTGTTTGATAAAAAATTTGAGTAGATTACTTAGACCTCAGTTAACAAAACATCACGGAAAAATTTTCTTTTGTGACGATTGTATGATATTTTTTAATAGCGAACAAAATTTGAATACTCATATTTGTAGCGGTGTCCGGACAGTGTTGCCTGATCCAGGCACTGTTATTCAATTCAAACATTTCGATAGAATGCAAGATATGCCATTTGTAATATATGCGGATTTCGAATCCTTATTAGTGCCTGAATCAAGTAGTGATGGATTGCTCTCGAATAATACATCCATTTTACAAAAACATTTGCCTGCCGCATTTGCATATTACGTTGTTTGTTCGTATGATAGCTCTCGAAATAAATACATGTCATATCGTGGTCAGGATTGTGTTGAAAAGTTTCTTGAATATCTTGGCGAAGATGTAACTAATATACACAAGATTTTAAAACAATCGATTCCAATGACTTCACTAACATCTGATGAGCAAAAGTGCTTTGATGATTCAAAATATTGTTTCCTTTGTGATCAGTTATTGTTCGACGATAAAGTTAGAGATCATTGTCATTTGACAGGAAAATATCGTGGTGCAGCGCATTCTTATTGCAACTTACAATATTGTGTGCCAAAATTCATTCCAGTATTTTTTCATAATTTATCCGGGTACGATAGTCATTTATTTATTCGGCAGTTGGGAGCGACACCGGGTAACATTAAAGTTATAGCTAAAACTAAGGAAAACTACATATCCTTTACAAAGTTTTTTAGTATAGGACGCGAGGAATACATGCCAGTTAGATTTGTAGATTCATTCAAATTTTTAGGTACTAGTTTAGAAAAGCTTGCAGGAAATTTAAATAAAAATGATTTTTTTCACTTACATCACTTTTTTCCTAAAATGGAACATTTTGATTTACTTAGACGTAAAGGTGTGTATCCATATGAGTATATGACAAATTGGAATTGCTTTAAAGAAGACAGGTTACCACCACGAAAGTGTTTTTATAGTAGTTTAACCGATGAACTTGTTTCAGAGTCAGATTATTGTCATGCTCAATGTGTTTGGAAAACGTTCAATTTAAAAAATCTAGGCGAATATACTGATTTATATCTCAAAACCGATGTCATTTTACTTGCCGATGTTTTTGAAAACTTTCGTCGAACTTGTAAAATTAATTACAGATTAGATCCTGCATTTTACATGACGGCACCTGGCCTAAGTTTTGACGCAATGTTACTTAAAACTAAAGTAAAATTGGAACTTATAGAAAATCTAGAAATTTTACGTATGATTCAAAAAGGAATCCGTGGTGGTGTGTGTTTGTGCTCTACTAGATACGCTAAGGCGAATAACAAGTACATATCAAATTACGATCCGTCTATGCCCGATAATTATTTACTGTACATTGATTGTAATAACTTATATGGTTATGCAATGTGTTCTTATTTGCCTTATTCAAATTTCGAACTCATTAGCCAAACGGAAATTAGTGAACTTAATATTCTCTATGTACCTAATGATTCAGAGTTTGGTTATATCTTAGAAGTAGATTTAGAGTACCCAGAGCATCTACACGATTTGCACAATGACTTACCTTTTTGTCCCCAGAAATTTACACCACCCAGATCTAAAAATCCTAAACTAATTCCAAATTTGTACGATAAATTTTATTACGTAATTCACTACGTGCATTTGAAAACGTGCTTAAAACATGGTTTACTGTTAAAAAAAATTCATAGAGTAATTAAATTCAAACAAAGCCCATTTCTTAAGCAATATATAGATTTGAATACGGAACTGCGTCAAAAGGCTAAGTCAACATTTGAACAGGACTTTTTCAAATTATTAAATAACAGTATTTTTGGGAAAACTTTAGAGGATACTGAAAAAAGATTGAGCGTTTATTTAGTCAATAAGTGGAATGACATCAGAAATAAAACTAAAAAATGCTATACAGCTGAGCAATTAATTTCAAGACCAAATTTTCATAGCTGTACTGTTTTCGCAGAAAATTTTGTAGCTGTGCAAATGAAACCAGAGTCAGTGATTTTAGATAAACCTATTTACATAGGATTCACTGTTCTAGAAATATCCAAAAATCACATGTATGATTTCCACTACTCTATTACAAAACCGTTTTATGGTTCCAATTTAAAACTATGTTACACCGATACTGATAGTTTTTTGTACTCTATCGAGGCAACGGACATTTACGAAGACATAAAATCCAATTTTCAACAGTACTTTGACACGAGCAATTACACGGAAAATAATCAGTATAATATAGTTCCGAGGAACAAAAAGGTTCCTGGATTATTTAAAGATGAGATGGGAGGGCAACTTATCGTTGAATTTGTGGGTTTGAGATCTAAGTTATATTGTGTAAAAACTCAAGACAAAGAGATAAAAAAGGCAAAAGGGGTTAAAAAATCTGTAGTTAAAAAAATTGATTTTAAAGATTATAATAAAGTGCTACTTCTTAATAAGTCACTTAAGAAGAAAAATGTATTATTCAAGTCTTTAAAACACGAGATTTTTACGCAAGCCGTTAACAAAGTTGCTCTATCTTCAAATGATGATAAACGCATTGTACTTAAAGATAAAATATCTACTTTATCCTGGGGACATAAATCAAGCTTTTGCTAAATTTTGTTTTGTTTGGACTGGTTGAAAAAATAATAGAGTAATTAGTGTAGGTACATTTTAATGTCAATTTGTTATGTAATTTAAATATATTATAAATGTATAATTTATCAATATGTATGATTAGTTTACAAATCGTGAATGGCAGAGTTAAGTAAAATTTATGCTGATTTTTGTATCACTATACAGTCTTAAACTATGTTCTGTATCCTTGTAATAATCAAATAAATAAATAAAAATGTACCTACCTACTTAATTATGGCAAAAAAAAGTTTGTTTGATAATGTATGTTGTACTTAGTATAGGTAGGTTAATGATACTTAAAATAAATAGTATGTATGTTTATGTAAGATGTTGTTTTATTCTGAATCTAATTACCTTTTACCATTTTACTTCAAAGCCACCGAAGATTTATAAAATATAAGTGACAAAAATCAAGTTCTAACTTGTCTAATTCTGAATGCATCGCGGCACGTGTTTGCCGCTTTGTCAGCAATACCTACGTTTCCACTTACATAAAATGCACACAATAACATAATAAGGTATCGACATGAGGAGCAAGTTCTAACTTGTCCAATTTTAGGAGCTGTGTCAGCTATAGGTTTACATACAAACTCACACGCTCACAAATTAAAGGTATAAATATTCGTGTTAATTGCAAATGTATATTTATTTTCATAAGAACTTCAAAGATGGTAAGTTGCTTTTTAAATATAATTGAATGTATTTACTAAATATAGGAATCTGTTCGCTTTTAAAAATATGAATCATATTATTTCTTTCAGGCCATGTCAGTGAACACCGAGCATGAAGACCTACGGTCACCATCTCCGGTCTTACATGACGCGCAGGACCCGCTAGAAGGATGGACGCAGATGATCCCGCCTTGGGTTGTAGAGCCGCAACACGAACAAACGCCGTTGGAGCTCAAAATCCGAAAGGCGGCGTGTGACCCGCTGAAGAGGAAACGAAAGAAGAGGTCGTCCTTCCTCAAACACAACACACAGCAGTCGTTCGTAATGAAAAGTCCGCCGAAGAAAGGACGACGTCTCATCAAAATTGAGATTATAGACCTCGAGCAAGAAGCGCTGGGTGACTCGTCGGAGGATGCCCTACTGTCTGCGCAGTATGTGGTGTCGGAAGACATGGACCAGATTATGGACCAGGCGGAAGGTCTCATAAATAATATATCAAAAAAAATATGTGGCTATAGCTATAGTTTTTAAAGCTATGAATTAAATTATTTTTGTAAATTAAAGTTCTCATGTAGGTTTTATGCGTAACATCTCTAGTTACTCATAAACCTATAGAGATACACTTAAAAATAATACCTACTTACATTTATAATTTTTGAATGCTGTACAAATGTAAAACGTTTTTACTATGTAATTAAGGTTTATTTTATAAGAATGTCATTTAAATATTTTTTAATAAATTAAACTTTAAAGGAATTATATCGCTTTATTTCTCAATTAAAGGTATTCAGGTAGGTAAATGAAAAAAGTTTTAATAGTACACTTATTTATTTATTGAAAAAATCATACATTGATATTTTATTCTCTAATAACCATTTTCTTATACAAATTACATTTTTCAAAGCACAATATTTGATATGGTTAAAACAATTGTATGCAAACATATCTTTACAGTAAAGCTTACTTAGAGTTTCTAGATTAGGTATACCCTTAACACTTATATCTAAAACATTTTCATGACCACATAATTCACGCACCCATTTAACTTTTTCGTCTCCTTTCACTATGATTTTGCGTTCTCTGAGGTAAGGTTTAATGAGTCTTTTAAATTCTCTGTAGTCAATATATCCCTCACTCCATCGGTATCCTCGGTTTCTTTCTATCCACCAAACATGTTTCCTTTCTTCGAGAGTCAGTGTAGAGAATGGATATGGAGGTTTAATTAAAAAGATTTGAGTGTGTTCAGATGTGCCTATAACTAATTCTTTTAATATGAATTCATTTTTATCATTTTTAAATCCTTGCACATCCACTATTATAATATCTTTATTCATGATAGTTTTTTAACGATGTTACTCAGAGGCTTATATTCAAATATGCAGTCGTTCAGTATAAGGCAATATGCGGCGGTCTGATCAGGTATCTCTTGATCTGCTTCTATTTCAACACGAACGTCAATTGATCCCTTTAGCGTTTCGTGTTGGCGAGAACAGTCAATAACAAATAAAGGAGAAATTTCTTTGAACTCTTTCAAACTCAACAACGGCTCTGGTCTACGACCATGATAAGACTGCTGAAATCTTGCATACTGTTCGTATATTAATGAAAACTTGTTGTCGGCAAAATTAATATTCAGTCCTTCATAAGGGTAATATGATGAATTTAAAAATACTCTTACATCACGAATAAAGCAATGATCGAACTCTGCCATAGACTCTTTCGCATTATGTTTACGGTTAGTTTGCAAAGCAATAACTACAAATCGTGGTTTTTCAATCTGTGATGAGGTTTTAATAGACCAAGCGTGTTTACGTGTTTTGGGTAGTAATGGATACTCATACAAGTCCCAATTACGAAATGCTACTGTAATGGGACGATCTTTTTCTAAATGCTTTAATAAATTAATTCTTTCGCGGTCTGATACTTTAATATGCGGAACTCGCCAAACAATTTTACTTATTATTATATCCTCCACAACTTCATCGGTATTTAGTTTTAAAGCATTGAGATTTGTATTGCTTCTCAATAGTACTAACTCATGTTTACAGTTAATTATGATTTTTTCATAATCTTCTGCAAAGCCTAATATTTTGTTCAGAGGTATTGATGCAGAGAATACTCCATTGTTGACACTGGTCGTACCTGTAGGTGACCAGCCCCAAACTTTTGCACATTTCGATTCATTTTCATTCAACGAAAGATAAGATTTTATAGTTGTAGAAATCCCTGCATTTTTTACCTTATCTATTTCTACACCATTTAATTCATATCGAATATCTTGAAAAAGAAACAATGCTGGGTTATTAACAAAATGCACACTTGTCACTCTTTCTTTTTGTTTAGTAGTACTGTTATACTTATACACATTGACTCCGCCCTCAATGTACAAACTGCTTAGTGCAGGCAACACATACAAATCTTGCTGATTAATAGGTATTCGTATTTCATCGTTCTTGTTAAAACTTGTTACATATGGTTTATACGAATGATATTCGAAACTTTCGATGCTGTTGTCGTGCGATGCCGGTTGAGTAATATTTAAAATATTCATTTTAACAAGCCCAGTAGTTTTAAAAATTCCTTATTGCTTTTGGTTAGCTTCTTCTTTAAACGAAGCGGTGTTCTTTTCTGAGAGGATCTTTTAGAACTGACTTGAACAGTAGATGCGGATGGGGTTTTATTGAAATTTAACATTTTTTTCTAAAGTGTAAATACAGCTGTACTTCTTCACCGCGTAAATTGATCTGCTTATTTTCAGCGTCCAACAACCTTATGTTAATAGCGTTGATTGAACTTTGATTGACGGGAAAATAAATTAAGTTTTTAGGTATTTCGATGATTCTATAACCCGGTGGTACGTTAGGCACAAATTCGTAAATAATGTGACTTGCTTTTCCGTTCACAAATGAGCCGCTGATGACATCACATTCGATGCGCACTACAGTTGTTGATAAAATGCTGACGGGATACCGAGATTCGGTGCTTATATTAGCTTTTATTGTATCCATACCAAAGCCCAAAATTTTACCAAGAGAATCATTTTTATCGAAGTACACATTTTCGGAACAGTAAATACAAGTTTTTAATGTGTTATTATTGCAAGTTAATTTTAGCGCAGCATTCTTAATGTTACTTTTCAAAAAATCACAAATGTCTTGAAGTTCATAGGACCCTTCAGGTATTTCGATAACTCTATCACTACCATAATAAAATTTATTATTTCTTTCATCTATGTTCGGGATAGAATTAAAAGTTGAAAAATATAAGAGTCCACACTCATATTCTCCGCGTAATTGCAAGGTTGGCGAGTAATTTGTTATTAACGATTCTCCTCTACCAGTTATTGACACAGTGAAAGACATTTTTGTACTGATAAGTTTTTTTATTTCATTATCAATTTAAAGGTTTTTTCCAATAGTCTCTTAAAAATTTTAAACAAAGATGGCCACAGTTTATAGTGCCAAACTTTTGATACTGTACATAATTATAGTTTATAGACATGTACCTTAAATAATTTAGCAATTCTAACGGTGGCTTAAGATTGCCAAAACTATCAAAATATTCACAGTAGTCATTATGCTTAACGTAGGCTACCCAATGGGTTCCGGGATTATCAGAACTATCTAAATTTATTATAGCACACTCGATCTTTCGTGGTTTTGAAGGCAGTGCATCTCTCATGAAAACTCCTCGAAAGTGTGGAATATCAGAAGCATGCTCTAATATATCGAAATTAGTGAGAGCACGTCTGGGTAGCCGTTTCATTAGTTTTTTGAAGGGTTCAGATATAAACCAGCTCCTTTTTTATGAGGCTTGATATACAGTCCTTTTCCTAAAGCTACAGCTTCCATCATCTTGTTATGCCTTTCAGATTCTTGAAGATTTTTCTGAGCAGCCTTGTAATCATTGACAGCCTTTGCTATACCAGCTGCACCTCCAGCAAGTGAACCTAGAGCTGATAATCCAGCGAAGATTGGAATAAGAGGCAAGAAACCTCCACTTTTTGGAATAGGAATACACCGTGGCAACCGTATTCCTTTTTTATTTGTAAACAATTTTTTGGCGGCTGCATGCGCGTATTTTATAGCTGTACGATTGTCTTTAGATTTTAATTTTTTTATTTGTGATTGTATTTTTTTTACAACTGACATAAAAGACCGAACACCAGCACCAGCTTTAAGTTTTGCTTTCATTGCATTTTTTACAATCCATGAAGCTATTTTTTCTCGTTTCCCAGCATCATTTGATTTCAATCTTTTCTTAGCCATATTCAAAAGTTGTAAATCAGCTTTATGTCGAACACTCAAGTCACTGTTATTATAGGCGATATCGTGATACATACAAGCTTCATCTAATTTATTTATACCTCGATCACCTCTTAGTAACCGTTTTTGAAGTTTTGTTCCGGGGCCACAAAACTGATAACCAGGGATATGTAACTCAAACGGTAAGTTATTTATTAAGTTGTTTATAATACCACTTCCTTCCTTCATCGATGTTCTTAAAGTGAGTTCAATCTAATTACATCGCTTCATTTATATTACAAAACTAGCGCATTTTTATCTACCCAACTATTCTCTTCATCGCTGAGACCTAACCATTTTACAAAAAGTTTTCTACCTTTTCTTTTTATAACTTTTTCAATGAGATAAAGATCAGGAAATTTAGTTCTTTGTAATTCATATTCGTAGAAAGATCCTAAAATCATCTGTTTGTGTTTATCTTCTAAATGGTAAGTAGGTGGATTCGTATGATTAACCTTAATTATTACAAATATCTCGGTAGACCAGTTAGGGGTGTAACCCTTGTAAAAATCTCCTTTATATTTGCTAATACGAACATGATCACCAAGTTGAAACTTAGGTTTGCGATCTATCTTAGGTCTTTGTGTTTTAATAATGTTAGACTTTACAACCATCTGGTTTTCTTTGTTGACTTCAACAGGTTTAAATTTAGTTATACGGTGAGTAGTATTATTATAGATTTCTACAACTGAATTTAAATTTTGCCCCAACCATTGGTAATGACCGTGCAAACTGAAAAGTTTGTAAATTTTATGTTTTAAAGTACGTATTACTCGTTCTACAATAGAAGCTTTTTTTACAGAGTAGGTAGAATAATGATTTATATGATATTCTTCTAATAATTTTTTGAAAGTATCATTATAAAACTCTTTGCCTAAGTCAGTTTGTAAATATTTAGGTTTTCGTGATGAATTTGTTAGTATCTCTTGCAGCGCATGTGTCACACATTTTTTGTCTTTTGATTTTAAAGGATTTACCCACACATATTTTGATAAAGTATCTATTACTATCAAAATGTATTTGAATCCTTTATTGGAATGTGCAAATTTCTGGAAATCCATAAGGTCAGCTTGCCATAAATCATCTATTCCTTTTATGATTGTACATCGACGCGGGAAATTTCTTCTTGCTGCTTTGTGAAGTTCATTGACGATGTCTTTTTTACTCATTTTAATTTTTTAGTTTAATCAAATTATCTATCTCTGTTTTCGTATAATATAAATTACCTAGACGATTTGAAGTCACCTTTTCCAAGCTATTTAGGTATTTTTTAACATCAAGAGATACTTTTTTAATTTCGTCTCTTAGTTCTTGAACTGTTTTATCTAAATAAGCTTTATTTACTGCTTCGTCGTCTTCGTCTGGAGACGTTAAACCTTTCAATTTTGATGATTTTAAATCGTAGTGTCCTGTATCTGACTTCACTAATGTATCGCTGGAGGTATCAATATATTCTGCTAATCGTAGACGCTTATGAACATGATGACCAAACTTGTCAATGTTCATTGCTGCTCTGGTGACTTTTTCATACTGATCCATTTTCCTGTCAAACGTTCTTTATATTTTAAATTCTTGATTATTCCTGCTTCCCACAGTTCTTCAATAATTGCGACAATTTCATTGTCTAAGCCAGTGTTACCCGCATCTCGTGAGGCTAGTAATATTTTTAATCGTTCTACTAACTCATTTGGATCATCCCAATAAACCAAATCAGTATTCTTTTTCACTTTTTTTAGTACCTTAATACCTTCTCCATGCGAAAGACTCTCTACACTTGTAGTTGCATTTCTAGCAAACTTAAATAGAGGTTTTATGATGTTCATGTACTTAAAACCTTTATTGCTGTTTATTGGTTTGGATGAATCATAATTGCGTCTGTGTGCATTGGTTTCTAATAAAAGTAGTTTATAGTTATGTAAATCTTCCTCAGTAGTTATATCTAAATTTGGTTTCTTTTTAAACAAGAGCTCTTTTAATCCATCTGTTTTATTCAATGTGTACGTTCCTATTTTTAGGATGTTGCCATCGTCATAGACGCGGGTTTTACCAAGCATCAATTTTCCGCGTTCATTTCTAATTCCAAAAGGTATATTACCCATTACATCCGAAGAAGTTGACCACGATATTGTATGTTCTTTAACGTTTGGTGATGACTGCATAGACTTGAATGACCCCTCGCTGATATTGTGATCTTCAGAAGGCAATACTGTAAGTGTTTTATTTTCGTGTAAGTTGCTATCAGATTCTATTTCTTCTTCACTGTAATCTTCATGAAAATCTTCACTTGAAGAGGACAAGGTATCGATATAATCTTTCTTATTTTTTTTCACAGACTGTTTTTCATTCCCTTGATGCTTTTCTTCATTTTTATTTGCTAACAAGTTAAGTGGTTCGACTATGGGCTTAAATATGGTTTCCAGGGCAATACTATTCGAATTTTTTGCTTCCTTTATCATTTCAACTTTTCTTTTTACAGCTGCAGCAGATTTCACGATTTTT
Organism: Agriphila straminella; assembly: GCA_950108535.1. Lineage (NCBI taxonomy): Eukaryota > Metazoa > Arthropoda > Insecta > Lepidoptera > Crambidae > Agriphila > Agriphila straminella. Next base: position 1,294,455 of record OX467319.1, read on the forward strand.
TGTTTCAGATTTTTCTCCATTTTAGATAAGATACTGCTTGGTTCTGAATCACGAATGAGAGTGATTTATTCATAGTGTAACAACCTGTTATGTACTTTAGTCCAGTATTATAAATGTATCAAATGTCAATCTGTAGCATCCGTTATTTCTTTGACAATCCTTATTTATCACAAGATAATTGTAAGGCTTATTCCAAACAGCTGAGCACATTTCTCGAAATTGGGCCCAAGACATATCAGAACCAACATGTTCATCATAAACATGTTTTAAATTAATATCATCTTGTTTAAATAATATAACCAGATTCGCATTGTCCCTTACAAGCTGTTTGGGTATTTTAGTATAAGTCTGATTTATATAAAAACAATCAATGTTCTTATGACGCCCCATTGCAAAATAATCCCTTATGTTACTTTGATTTTCACAAGCAACGTCGTCGAAAATGATAATAGAATCAGGTAAAGCCTCATGCGGACTCAATATTTCACTGTTATGATTATATTTATTATATGAAATTTCTGGCACCCTATCTAAAACTTTTTCTAGAAATAAGTATTTTGTCTGGTACAAGGATTTTGAATAAACATACAGGTTACGAAAATGTAGACCCTCTTTATGCAGCAATAAACTTATGACTAAATTGGTTTTCCCACAGTTTGATGGACCACAAACGACACAGCGAATTGTATTTGGTAGTAATCTACCATGTCGATTTGACTCAGTTGGTAACGGAGAGCATAGGCACTCTAACTTTAAGGATTGTTTTTGTTTTACAAACTTCATTATCAGCTGACAGTTCTACAAGACTATAGAGATACGAGGTTTGCAATTGAATGCGTTAAAAATAATGATGCATAGATATTATATAAACAGACGATCTAATTTCACAGAGGATGCCAATCGTGCAATTTCACTAATCTTTTATAAGAGCTAGTGGAATTAAGTGATGTGGCACGGAAATATTATAGAACAGGCCGTCACTGGCTAACACGATTTTTAAAACTGATTACTGGGCTTTCTGAAACAGTTTTTACCACAGCGATCGAGGTGATTATTGGGCAGTCTGGAACACTTCACGACAGTGATCGAACGGACGTGAGATCGCTGGAGAGAAAGTGTTCCAGAATGCCCAATAATCACCTACTAATATAAATTACGTAAATTAGTGTACAGCAAAACTAACATAAAATAGGGTTCAATGGATTTAAAGCATGTTAACTTTTAGCTTAAACTTTAGAAAAAATTGTAATATAAAAAGAACAAAGCAAAAATAAACACTAACCTTATCATTAAGCTCCTTCTTATGGAAATCCAGTTCATGCTGCATCAATGAGATCTGCTTGCGTATCTTCATGAGTTGCTTCATGTCTCCGCCGGCGCGCCTTTCTATAGTCTTCCTATCTTCTCCATTCTTGCTCCTCGGCGACGGACTACGAGAAACCATCTTCAATTGTTCTTTCAAAGAAGCTATCTCTTCGTGGAAAGCGTTTATATCCTCATTCAAAATCTCGATCTCAGTTTCCTTGTCTTTTAATTTATCTGTCAGCAACTTCAACTCATCGATTTTCGACGTCAATTCTCCGTTTAACGAACTCAATCGCTCGACTTCGCCTTCACTGTTCTGAAGTTTCAAAGAAGCGTTTTCTTGTTCTTTCTCTAATTTAGAAAGTTTCAATATCAACTCTTTGTTGTTGGTATTGAGTTCATTGTTCGCATCGGTCAGTCTCGTTATATCTCTGTTCAAAGCTTCGACGGTGTCTTGCAACTGGAAGAGCTCGTTCGATTTCTCATCGAACGCTTCTTTTAAGTTTTCAAACTCCTCAGATTTGTCATCTAAGCATCTTTGTAGGTCGTCCAATCTGTCCAAATGTTGATTCAAGCTGTCAATTTGGTGATTCTTCTCGGAAACCAGCTGTTCCAGCTTTTCTAATTCCTGTATCTTATCTCTCATCTGCCGTCTTTCACTTTCACCATTTTCTAATACGTTGTTTCTACTTTGAAGCTCGTTTATTTTAACTTCAATCTCTGCCATTTTGTTAGTCAGGTTTCGTTTTTCTTTGGCTAGTTCCAAGATCATATTTTCTCTCCTTAAAATATCTTCTTTGAGTAGATGCAAATCTTTAGATTTGTCGTCGACTTCCTGCGCCAACTCCATCATTCGCTGTTCGAGCATTTTCCTATTTGTGGTGAAATTCTCCAGTTGGTTTTCGTAAAACTTTTTGTCGGTTTCCATGGCCGCCATTGTGCCTTCAAGAAGATTTTTTAACTCCTCGACTTCCTCCTTCAAAGCGGGGAACTCACAGAGTTGTTCCTCAGCATTTTTTAATTCAGACTTACAATTTTCCAATTCAGATCTGGATTTCTTTATTTCGTGCTTCAACTGGGATAAGATGTCGGGGAAGTTCTGTTGCTTAATATCTAGAGTTATACCCAATTCACGGAGGGAAGTGAACTCTTCTTGGGTCCTATTATCTTGGGACGGTTCTACAGAGAAATCTATTACTTTAGGTTCAACACTAACGTTTTTGCTGACACTTATATCTCGGTTGGGGTACATTGAGCAGTTGTCCGGTATATTTTGTTTGGTTTCTCCACCGAAGAGCGTGGTTTCGTTAACGTTTCTTTTGAATTGGCGAAGGGGTTCTTTGTTTTGCGTGGAGGTTAAATGTGCTGGTAAGGAATCTGCTCGGGGAGAGCAGTGGGGTAAGTCGGAGTGGTCTATGTATTCGATATGTAGCGAGCTCATGTCTGGGGGTAAAGTTCTTTGTAATTTGTCTATGGTAGCGTGGGTAGAGTGGGGAGGTTGTAAGCTCGTGTTGTGTCCGCGTAATTCCGCGCGTCGCATTTGTAAGTCTTGTTCGTCGAACTCTGATATGGAGACGATGTCGCTGAGCGTTCGAGCGGAGGCTTTCCCGCCTGCTAGGTTTTCGCTTCTGTCTTGTTGGTTTTCATCGTCTAGATTTAGCGCTGTTGACAATGAAATATTCAAATGAAATTTTTATACACGGTCATTCTTAACTCACCATCCAAATTTCAAGGATGTGTCCAGTCCATGAAACTGAACAACTTTTTCCAAGAAACATGTGTCGAATTTGCCACAAAATGTTGGTCATCCCATACTTAATTGATCACGTGTTCGCTTTGATTTGTATGGATAGTAGTTTTTTTACATATTTGGCCCTGTATTCCTTAGAGAAAGTTGTTCAGTTTCATGGACTGAACACATCCTTGAAATTTGGATGATAAGTTTAGAATGACCCTATATGAATTAATTTGGAACCAACTAAAGTCTTAACAAGGATAATTAATAGGCTAAGTACAAATTACTAAATATCGATGACTTACACACATTGCTTTCAATATACTTGAGACCAATTTTTGATATGGAATCGAATCCCAGTAAAGATTGTGAGAATCTCTTGCCCATCTGGCGATTGAATTACGATGAGTCAACTGAGTTACTGCTCAGTCTGGACGACTAAACTAAATCAATGCATGGAGTTTGGAATGCTTCCAAAATGTTCATGAGACACTTAATGTATACTAGTTTTGAAATATCGTCACGGAAAGGAACTGTATGAAATTCAATAGTAATACCACAGAATATACGTACAGAAGCCCATCCGCGCAAAGACAATCAAATAATAAGCAACTATAGAGTGTAATCATTTAATGCTGTAAGTAGAATAGAATAGAATAGAATAGAAAAATCTTTATTTGAGACAAAACAACTATTTTAAAATACATTGATGGTTACGATTTGTCCCAAATCGGTCCCAACTCAGCATAATACTTGGCCCCTGACCAAGTGCTGATCTTCCGTTGGAACCGGTTTGGTGATGCCACGGAACAATGACCGGCAAAACATACTATAAACTAAACATTACAATTTAAAGAAAACTAAAAAAATAAATAAAAACAATATAAACCAATGCAGTATGGGTAATCCCCGTGCACAAAAGGCAACACGAAAAAAAAAAACGCAATATTCACTCGTCTTTTTTACTTGCCAAATAGTTATCTGTGAACGAACAGACTAGGTACCTAGTCTGTGACATTGACATTGACATGAGAGAGGTGTGAGACGCTCTTTAAGTATTTTTCGTAACTCTCTAGTTACGAAAAATACTTACAGCATTAAATGATTTTATCAACTTCGGAAGAAAGGCAACATTATAGCTAAAACGCTTTCAGGCAACCAATATTTTTTTTGATGAAATAAAGTATTACTTATAAAAGAAATATTATATAGTATACAAAAATATAAAATAGTATTCCATACCTAGCAGCTCCTGCAGTTGTTCCTCCTTCTCCGCTAGAGCGCGCTGCAAGTCTCTCACGTTGACATTGAGTGCGTCCTTGTCTGCCTCCAGCCCTTTCGCTAAAGACTCCAGCTGTGCTATCCGACGCTGCGCGGAGGACAGCTCGCGTTCTAATATCACTACCTTGTCTTTGGGATTGCCTGTCAGATAATAATAATGAAAAATACTTATCAATAGGAAACTTACTTATCTCTTTTTGTGATTTAGTTTTTTTTATTGTCTTGTAAGGAATTTTGTTAACATGCACTGACTCGTCACTCACACTCACTACGTCTAAAAGACTACGAAAATGCCTGTCTAAACATTTGTGACGTTCGAAATGAATGACATATTATTATAACTTACGGTAAACAGCAAACTTTAATTAAATTGCTTTTTTTCATAAGCAACTATTACCAAAACTTAAATTAGGTAACCTAAAACTTTTACTCATTAAGGCGAGACCAGTTCACGATCTGATGAAAAGTCTCATTTTTGAACTTCCAATGTGAAGAACTGATGTAAAATTCTACTTCACAAAAATTACTGTAGACTGAAAAAGAAACAAAGAAGCAAAGTAACCGAACATAATATTGAAAAATGGCATGGTAACTCTGTAAAAAATCCTGAATAACACCATAAAAACTTAAAAAAATAAATTTCAAATCGTCAGATTTCGAAATTTTCAACGACAGTGATATGATTTTTTATGCAAAAGGGATAGCTTTTTTATCGATCTAACACAATAACCGAGTACATTTTTAATAAATGATCCAGTATTTTAGAAATCAATAAAAATGTACTAAAATTCGTCAAATTTCTGGCGAAGCGTCAATTAAAGTTATGCGATATTCAACCTTATTCTTAAGACATAGTGAAAGAGTAAATTTCGTGAACTGGCCTCGCCTTAACAGAAAAAGTAAATTGCAATTTGTTCTCATGTTAATACAAAATATTTATTTTAAATTAAAAAAAAGTGTAAGCTTACATGAGTTCCCATATAACGACTGGTGTTCATTCGACTTGTCCTTTTCCTCCAATGACTGTTTGAGGCGTTGGAGCTGTTTGTCTTTCGATTCTAGATCTTCTTTCAACTTTTCAACCTGAAAACATTTTATAATGAGTTTGGTTGGTCACCATCAGGGTGTAGCTGAGTTTGTGAAGTTTTTTTGACGTTTCTTAAGCGATCATTTGCGATTGTCAATTTTTACGTAATTGATGCTCATTGATCGTTTACACGTGCAATTGAAGGGATTGTCAATTCCTCCAACAATGGCATTGACGGAAAAAATTGTCAATCACAATTAATCGTTCCCTTTACAGACGTATGTAAACACGACGGCGCGCCACCCGTAAAAAATGTACTTCAACACAGCTTATGACTTAGGTACAGCATAAAGACGGTCTCAAGGTCATGTTAAGACTGGTGTGCCGTCGTCGTTACTGTACTCAATAAAATGTACCATAAGGAAAATATAACCTGAAAATCCCCCATTTAACTAGGAGCGATACAGCGTGAAATCGGATCAAGATTTTAATGTCGTGGTTAATGATGTTGGTGTCACAATGACAAAGGCTATTTATCATAATATCACTGTAAGAATACTTTATTGTGTACACTGTTTTTTAACCCAAATAAATTGAAAAAAAAATGATTTATTTCCGTTTTCTACCAATAAAACAGTTTTTTTAAAGGCATGGGTAAAATAACCATAAAATACCGCCCGTACCAAATCTATAGCAGAGGTGCACATACGGTCGATCGCGAGAAGTTTTAAGGCCGATCGCCAAGGATAACAGATTTGACACTTTGCAATGTAGTTTTACTGAAGCAATTTTTTGCTTGAAAAATATTTGGTGGGTTAAACGGTCAAAATGTCGATCTCTTAGTCATAAATTTTTGCTAGGTCGATTTTCTTAAGAAAAAGTATGGGCACCCCTGATCTATTGTAATGAGTGAAGTACACCACGTTCAATATAGCTCAATACATGACTAGAGTCTGCATTCGACTAACCTCTGCGCGCGCGTCGTGTAGTTGCACAGACAACTGGCTGGAGGCGTGGTGCGCAAGCGCTTCGGCGTCGTTGCGCTGTTGCTGCAGACGCGCCGATAAAGATGATATCTTGAGCGCCTGCTCCGACATGCGCGCTTGAAGCACATCGCGCTCCGCACGCACCTCCTATATAAACAATCAATTTTAAAGACATGACATTACAAGAATCAAGCCAGTCATGGCGCGACTGCTAGAATAAGGCTAGACCATGAACACGCATGCGGGATTTTTCCGTAGGGATTTTCATACATTATCGATATTTCGTTCGGAAATACAGACAGAATTCCGATACGGAATGTTTGAAAATTCCGTACGGAAAAATCCATCATGTGTGTGGTAGGTCCTTAGATTAGTATAGAATGGATTAGCTGCGACCGGAATAGGGATGTTGACTAATGAATAAAATAACGAAATACTAATAAAAATCGTAAACATATTAAACTTTTAGAGTAGCTTGTATACCTCTTCGTTTTACATATTGTATATTATTTGTTTTATGACCCTTCAAAGTTGGGTGGACAAGTCCATTTAAAAAGTATAAAATTTATTAAAATAAATGATACCTTTAATTAGTCCGTAAAATGTATAGCAAATTTGACGAAGAAACCATTTTGATAAACACAATATTTAATATAGCTGCTGAACAAATTTCCTATGCGTTGCATACAAACTAGCACGTTGTGACTTCATAACGTGCAAGCCATTAGTATGGAGCGTTTTTGATCGAGTCCATTTGTGTGCATTTCACACTGTGATATCTCGGGCAGTTTTCATGCTAGCGAATTAATTCTTTTACCAATGTTTCTTTTTTTGAGAGGTAATTTATGAAACATAAAATAAAAAAATAGTCAACATCCCTATTACTTATATACGGAATTCCGGCACGGATTTCAGTCTGTATGTGGAGAAATACTCACACTCACTAGGAAGTCTCACATAATTACAAAAGAAACTAAATCGAACCTACAGGTAAACAAAATGAAGAAAGCGATTTATTTTACTTGATGTTGTAACTTGTTCGATATTGAAAAAAAAAGATGACAAGGAAGATCGTAGCAATCGACATCAATTGATTTCAATTTGGCACGAAAATCATACAGACAACTACATAACATTAATAACTACATCGCTATTATATATAACTGACCATGAAACACTCAATGTCGGCAAAGCATATAATGAAAAAATGGCTTAGTATGTTTTACAAGCGGTTCTGCACGGGATACGTAAGCACTTATAATTTCATTTTACTTTATATTATCGTACATTTTTTACAATACAACAAGTTTTGTAAATGACAGTCCACTGTCCAAAATAAAATAAATAAATAAGATAAAATAAAAAATAACTTACACCGCGCAAACTTTGACATGGCCTGCATTTGGCAGGTTGATTTAATCAGTGATTTAATCCACACACATACATCTACAGTACAATCATACTCGTATACACGCAAAAAAAAACATGCAGAACTCTATTTCATTCGATTGATGAGATTTTTTTTATAAGTTAGTACATTGTTGGATAGATGATCAGCCCAATAATTCACGACCTGAGTGATGCAGTGGTCAGCATGCCGCCTACCACGCAAGGGTACCCGGGTTCGAATCCCGGCCGGGCATAAATAGAAATGATGAATTTTAATTTCTGTGACGGGTCTGGGTGTTACTATGTATAATAAGTATATATTTAAAAAAAATATAAGTAGTATATCAGTCGTCTAGCACCCATATTACAAGCTTTGAAAATAAATTCTTGATTCTTGATTCTTTGCTTAGTTTGGGGCTAGATGGCGCTGTGTGAAATTGTCCAAGCATTTATTTATTTTTTGTCTAATTTCAAAATCTATCGCAATAGCTTTCATTTGACAGAACATTGATACTTCTTTTTGGCACAAATAAAAACTTACCAAAGAAACGCAAGCAATGTGTCACATCCATTTGTCAAATATAAAAGCGATTACATGAAATAAAACACTTTTAACGGATACTAGCGCGGTTTCATTGAAAGTACTTTGGTAATTAGTTGGTATTTGGTTTGATTTTTGATTTTCCCGACGTTTCGGCACCTTTGCAGCTGCCGTGGTCACGGGGGACTGAAGCTACTTGTGAGCCTACCCTCAAGCGATGAATTTTTTAGAACGTTCAGAAATTAAAATTTATCAAATTTTTTATTAGTTTAAGTTTTGGTTTGGTTTTAATTTAATTTTATATGTTAAAAAGAGAGAATCTACTGAAACTACTACCATTTCAAAAAATTGGGAGGCCCCTCCAAGAAAAAAAAAAGTTAAAAGTGTTTTATTTCATGTCTAGTGAGCGCGTAAGCTTGAGAAGTGAAAAGCGATTACGATAGATTTTGAAATTAGACAATTAACTCTCAGATCAGACCTAAAGAAAACAAGGTAACCGTCCCAGACATTGTCCTTCATGAGTAACTGGGTCAGTTAACGAATCTGATGTTAGTGCAGAGTTCACAGAGTGGAGCCGGCAACGGCGCTAATTATACAGCCGACCTGGTTAGAACACGGTGCGCTGTTTATCTGCTGCGGGAACTATCACACACTATTATTTAATTAAGGCGATTCCCCGACCGAAAGTGGCGCTCTCAGAGGCTTTTATTTAATATGTTGTTAGTAGAAAAAGATTTTAATAAAACTTTTCGTGGAATTTTTAGGGCTCATAGTCTAGTACACTGGCCTGCAAAACAAAGTACTACAGAGGCCTCTTTTCATACAAACGAAGTAACTTTGAAGCTTTGGTTCTCCGCCCAGGATTAAACGGGGTGTGATTTGATGATGGTCATTCAAAGAGTAGATGGAGGAGACCCAGATCACTAAAGAAACCCAATGGATTAGAAGAGTCGTTTACACCATAGACCGTACGGACATTTTAATGTTACAGTTTACATGCTTTTGATGTAATTTTAGCTTGTTAATTTTTTAAATTCAACCCTGACCTAAACGACTCTACATTCCCTCGCAGTCATTCAAAGAAGTAGATAGAAAATGTGCCAAAAACGGCCACTTTTAGCAGTTTTGCTATCTACTTCTAGCAGTGACTACGAGGTAATGTAATAATGATACCGTCTAAAAATACTAGACTATGGGCCCTAAAAATTCCAAGATAAGTTTTATTAAAATTGTGTAAGTATTAGAATTTTTTAAATTAAATAAAATTCACCGCGGCGCCACTTTCGGTCAGGATCAGAAAAGCGCCTTAATGTAACGTTAATTCATCTGGAGAAAACAATTTATTAAGACAGGTATATTGAAGTTTGATGAATTACCTACCAAGCAATAAAACAAACATTAATTTCCGTTCATAAACAATCTGCCAAGAACAAACGGTATGATTACATCATATCCATAGGGTACCTATATCACAAGTTCATAACCTTCAATGCTTCCGTTGTTTACCAGCGAGTCGTGAATATATCCACAATTGCTTTTGTTGGATGTCTAAACATGTTATAAAAATTAACTTTCTACTAAATCCTTTCTCCAAAGGTTGTGAAAATAGTATGAACGATGTCAACCGATAGGATATATTTTAACCGTTAGGAGTTATACATTAATTATAATTTATTATTGAATGTGTTTTTGTAGACATATATTTTGTTTTGTGTATTAAATCCTTATCTGCTAGTCAAGTGGTCCTAACTAACCCAGTAGATATTCAGTTTCATTTCCTTGATTACAAAACCAGGGTCAAAATAAATTGACACCCACCAACGTAATATCAACCGCCTACATTTACTTTATTAGAGAATCAACCAACTGACCCTAATTTATTACAAAGACATTATTATTTTAGATAAAAATATATTGAAAGTGGTAAACTTATATCATGTGTTTTTAAATTTGAGATTTTTGCATTCACAATGCTATTTTTAAACAATACTAAATAATATACTAGAAAAAATACGACTCGCACCAGATCAAGCCCGTCTGAGTATTGATCTGGTGCGAGTCGTATTTTTTCTAGTATATTATTTTGTATTAAATCATGTGGTTGATAACCTTATTTTTATCTAACTATTCCAATTCTGAAGAAAGATGATTGCCTCTGTACTTCCGTAGTTAGCCTTAGACTAGAGCACATTCGACAGATTCCAGATTGCTTGCACTTGCACCTATGTCCATCAGCCATTTTTGATGTCCCCACTGCTGGGGCACAGGCCTTCCTTATGGGTGGTAAGGAGGATGGGCCATAACCTACCACGCGGGCCCAATGCGGATTGGTGGGTGTTAACGACTGCAAATGCAGCCGGGGCCAACGGCTTAAAGTGCCTTCCGAAGCACGGAGGAGCTCGAGATAATAAATTTTGGTCACCCATCCCATGACCGACCCTTGCGAACGTTGCTTAACTTCCGCAATCGCTGGGCCAGGCGCTAAACCACTGCTCCATCGAGCTCCTCACAATGCTAACACAATAACTTGTAATAAATTAGGTATTCAGATTAATTATTATAGAAGACAACCCTGAAGTCGTTAGAAGAAATAAGAGCTACGCGATAGAAAGAGAGGCAACTTCTAGGTGAATATAACTGTAGGCAAGGGAGCGGTGTGCGACCTGAATTGCTCTTTATTGCGTCTGGGATAGAGTCGCTATTTATTTAAATGACTTTGCGGAGTGGATCTTCTGTACTTGTACTATTATGTATTCTGTGCTGTTACGTCAATATTCGTAGAATCGAGGCTTTGCAATGCATCGGGAACTTGTAAAACTGGCCCTAAAACGAACTGGCATAGAGTACATATTTTAGGATGCATTAATGAAAGTGCTATACGTTATAAAATTACATAGTAGATAGTAATGTTTTCACACCCGGCAGTCGAAGGGAACATATTTATTTTTAACTGACACCTCTCCAACTTGCGCAAACACACTCGAAAGCTTCCATATTGTGAGGGGAGATTTAATACCTGTCTTAGGTGTTAATGAACTTAAGACAAGTTACAATAAGTTACGTTAACAGATTCGGATTACATACGGCCACTATTCGATAATGTATTACGGTATGTCATCTCACTTATTCATCAAGTTATACAAAACTGTCAAAGATCTCCAATGGTCCCGGATATTGAATCTTTAACTGGTTTCCTTTAAGTTTAAAATTTATTGAGGTAATTTGACATGAAAACCATACATCACTGGTAGTCTCGTAGTTCAGACTTCTAAGTAGCCTTATAAATTAATGTACGAGTATTTGTGAATGTTTTTTTTTTTTTTTGACATCATCAGGTAAAAGCTGTAGGTATAGTTAGAAAGTCTAACCAAGTTTTCAAAAAGAAAACAATGCGATTTAATTTTAAATGTAGCGAAACGAGCGACTTTTAATGTAAACAAAAAAGTTTGAACGACACAAATACACACGCTGATGAGCGGCATTGGCATCAACAATGAACATTGTCCGTCGCATTGTGAGCCGAGCAACCTCTGAAGACGTGCATTATGGCCGACCAGGCACTTAATAAAGGATCAAGGGTCATGTCCGCATTATTGCGTATATTAACCCTTTGTATAAAAGACGATATTTTTTCTATTGAACAGTTGTCCAGTAAGTCATTTAACGGATACTAGCGCGGTTTTGAAAACCCATGAAATTCGTGTGACTTAATTTATGGGTGGCCTGTAAGAAAATTATGTAATTTTATTTTATTTTTCATGACATTTTTAAGTATTACAAACTGTATAGTCTCTGCCTACCCCCATGGGAAACAAGCGTGAGTGTATGTATGTATTACAAACTAGCGGTCGCCTACGACTTCGTCTGCGTGAAAACTTTTTTGCTATCCCTCGGGAACAATACCTTTTTTCGAGATGAAAGGTAGCCTATGTCCTTTTCTGTACCCGTGACAACGCATATGTAAAATTTCATGATGATCGGTTCAGTATTTAAGACGTGAAGACGTAACAAACAGACAAACCGACTTTCGCATTTATAATATTAGTAAGCGACTTACCTCAGTGTCTCAAGACGAAAGTCTATGAACAGTGTGTGTTGCCAGTGATGACTTACGGCAGTGAAACGTGGTCGCTAACTATGGGTCTCATAAGGAGGCTCAAGGTCACCCAGCGTGCAATGGAGAGAGCCATGCTCGGCGTTTCCCTGCGTGATCGAATCAGAAACGAAGAGATCTGCAGGAGAACTAAAGTAACCGACATCGCTCGAAGGATTGCTCAGCTGAAGTGGCAATGGGCGGGACACATAGCGAGAAGAACCGATGGCCGTTGGGGCGGAAAGGTTCTGGAATGGCGACCGCGCACAGGACGGCGCTCCGTGGGTAGGCCCCCGACAAGGTGGACCGACGATCTGGTGAAGGTCGCGGGAAGCCGCTGGATGCGGGCAGCGCAGGACCGATCGTCGTGGAGATCCTTAGGGGAGGCCTATACCCAGCAGTGGGTGTCGTGCGGCTGATATGATGATGATGAAGCAAGTAAAGATGTATTTAGCGATATTAACTTTTCCCATATGTATTTTTATAAACTCGCAATAAATAGGTATGTAGTAAATAATATATATATAATAGAAGAGTAAGCAAACCAAACTGTAACGCAGAACTTTTACATCACTGTTATTTTGGACGCAAGACGTAATGTTTGCTACCTATTATAATTTTAACGAAATATCAATTAGTCTTTGGGCTTACGAGATAATGTTTTTTTTTGTAATATGTCTATTCACTTTATATAAATGATCTGATATCCCAACTTAACACACAATTAAGTCTTATATTTAAAGTTTTAATCGAGTCGTATCAATAACAAGATAAAGTTAACTTTTTTTAACAAAAAATGAAGTCAAATAATGCGCAGCAAATATCAGGACTCACCGTCAGATCCGGCAGCCCCATTCTCAAATACTTCCTAAAGTAATTCAACACAAACATCACACATTAGGATATGACAATGCCGCGATATGATCACAAACACACTTTACTACATTGCGGCGCGGGAGGGTGCACACTTTTTACATGTTTACAGTGAAAGCGCAATAGATGCGGTGAACGTGAGTTGTGACGCGATGGGTATTACAGCACCTTGCGGCAGCAAAACACACTCTGAAGCATCGAGACTGACTGAAAACGAATGCACAGACAGCTGTTGGCCGTGCGTGCGCGCACGAATACATAATACGTTCCCAAATGGATGCGGCAGGCAATATGAACTAACATTATGATACGGTGATAATGCAATGAGGTCGCATTTGGAATTAATGGAGCCACTGATAAAATTACTTTTTACCATCGCCACTCAAAAAAGTGCGTTTAATTCAACGATAAGAGTGAATAAAACGCTGTTTTATTCACCGAGTGAATAAAAATATTTTGAATTTGGAACAAGCGCGCATCGTATGAATTATGGAGAAAAAAAAATAAAACGTGCTGAAAGTATGGAGCTATTCCATAGATAAAGCCATAGTCATACAAATAAATAAAAAAAAAATATCCCGCCAATTTTATTTAGGTTCTTTTTAGTGTCTTATCTTTGGGTTCTTTTCTAAAAAATATCCCGCCAAATTAATTAGGTCCTTTTTAGTGTCTCATCTTTGGATTCTTTTCTATATATTAGAGGGAGATTAGATGTTCAGTTTTGCATCAGTCCATTCCATCAGTCTAGTACGATCTTCAGTCTGTAAGAATTCAAAGTCTGAAATGGACTGATGCCAAACTGATCATGTAATTTCCCTCTTAGCGTGGTTGTTTTATGTCATTGGATTTTTTTTTAGTTTCACTATTTTCTAATGTTTAAATATTACTGATTACCTCATGAATAATAAAAATGTGATAACTATATACTATAGGTATTAAGTACCTACTGCTACTTGTTTTCTCGCAGTCAATGGTAAAAAGTAGAGTACACAACTCGTGAAAAAAAAATTCATCTCGGTCCTTTGTATCCTTCGCTGCTCTCGGGATCCAACTTAGTCCCTCGAACTAAATTCCCTCTTTTTTCACTTGTTGTATAATCTACTATTTTATGATTTAATTGAATAAAAAAAAAATAAGGGTCTATGATAGGAAAACATGTTTTGCGCGGGCCATATTTTTATATAGAAAACGTCAAGTTGTGGCCACAAAAAAAACATACGACAAGCTAAAGAGATTATCTAGAAGCTACAAGTTCGTAGGCTACAAGTATCAAATTGCGTATAAACCTCACAGATGATTGTAAAAAAATCAGAATATCATCAAAAGCACTTGTCGCGGGCCATAGTTTTGGCGTAAATAATAGCGGAAACGTATTGAATTCTACATCAAAATACACTTTAACGTACTGTGAAGTTGCTTCAATAACTTTTTTTTAAGAAAGATAATTGTGCTAAAGATAATGATGAAAAAAAACGAAAAACATCGTAAAAGTGCAGATGTGAGGTTATTTTTCATACTCTTTACACGTAAAGAAAAAGACAGATACAAATGTTTCCGCGTGAGCGAGCCTAAACCTAAAATTATTTTATAGGAAACTAAGGGAACATATTTTCTCGGGTAAGCTATAGTATTCCTTACGTCGTATAAATTCAAAATATTTAATTTACTATTCGTTTATTTAATTACCAACTACGACTTACGCCGCATCCAACTTTTTAACGGCCGTGTACTTCTATAATATCTATATTTATCTCATACACTCGTAATAGTCATAGCACGGTGGGACACAGGGTTGACGAAGTTGGCGTCTATTCCGACGCGCGTGTTTACCTTCCGCTTGTGAAACCCGCTGTCGCCTGGAAGTGGGTTACTGTCCGTGCCGTTAAATCGAAGATTACTACTGAGTTTAATGGGTAAACCAAATGTTAACGTTTCGCAATGTTTCCTCTCGCAAACGAACGTATTTGCATTTTATTACAGCGCTCCCTGTCAACACCACTATTTGTTATTTTAAATGAATGAACGAACGGTATGTGGAATATTCAGTGTAACATTCTAAGTTAACAACTTCTAAGTTAACATAAAAAAAAAGATACAGCGGTTTATGCCGCAAATTTTTTAGTATAAAGCCTGCTACGATACGTCGCCTGATCGCAGCCTCATTTTTCGACAAAGAGTAAAGTATTATCTATTAACATTAAGTAATTTCTCTATAAGTACCTAGATTATAAGTTTTACATTTATTTCCCTACAACTTGTTATTTAATGCATAGTTTTTAATTACCCATAAGTGAAAACTTGTAAATGGCTCGTAGTAACCTATTTTGCAACTACTCATATCATGTCTGAAGCTGTTAGTTTTCCTAATGAAATAAAATAAAATAAATAAATAAATAAAAAAGGCATATTTCGATACTCTCAAGAGAATCAAAATTTAAAGGGTACTTTCCATTGACATAGAACTACGATATTTGGCAAGTAGGCAATATCGTTTTATACTACAAGTACCTTCAGGGAACAATCTGAAAACTATACATCATAAAAAAATCATAGTCTTTAATAAAGTACGTATTCAATCATCGAGTTGGTACGGAACCCTGGTGGGCGAATCCGACTCGCACTTGTCCGGTTTTTTTCATATCTCTGTTACTGAAATCGTCACAGCGGACTTTGGTGATCTTTAAGGCGAGGCCAGTTCACGATCTGCTGAAAAGTCTGATTTTTGAACATCCAATGTGAAGAACTGATGTAAAATTCTACTTCACAAAAATAACTGTAGACTGAAAAAGAAACAAAGAAGCAAAGTAACCGAACAAAATATTGAAAAATGGCTTGGTAACTCTGTAAAAAAATCCTGAATAACACCATAAAATCTTATAAAAATAAATTTCAAATCGTCAGATTTCGTTATTTTCTATGCATAAAGGATAGCTTTTTTATCGATCTAACACAATAACCGAGTACATTTTTAATAAATGATTCAGTATTTCAGAAATCAATAAAAATGTACTAAAATTCGTCAAATTTCTGGCGAAGCGTCAATTAAAGTTATGCAATATTCAACCTTATTCTAAAGACATAGTGAAAGAGTAAATTTCGTGAACTGGCCTCGCCTTAACAAGAGTTTAATAATTTCACTATCGCTCGCTACCGCCCTAGAATGCGATCAACATTCAACTTACAAGCAGTTCTCAGGATATAAATAATGCGTGAAGTAACATCATCACTCGGCACCCCTGATAGATCAATTACGCTGGGCGGAGAGAGCTCATCCCAGGATTAGGGTCGCTCGAATTGTTACATGGCTATTATGATGTATTAACTCAGCACTGACTCACTGTGCCTAACAGTTCGACGAATTGTTATAAATAGGTGCCATATAATAATTCATTTGTTTTCAAAAGTAAAAAAAAACCGGCCACGTGTGTGTCGGACTCACGCACGACGGGTTTCGTACCAAAAAACGGCAAAAAATCACGTTTGTTGTATGGGAGCCTCCCTTAAATATCTATTTTATTGTTGTTATAGCAGCAACAGAAATACATAATCAGTGAAATTTTCAACTGTCTAGCTATCACGGTTTGGTGACAGAGCGACAGACAGACAGCAGCGGAGTCTTAGTAATAGGGTTCTTTTTTACCCTTTGGGTACGGAACCCTAAAAATATTGCAAGTACCACCTATATGCTTTTGGGCAAGATTAATTTAGATAAGTAATGACATAACAAGGTTCACCTGGCCTGCTTTTGATGACTCCAGTCTAGCCTGTCAATGTTATTTATGTAACTTCTATCTACGTTTCATTTTACTTATTACTTTCACATATAGTCTGTATTACTAAATAGAAAGGTAAGATGCAAGTTTCCGAGTAACCAAATGGTCTATGTCCTTTGAAGTCCTGACTAATTACCATCATCTATATGCCATAATACTAGCGTCTATATGCGCCGAAGTGAGTCACGAGTTAGCGCGGGGAAACGGCCGCACAGGTGTGACAACAACCGAGAATATATGTCTATAAATCAGGAACTTATGAACTCGTAAGAGGATATAAACTATTTTGAGTCTGTATTTCATACTGATTGATGTTGGCTACATAAAGTTGCCAGGCAGATGTTGTAAAAGGAAACCAAAAATAAAGCAAACATATTGTTATAACAAACAGAAATAGTAGGCACATCAACAACCTTAGTGTTCCGTATTGTGCTACCAACTACAGAAAAAACTCGTTTTTTATCCGATCAGCTGTTACTTTTAATAGAATGGTTGACATATCTGTGCTTGACATTTTTAACTCTAAACCGGAACAATTTAGAAATGTTTTGAGTAAGAAATGGTTTGATGTGGTTTCTTAAGATTTCCTCTTTTATTTTGTTACCGATTTTTGGTTGTTTTCTGAGTATAATAGCATATATTTTTTTTAACTACTTTCTTCCGACCCAAAAATGTATATTAAAATCTATACTTTGTGAATACAAATAAGCTACTTGGTGTTTATATGCGAAAACAAATTAAATGAGTATATTTGTATCATATTTAGTTATGCTATTAGTTATAAATACTGTATGTTTTCCAATGAAAATAAAATAAAATAAATAAATAAGAAAATATTTTTGGTTCAAACTCGAATTAATATTTTAAGTAACTATAGGGGTTTTCAATACGATACGTTTTAACACATTAAAAGAGTTTCTTATTAAAAAAAACTTATATTCTGTGAAAGGATACCTCGAAAGGTAATGTAATGTAATTTAAAATATAATATCAAAATTATAATTTTATTATAATTTGTAAATTTAATTACCTAGTTATTTAATTCATTTTAATTTGCCATCACTGTCTCTACTTTTTCAGCCAGCAAATAAAAGTTTGAAGTTTTGAAGTTCACAAGATTTCACTATACGCTGGTTATCTTTTTTATGGTTCCGTACCAAAATGGTAAAAAGGAACCCATGGTGTGAGTCAGACTGTCTGTCTGTCACAGCTGGATATCTCGAGAACTACTAATGGTATCAACTTGAAATTTGGAATAGTTTAAGATGACGTTTGTCCAACTATTTTGCAAATAAGAAAGAAATAAAAAAATAATCATTTTTTAACAGGGACTGAAAAGGGCGCGGGTCTTAAAAAAATTAAGTGAGGCGACTAGGGCATGAGGGGTATCATATGAAAGAGCGCTGTCTGCATATTATTTTTCTTTTTTTAGGCCGCATAGTTTTCGACTTATGATGAAAAATGTTAAAAAAATACCGTCCCCCCCCCCTTATCTCCGAAGTTTGCAAAGAGATAAATCTGAAATAATAGGGATGTTGACTATTTTTTTTATTTTATGTTACATAAATTACCTCTCAAAAAAAGAAACATTGGTAAAAGAATTAATTCGCTAGCATGAAAACTGCCTGAGATATCACAGTGTGAAATGCACACAAATGGACTCGATCAAAAACGCTCCATACTAATGGCTTGCACGTTATGACGTCACGCCTTGCAAGTTTGTATGCAACGCAAAGGAAATTTGTTCAGCAGCTATATTAAATATTGTGTTTATCAAAATGGTTTCTTCGACAAATTTGCTATACATTTGACGGACTAATTAAAGGTATCATTTATTTTAATAAATTTTATACTTTTTAAATGGACTTGTCCACCCAACTTTGAAGGGTCATAAAACAAATAATATGCAATATATAAAACCAAGAGGTATACAAGCTACTCTAAAAGTTTAATATGTTTACGATTTTTATTAGTATTTCGTTATTTTATTCATTAGTCAACATCCCTATTCTATGTGATAGTAGTTTATGTAAAGATTACAGGAAAAATAAAACGATGTCTCAATATAACACTAATTAATTATTAGTTTGTTTTTGAATTCCTAAAAAAGTGTTTTTAGGAATTCAAAAAACAAACTAAAAATTAATTCGTTCCTCTACCAGTCAACAGATGGCCCTGACCTAAGAAAAATTAAATTAGTTCCACTATCGGTCAAGAGATGGCGCTGGCCTAAGAAAAAAAAATAGTTCCACTATCGGCCAAGAGATGTTGCTGACCTAATACTGCAATAATAATTTTATTATTCGCCAGCTCTGCAGTGTATTTATTATGATGGTACGGAAACCCTCGGTGCGCGAGTCCGACTCGCTCTTGACCGGTTTTTTATATATTCAGCTAATATTAAAAAGCTTGAGTTGGCTTTAGTTGACAAAATAACAAAGAGTGCCAATTAGTCGACAATTTACTATTGTTCTTCCTTTTTTTGTATATGCGTTTTGTAGGCAAAACGATTGAAGTGACAATGAAATGATGGCGTTTAGAGCGTTTGCCAAACAACTGTGCTGCAAATAAACGCTGACGAATAATGTGTGCATGTATTTTTTTCTAAGCGGTAATTGAAGACACCTGAGTGGGCGAACTTTATATTGAAAATAGATATTTTATGTCCGCCGATATTTATGACAAGTTTTATTTCATTTTAGAAAAATAAGTTTTCTAACTCGGAAACAGCGTAAATAAAATAACTCAAACTAAATGCTGTGATTTAGTCAATATTCTATATAATGCGATCTAATCAAAATTAATTATTTCATGAATTAATGTCTTTTAAACCAATTTCACTTACACGAACGACGTAAGCAAATTGCTCTCCTCACATTTAACATCGAGACAACAAAGAGTGTAGTTTTCAGCGCAATCCATCAATGCCCTTGTCCCTTCTCCAGCGAACACTACGCAAGCGATATTAAAAATAACCGTTGGAATATTGCCAGCCATCAATGAACGTCGTCAAGGTCTTAGAAGTCGCGGGATTACGCTCATAAAAATGTGGTAGATCATATTAAAAAAATATGCAATGATTTCTCAAAACTTTCACTAAACTAAACGAAAGATTTAAGACGATGTGGTTATGACTATTTCGTCTATCGTCTCTAGAGTAAACTACGATACGATTAATTTAACATTGTACAACTGAAGTGACCAACTTTAGAGTTAGTGACCAGCTTGCAGACGACGTATTTTAATGTGTCTCTTGGCCATACATTCTCGAGTGAAGTTGCAGCGGATGACTGTCTATTGTCAATTTAATCGCATTGTATATAATATCAAACTTAAACATAATTATAACTAACAATAAATATTAGCTATCAAAATTACCACATGCCGTGTATCTTTACTAAGATGCTCACATGACAGTGCAAGCTTACAAAATGCCAAATGTCATTCACAATCTCCTTCCTCAACATGTATTTTAGAGTTGTCAAAAATGTGTATTTAACAGTAACAGTAACAATGTGTATTTATGCGCAACATCTATTTTGAACAGCATTATTATGATACCGTTTAGACCACTTAACCGTTAAAACAACCAGATAATATATCATAATAAAAGCTGCCTGGACTTTGATTCTACTAATATTGGCGTAAGAATGGTGTCTCAATGGTGTTTCGTAGGCTTTTGTGTTTTAGTTATGTACTCTGTGGTTCTAGTAACAAGTAACAAGAACTGTGTCTAACTAAAAACAATACAATTAAAACACCATTGATACACGATCAATACATTAACATGAGCAGAATCGAAGCCCTGAATTCCTAAAGTTGTATGGTTGACGGGTGGCGATGCGTGGGCGCAAAGCCAACTCCTAAATACTACAACTCAGCTCTAGTTGGCGCCGTCCGTTGTTCACATGCTGAATTTTTCGCGTGTTGTTTTAGTTACTAAGCTTCTCGCGCTTTCACGGCGATAAAAGCTTATATAAATCAAGTTGATTGAAGCGAAATAAACATCGAAAACAATGCCAGATAATTAAGCACAGAATACACAGTAAAAGTAAACGTAAGAAAACGTGCGTGACTGAAGTTTGATATCACCTACAGCTTTTATATAAATTGACTCGTATCTAGGATTTTAGGGGTATAATTCAAGTTTAGTTGTACACGATAAAGAACGCGCTATAAAGAAAACGAAAAGCGTTGACGACATACTTTACCGTTTCCACAACAGACAAAAAGGTTTCGTTGGTCATCCTTTATAGGCAATATTTGAAGGCATAAATGAACCAAACAATTTTTAGGATTTGACAGAAATACCTACCTACTGACTGACGGACAAGTCGTGTTTAAACTGAGCGCGTGGTTGTGTGGATTCATTGGATGATAATGTTCAGTTTATATAGGTATGTTGACGATTTAATTTTCGCCTTATAGTTATAATAATATACCCACTGACCTGCGCCACGTCTAAGAGCTGCGCGCGCTGTATCTCCAGGTCCTGCACGCGCTTGAGCGCCGCGTCCTCCGCGCGCTCGTGCGCCTGCAGACACTCCCACCAGCTCCGGCCCGGGGACTGTCACTCGCTACAGACTTCACCTACTAGTGATATACCTGCGCCACGTCCAAGAGCTGCGCGCGCATAATCTCCAGGTCCTGCACGCGCTTGAGCGCCGCGTCCTCCGCGCGCTCGTGCGCCTGCAGATATTCCCATACACCCACTAGTTCCACCAGCCGATCGGGCCGAGGGCTGTCACCACTCACTGGAGACTTCATCTAAGGAGTAAAAATGTATTTCTCAACTAACTTTCAACTTAAGAATTAACAACGATTTTCAACCATTTCAATTTGGAGTTCGATAAAGTAAGTTAAATGAAAACAATCTAGGGCTGTTTCCGCTAACTGTTGACTTCCCCACAGAGGAAAAAATGTCTTTCTCAACTAACTTTCGACTAAAATTTAACAAGGTTTTTTAACAATTTCAATTTGGAGTTTGATAACGCGTGCGCCGGTGGATACGTTTTTGTAGCCACCAATAAGATACCTGGTCCGGTTGCTTCTGGTCGCGGAGAGACACGTCCTCGCTGGGCTCGCTGCACGCGGCCGAGCACACCTCGTGCACGCGCTCCAAGCGCTGCGTGCGCCGGTGGATGCGCTCTTCGAGCCATCGACACTAAATATACACATTCAGTATTAAGCTAATGAACCGTTATAGAACCATGAAACACAATCGGCGAAGGAGCAACATTGCGCGGTCGAAACACCACCGCTTTTCGGTTATTGGCATCACATCATCATACGCCATGTATTAGGTATTTAGTTGTCGCTCCGTCGCGTGGCCAGGAGATTCATGTGAATTTCATTTCAATAAATCTAATGAAAACTCTAATAACCCACTTTTTACTACCGTTGTTTTAAAACAACGTGGTTGTTTGAAGAAAATGTGGGTACTTTTATTTTATTTTATTTGTGTTATTTGATAGGCAAGCGTTTTTTCAATCACTATCAATTTTCCATTTTTTCCCACTTGGAAAATATTTTTTTTATTATTTTTCCCCGCGTCATCTAAGAGTTAGAAAGCCGCCTCCAAAAAATCATTAAGTTCGAACACAATATAATATGTCAGTAACATCTGGGATAAGCTAATCGTTTATAACTAGTTTCACGTGATTAAAATGAAATCACGTAGGTAATCAAATTATACGAACATCACTTTGTCACTCTTAAAACTTGCAGACTCGAACAGATGAAAAAATGTAAAACTTGCTTTAAACCCATAGAATATAATTACTAAAAAAATTAAAGTACAAACCTGTTCTTTCACTTTCTCAAGCAGATCGTTTTGTGTTTCCTCTTCCTGCGAGCAGTTAACACAAACCACATGACTCTGTTCCGCCTTCTCGCTCTTGAGCGACTCCAGCTCTCCCAGCAGCGAACGCATCTTGCTGTCTCTCTCATCTATCGTCTGTTTCATCACCTCCAACTGCTCCACTATCTCCGTCTCATGTGTAGATTTCTGCTCCAACTGACTTTCCAGGTTGGCTATGATATCTCTTAGCAGAGTTATCTTCTCATCTCTCGCTTTAAGTTCTTCGTCTAACGATGCTTTGCGGGATTCTAGGTCGGCGATAATTTGATTCATTTCGCGGGTTTGTGCTTCTAGTTGTTCGACCTATTTGGATATTTTTTTCTTTTTATTAAGGAAGAAACAGTCATACATTTATATTCATTGCAAAAGAACATGATGTACTAAAAACCTATAGTTCCCTGGATTGTCTATTATTTCCTAGATTGTTTGATATTGTTTGTTTGACATCTTGTTTATGACTGGTAATATTGTGTTAGGTAGGATAGACCAAAAATTAATTTATACTAAACAAGCGACCGCCCGCGACTTCGTGTGCGTGGTCAATTATTTCTCTATCCCTCGGGAAGTCCTTTTTTTCGAGATGAAAGATACCCTATGTCTTTTTTGTACCTCTGACAACGTGTCTGCATGATCGGTTGAATAGTTAAGACGTGCAGGCGTAACAAACAAACAAATAAACAAACTTACTTTCGAATTTATAATATTAGTAAAGAAGTAAAGTTTACGTGACGAATAATTAAGTGATAGCTTACTACTGTGAGAAACATGCTATCTATAGTAGTAAGACTAACTACAATATACCGGGTGTAACAAGACCCTCAACGAAGCCAAGGTCTACGTATTCTGCCCATCATCAGGACCATTTCTGTTCAAAATTATTGCTGGGAATCGATTTTAATTTTTGGTGTTAAAAAGCATTGCATACATTACCACGCAATGTAACGCGTACAAAAGACCGCGCCTGCGAGTGAATGCTACGCAGCTGCGTGCGGCCGAGTTGAAAGGCAACGTTTATGTGCGTGCTCATGAAATACATTGAGTGATGACGTTTTGAAGTCATTGTTTGTTACGAAATACATTAAATTTTGATAATGTTACAAACAAAACAGACAAAAAATAGGAAATAACGAATAAAATAAGATTTCATAAAAATTTTGAAAAACAACTTTGACTATGACCTTCAATAACTTCGTAGCTATTGGTTTCCCAGGTATAGCCTATAAGACGAAAATGATCCTGATGATGGGCGGAATGCGTGGACTTCGGCTTCGTTGAGTGTCTTGTTACACCCGTTACAATTTCAAACCAATATCACGCTTCTTGCCTTATAATTATTTGTATGTCAAAAATGTGTAAAACAGAGAGGTGAAATCAGTGTTTTGTTTTTGATATGTTATTTAATTGAGTTGATATTGATTCTTATCCATGAAACACTACAATCTACTCAACTACTAAACAAATACCAGCCTCAGTATTATAAGCTCTTAAGACTTGTCAGTTTTTTTAATGGCTACCCATGCGTCTCTCTTATTTGTTATACAGCAAGA
This sequence comes from Agriphila straminella, assembly GCA_950108535.1. Taxonomy (NCBI): domain Eukaryota; kingdom Metazoa; phylum Arthropoda; class Insecta; order Lepidoptera; family Crambidae; genus Agriphila; species Agriphila straminella. The sequence goes on from OX467319.1 coordinate 1,318,865, forward strand.
AAGAGCTGCAACTATAGCAATTCAAAAAATTGACCAGCCGGTCTATCGGCTAAAAACAATGAAGTTAATGTAAACTGTGATTTGACAAATGCATGTGACACATTTGCTACTTCGATTTGACAAAAAAGAGAACTTACCAAACAAAAATAGCAATGTATTACAATAAAATTGCAATTACGATAGCAATATATTTAAGTGAGCTGATAGATTACCAGTTTTAAGAGCTCGTAATACGAGGGCAGTATTGCAACCTGAAATAAAATCAATTACTGAAACTTACCCTAGTAAGTTTAATAAATACCTAACCTTATTACTACGAAAGGAAATAGAATAATATAGTAGTGGTTGTAACATAAAAAGCGCACAAGACTTACTGTGTGTCGGTAGGCGCGACAATCGCACCGTGAGAGGCGCAGGCGGTGCATCTGTACACAGCGGGGGCGGGTTAGTCACTACAAGCCCTAACATTGGTTCAATAAAGTTGAGCTACATTTTCCGTAGCTTTATCTCTTTCTGTCATATAAGAAACGTCGTTCGCTAGAGCGAGAGAACCGGCCGCCTCTACTTTGTTTTACCGTAGCTTTATCTCTTTCCGTTACATCGGGAACATTGTTCGTTAGAGCGAGAGAATTAATTGGCCGCCTCTAGCGTCTGTTTAAAGAAAGCTCCAAATGGCAGAGCCACTTTTCTTGTTAAATTAATAAGTTTTTGGAAACTGACTCTTAAAATAAGGCGCAAAATTAGTTCTTTTTCCAACTATGTATGTGCTAACTTTGGTAACTAGACAAACCTAGCTCTAACCTAACGAATATTACACCCGCGCAGATGGGGGGACTGGAAATTTCGGTTAACCGCGCTTACTACCCGCACGGATAAAGAATGGTATTGAAAAAGGCATCGTACATATTCACTTCCCGCTCGCACACTATATCAACAAACCTTTATCGCTCTCTCACTCATACTTATTGTGGCAAGCGCGGTTAACCGAAATTTCCTGTCCCATTCTTTACATGCGCCGGCGCAGGTCTAAGCAGCGTATAGATATTGCTACGGAAAAATCGGAGCCACATAGCTTATTTCACAGTAGCTACAGGAAATTGTAGAAGTTACGACTGATTGGAGTTATATTACATGGTTATTTCTCACCTTTAAGCTCTTTACAATGTTACCTTATTTCAACCAATGTTCGAGCGTTTGTTAATCTAATAGCAGGCGTGCATAGCGAATCCGAGACAAGTTTTGTCGTCATTATATGAAAGGATTGTCGATATCGTAAAATAATTTTAGGCTTTTCTATTTCGACAAAGCCCGTCTCAAGCTCGTTGCATTATTGGTTCATTTCGAAATCTGATAAGTAACAGTCGGGGATATTAAAAAAATAGAGATTCAGATTACGAAATATAAACAAAAAAACGGGCAAAATAATTACCACAAACACCACAAATGTGCAAATGTTAGTGCAACACAAATAAACAATAACAGTTGTTTTTTCAGTAGCTTTCAGATCACCTTATTATATAGCATCATCCTCATTTCAAACATCTGAGTTATACAATTACATAATCATGATTTTTATGGTTGCCGAGAAAGCCTATTTCGTCGTTTGTAGAGTAAAATAATACAATCAAATATACAAAACAAATAATAAAAATGTGAATATCAAATTACTTAGTAATTATACAACGGATTTGTCAGACTCAATTACCGGCCAAATCAGAGTCACAGTGACTTTAGTTACTTATTGACGTTGAAGTTGTAAAAGCACATGTGCCGTTACTTATAACAATTTTCTTTAATTGATTTTTAAGCCTTAGCGTGTAGAGTTCAAAGTCAACTGACGAATGCTGACATTAGTGGTAACGAAGCGTGCTGCTGTGAGTACATTTCCAACTCCACCTCAACCTAAAACCCTCGGTGTTACCGAGCGTTTCCACAAATCAATTAACAATGTTTTAAACATTGTTTCGAAACAGTCTTAAAACCGAATTAAAATTCACAACTAATCAATTGCTTTGCAGCGACGAGGGATTTCTTGCTACTCTACCTACGGAATAAAGTTCAATTTGCTATGACAGCACAGCTCGACTAATTTGTTAACAGACCGGCGCGGCGTTTACGTCTGTAGCACACCTCCGCCGCAAAACAATACCAGCGAAACCACAGTAGTTCCGCCATGACTCGTCTTCTATCGACGACGATATATGACGATCACATCTACGTAGCGGTTTCGCGTCATTATTTTCGCGGAGAAGGTGTGCCAACGATCGGGCGGAATCGCGTGCGAAAGAGACAGCATGCGTCATGGTTAAATCTATGCATTAGAACAGGCTGTTTCGCATTTGTTTCGTTTGTCGTAAAACTGAAAAGGCATGAAGGAACGTACTGACGTTTTCGCGGCGGAGGTGTGCTCTACTGGCTTTAGGCGTTATTGTTGAGTGTATTAGTAGAAACGCAGGGTAAGACACACGTAAACACGCACACACACGTACCTCATTCAGTATCCTCGCATTATTCTGCAGCCTCGCGGTAAGTCGCTGGTTATCATCGCGCAGATCTTGCAGGCGGCGCGCGAACTCATCACGTTCTTGCTCACGCTCGTTAGCTTGCTCCTCCACGAACTGCCGCGTGGAGCGCAGTTGACGGTTCGCCGCCTCCAGCTAAACCATGCAAGTATTTACAACTAACCTCTATGCTCGATATTTTTTTTTTTTTTTTAATTTATTTGTTCATAAAAATCATGATATAAAGTGGCCTATCATCACACCCCAGCCATAATAAACAGAAGACGTCAGATGAAGTTTTTGTACACGCGCAACTGTGTGTGTAAATCTAGGGCTATCGTGCATTCGAACTTTTTGGGAAATAAAAGTTACGACGCATTGCTTTGAATATCGAAATAAAGTTGACAGTTAACAAACGCGACTAAACAAGCACACGAATCGGCACATAAACTCGCGGGGAGGGTGAGGAAATTGTTTCTAGGGAGGAGTGAGGAGTGTCCTTTCTACACGTAGTACCTACTTATATCTATTCTGAGCTACTCGAAATATAAAAATCATTATCGAATAAACTGCGAAATAAAAAATCTAGTCGATTTATTTTTTAAATAACTAATTAGAAATGATTTCCGATTATATGAGAAAAAAATATTTGGTATTCAAATCTAAGTGTATTATGATTAAAGCGAAGCCAGGTTACTTATTGTCTAATTTCAAAATCTATCGCAATCGCTTTCATTTGACAAATGGATGTGATATATTGATACTTCTTTTTCGCACAAATAAAAACTTACCAAAGAAATATGGCAATGGCACATCCATCTGTCAAATGAAAGCGATTGCGATAGATTTTGAAAATTTGACAATAACCACCCAGATTTAATAAAAAAATATCAATTGTCAAAAAATAACACAGTACAGAAGCCATGCTAATAAAAAATGTGCTGAATCAAAAGGATTATAATTTTTACAGTTTTATTGATATACTACATAAACTGGTTACATAAATGTAGTAGAGTGAATATAAACAGTGATTTATACACGTTCAGGCATGCGGTTTTACCTTCTCACAGCATATCTTATGTACAGGTGAATCTGTCATCCGTCTTATCTGCGCGTGCGATGTGCATATTGCAAAATGTAATATATATTAATATTGTACATATTATAAACGTCATAAATAAATTATATAGAAATACCAATTATTGTTATTAGATATATTGTTGAGGCTAAGGCTATCGGGTTTATAAATTTCTTTGAGAGTAACGTTATGCATCAATTTTAACCCAATACAGCTCGGATTACGATCGCCCGTAACTGCGAAATCGACTTCGACCGTTAATATTATTCGTCATTTTGTAGTCTTTATAATTAACTTAAGGGTGTGTTTTACCAATGAAGCTAAACACATTATTGCCAAAAAACATGGGTCGAAATAAGACCTTTTTTACTTTCCCACCTTCGATCAAGAATATCCTAGATAAGGCTTTACGAACTAAAACAGTACGCAAAAATGGCACCTCAAATAGGGTCCCACTTACAAACTTGTACATAATCACCTCTTATTTTGTACAAACTCACATTTTATATCACTTATTTTGTAAAAAATAAGCTTATTTTGTACAAAAACACATCTTTTATCCCTTACTTTGTGCACATTAAGCGGCCAGTTTGTAAGTGGGACGCTATTTGAGGTGCCATTTTTGAGACTCTCACTGGACATCTAGGGTATTCTTGATCGAAAATTCCCACACCATTACAATGTTTTAGTTGTCTAGGTTAGACCAAATTTTTTTGTCGTTTTTCGACCCATGTGTCTTAGGCAAAAATGTTTAGTTTCGTTAGTAAAACACTCCCTTAAGTTAATTAAAATGACTCCAAAATGACGGTGTATTATTGTACCGTGTATATCAGTATCAAAATAACGCACCTGCTGGTGTAAGTCGTCCCTGTCTCGCTGTAGAGCGTCCAAGTCGCGCGCTAACGCAGCGGCTGCTTCTCCGCGCGGCGATGATAGTCCATCTAAGGACACGCTGCCCGCGCCCGATGCTGGTGCTACTCTAGTGCGGGGGACCACGGTCGCACTCACTGCCTGACCGGTGCCGTACCTGAACACAACTAACGATTCAGGGCAACCGCATATTGGAAGAAAAATCTGCTGGATAAAAATCTGACGGTCGCCGGAAGGGAATTTTTCCAACAGATTTTTTCTTACAATATGCGGCCGCATATTACGAAGATACGTAAAAAAGACACTTTGATGTAATGCCATAGATCACTGAATGATCCTACAGATCTGAAATTAAGGTACCTATATATTTCTTTATATCTTTCTCCAGACACATATCGAACCGAAACCACGATTCAGTGATTTTGGCTCAATGCATTTTAATTTCGAAAATTCTCTTTTAAATATTTCAGTTTGAAATTACTGAGAAACAACGTCAGTTATTCAAGTTGAAATTGATTTAAATAATATTCACAATAGTGTAAAAGCATTTCTATTTAATCGCCAACGTTATTTTCTATGAATTTATTTCGTTTTTTTTTGCCTAATCTGCGTATACGTTTACGTTTTTTTAAGGGGGGGTATACGTTTTGCCGCTATCTCACTCGCACATTTCATTTTTTTTTTCAAAATTTCTTAAATCTAAATGCTTAATTAAAAATGTGTTCCGGCCACTTTTCGCTATATAAGATTACAGACATTTCAGTTTCGTATTACTGAACTACAAAAGGTTGTCGTTTCTGAAACTTATTTGAGCTGTCAGAAACGACAACTTCATTATCCTTCACTACTAATTCTATTTCATAACAACTCACCCCTCAGCTATAAGGTCGCTGGAATTCAGCCGTTCCCCAGCGGTCATGAGGTGAGCTATCTTGATCATGGCCGCTTCTAAATCTGACCGCAAAAGGTTTTCCCGTTGTAAGCACTCCGCCATAGCTTCTTCCATATTCTACAATTTAAGAAATAAATTAACATCTCTGGTAAACATCAATTACACTTTTGTGGCAACCCAAGTAGAAATAGTATTTTGTTTTTGCCCATTATTGGCATTTTTTATAGGTATTGAAAAAATGATACTCTATCTGCATCCAGGGTTGTCACTTTACAGTTTTCCAAACAAAAAATAAATATCTCAGACAAGTGGTAGTTTTCAGGGTTTTATAATAATTTTCCGGGGTTGTAAGCAAGTTAAGCTACCCTACCACTGTTTAGGCGTATTTGGTCCACTTCTCATTTGGTCCACTTGCCGAAAAAACGTCCACTTCGCATTTGGCTCCCGCAATGGGTGGGTTGGTTCCACTAATGATTACAAGAAACTTTTAGTATGGGGCCAACTCTAATATCGCGAAAAAAAAACTCAGCTGTTCCATACATTAAGGTCGAGTAGGTATTGCTCTATTACACAGAGTTTTCTCCTTTTTGCATCGCTACGGCACACAATAGGGATGATGACTAATGAATAAAATAACGAAATACTAATAAAAATCGTAAACATATTAAACTTTTAGAGTAGCTTGTATACCTCTTGGTTTTATATATTGCATATTATTTATTTTATGACCCTTCAAAGTTGGGTGGACAAGTCCATTTGAAAAGTATAAAATTTATTAAAATAAATGATACCTTTAATTAGTCCTTAAAATGTATAGCAAAATTGTCTTAGAAACTATTTTGATAAACACAATATTTAATATAGCTGCCAAACAAATTTCCTACGCGTTGCATACAAACTACTTATTCGTGACGTCATAACTAGGAAGTAATTAGTATGGAGCGTTTTTGGGCGAGTCCATTTGTGTGCATTTCACACTGTGATATCTCGGGCGGTTTTCATGCTAGCGAATTAATTCTTTTACCAATGTTTCTTTTTTTGAGAGGTAATTTATGTCACATAAAATAAAAAAATATTCGTCATACATAGTACATGCATTTTGTCACATAAGCATCGGCCCGAGTGCTCGCAACAACAGCCGAGCGCACGAGGCGCCGACGCAGCACAACGCGACCGCGCCGACGACACCGATTCACCTCATCGTGGCTATTTCACTACCATCGGACGAGTTTCATTACTTGTAATTGTAATTTTAAACATTATATTTTTTTATAAAATAAATTGATTTTCTTTAGACCTTCCGCTGCGCCCGTACGTAATTTGTTCTTGTATTGTTTATTTTTGCTTCACTGTTTTATTATTATTCTTTTATTTTGTAATGTTGATTGATTATACCTTAATTTTGTGTGCATGCTTGGTTATTATTCTTTTCTCACTTATGCTCTGAAATCTTATCATTCCATTTGAAAAAGGAATGCGGGGCGTTCCACATTTCCGAGGGGGTCTGGTTCATCACATTCTAAATTTAAAATTCAGGCCAGGAATGAATTTCAATACTTACTTCCCGCACCAGCACCAGTGCGGGAAGTAGGTACAGTGCGAAGATGATCTGGGTGGTCTGCGGCAACTTCTTTTTTTTGTTTTAGCTGTTCACAAAAACAAAAAAAGCAAAGGCACATTTGCACCATACAGCCATAACTTTAGTACCTTTTTTCTGGCACGCAAGCCAACGACAAGACAGTTAATATTATAAAGGTAAAATTATTTAATAGGTACTATAATAACGATACAATAAAAAAAATGGTGCGCACAGAGTATATTACTATAAGAATAAATAAATATTACATTGTATTGTACCAGATTTATCAGAGACAAATCCTCTAAGTAATCTTGAATTATGTACAGCGCCATCTAACGCCGAGAAGCGAAATGAGATGGGTTTTTGCTTCTCGGCGGTAGATGGCGCTGCACGTAATTCAAGATTACTCAGAGGATTTGTCTATGATAAATCTCATTTTTAATATTAATTAAATTTAATTAAGTTTCAATTGAAAAGTTTTTTATTTCCTCGCATTTCTTGAGAAAAGCACTATACAAGCCTTGTTCTGGAAGCTACTTGCATTGCCTCGAATGATTAAAGCCCTCGCCTGCGGCTCGGGCTTCAAACCATCCTCGACAATGCAATCGTTAGCTTCCCGTTCACGGCTGTAATGTACTATTTCACTTTTGTGAAATAATGAATAAATACATTTCACTTTTGTGTAAAACAGCAGTTTTTTTTCGTTATATGAAAGTTGGCCCCACAGTAAAAGTTGCTTGTAATCATGAGTGGAACCACCCCACTGCGGGAACCAAATGATTATTTCAGCATATAATATGAAAACCTAGTTGGAAATCTTTTGTAACAGAATAATAAATATGTACCTTCCGGTGCAGCTCGCAGTCGTCGCAGGATCGCTGCTTGGAGTCCAGGTCGTGCACCAGCTCCGTTATCTCCACCTCACTCGACTCCAGCATCTTGGACTCATGGTGCTCTGCAATATGTTAACGCCATTTAGAAATGTAATGTAGAAGTTGCTTTGACAATAGAAAAACTGGAAAATAAGAACTTTATCTTGGAATAATAATTTCTTAGTGTGAGTTGCACCAAAACGCTGTCAAAGTTAAAGTTATCTTCAAATGATATGCTACCTATTTGTCACGTCAAACTTGTCAAAGGACATCATGCTGGCTGGCAACCCCTTTTTTTGGCTAACTTGTGCTTAACCGGTACTTTAACAAGCTTGTTATTGAATTTTTAGTTTTTAGCATTCACAATGCTATTTTTATATATTAAGTTACTTAATATAATTAAAAAATACTAGAAAAAATCGACTCAGTGCATTGGACCGGAATCCTAAAGGTGCGGTTCGAGTCCCGTCTGAGCTGCTACGGGTGAGTCGATTTTTTCTAGTATTTTTCAATTATATTAAGCTTGTTATTGTTAAAGTTAGATGGTGCAACTCAGCCTTAGAAAGTTCAGGTCGACTTTCTTTGTGAACTATGCGTGCTAATTGCAAGATTGTGAATTATGTTCATTAAAAACACTATTATTTGGTAACAATATTTTTCTATCTCCTCGTCTTTACGTCGAGGAAATATAATCTCTTATCTATACTTACTAACTTGATGTACAACGTGTTACAAAAAAACCCCTAATGCCGAATATGGTAGATAGGGACGGCAAACCGAACAACTTTTACTTTGGGACCAACTCTGAAATTGCAAAAGAAATCAACTAATTCATACATTTTCATATTTTCTCTATAAATTTTTGTATGAAACAGCTGGTTTTTTTTGCTATTTCAGAGTTAGTCCCATAGTAAAAGTTGTTCAGTTTGATGGTCCCTATCTACCATACCTATTCGACACGTTGAATAATATTTAAGGAATTTTACTAACTGTTAGCAAGCTGCGCAGACAATTCCAGCAAAGAGGTGGCTTCGTGTCTCAGCCTTCTCAAGGACTTCTCCAACTCCAACTTAATATCAGCGCTCAAATCCCTCTGCTGCTGCAGGAACTGCAGCACGCTGGCCTCGTCCGCGTCCGCGCCCGCCTCCGCCTCCGCGCCCAGGAACTGCAGCTCGGGCGCGAAGTGCACGCGGCGGGACACCGCGCTCGTGTTCAAGTCTACGGAGCCTTCGGGGCTTGAGGCGCGGGACACGTCTAGGAAGAACGATCTGGAACGTAAGAGAGTTCATATCAATTCAAAGTCAAATAAGCTTTATTCAAATAAACTTAATTATTAAGTACTTTTGAATCGTCTATATTTTCCTACCACCCGTTCCAGACTTTTTTAGCTGACAAGAAGAACGGGCGCAAGAAACTTATCAGCTGAAACAGCCATAAGTAACGATATTTACAAACTTGAATATATCGTTACCAGATAATTACAACAGGGTGACAGGATTATTGGGAACAACAAAGATATATATTTATCTTAATATAAAAATAGCACTGTGAATGCCTAAAATCAAAAAAATCAAAAAAATCAAAACAACATAGACTTATTATATTACTTCAACAAAGTACTTATAGTAGCAAGTTATGTGTTACATCATTTCCACGCATTTTGATCTTTAAGATAATCGTCTACTTTATAATTATTAAACCTTTACCTTTGAGCGTTTTTTTAACATTGTTTTTAAATTCATAAAATTGTTTAAAAAACAAAAAAACCGACTTCAAAAAACCTGCCTCTAAAAAGCAAGAAATAATATACAAATCATTAGATACGCATTATCATTGTTATAATCATCATATCAGCCGCACGACACCCACTGCTGGGTATTGTTATAATAAAACACGTTAATTAAAGTCGGGTGGGGCTGGAGTACATCTTCCTTTTTTATTCTAAAAGCCCCACCCGACTTCAATTGACGTGTTTTATTATAACAATGATAATGCGTATCTAATGATTTGTATATTATTTCTTCCTTTTTTTTAGAGGCAGGTTTTTTGAAGTCGGTTTTTTGTTTTTTAAACAATTTTTTTATTTTTAGTGTAAGTACCTTCTGCATTAGGTAGTGTAGGTATATTATTTAGGTAGAAAAATCGGCTCAGCCAAACGTGAGATAATCGCGGAGAAACATACATACATACAAACTGAAAACTTACCTCCTTTTTTTGAAGTCGGTTAAAAAGACTACACAACGGTATCCCTTCCCCAACAAAAAAAATCATCTAATTCGGTTCATAAATAACAAAATTGTCAAGTTAGTTGATTTAATATCATAGTATTTTCAGGATTACTTGTAAACTACTGAACCGATTTGAAAAAAAATTAAATGGGACCATCTCGCAAGAAAACTCAATCGAACAAAAAAAAAATTATCGAAATCGGTTCATAAATGTCGAAGATACGCGCGAACAACGATAAAAAAAAAAAAAAAAAAAAAAAAAAAAACATACAATCGAATTGAGAACCTTTTGATGAAGTCGGTTAAAAACCACCTTTACAGTTCATTCAGAGTAGCATCGAAAATAGTACCGCGAAAATAAAGCAATATCTACACGTGTGCATCGCTAATTAAACGCAACAACTGCCTCGGCTCCAACCGTCCGTTTCAAAGAACAGAACGCTACTCGTACCGCGAAATGACAAATCTTTATGAGAACGTAAACAGACCGGTCTGTCAAACAGTCTTCGGTCGCTAATTGCACGCAGTGTGGTCACAGTATTAGTATCCATGTAGTAGAGCAATGTATGTACAATCGCGGTGGTTGGGGTTCTGCCACTTTGTAAACAACATGGTCTGAACTGTTTTCTGCTGTCGCCTGTTTCTACTATTACATCGTCGTCGTTAGCGCAAGCAATTTTGGCCTTAATGGTGGCAGGGAGCCGCTATCACACTAAAACGTGGGCTACACTGGCCAACTAATTTTTTTGTTGGCCGATAGAAATTTTAACCGCGATTAGTTGACGTTGGTCGGTTAGTTGGCGACCATGTAAGGATGGGCTATGTATGCGGTAAGTAGGAAATGGAAAGTGAGCCTTGCTTTACGCAAGTAGGTACCTACATTTCGTTGTACTAACTAATAACTAACTATACAGTTAACGATTATAATATTGTGGCTTGATCCATAGAACCGTTACGTTTATAATATCGAAAGGGCAACTGCTGGCACACGTCCAGAGTCCAGGACGATATTTAAGTTTTCGTGTAACCCCTCGCAAATATAAATAGGTGCGATTAGTAGCGAGTTGCGGGAGACGAGCGCAAATACGCTAAGTTTAGATTTACCTAAAGACACAGTAACAACGTCGATGGTCTATAATGTTTCAAAGTATTTTTTTATTTATTTATCCACATTTACAGTCCAGGCCCCGGGGGCGTATTGGCTAACGCATCGAACTTTGACAAGTCTGCCAGGCTTCAAATTGAAACAGATAAATCGAGCCCCATTCAGGCCAAAATGGCGAACTCCAATTTAGGATGTCACACGAGCATCGATATCTTCCAAATAACTTCGGCAAATAGTACAATACGAAATTCCTTACTTCGATTTATCTGTTTTAAGTTGAAGCTCGGCAGACCCGCCGAAGTTCGAAAAGTTAGCCGGTAAGGCCTTAGGTTTACAAAAAAAACACATTTCAGTTCCAAGCACTCAGTTATCCTGGTCGAAAAAAAAATATACTTATTCTGCCAACTCGTAATCGTCAACATTAATGACTCGACGCGACGCAGCAGAAGTGAATGAACCACGAAACACTTTCAAAGCTGTAATGGTTCCTGAATAGTGTCACTCCGAATTAGCGGCGTTATATCTGCGAAGATTCTGCGAATTGCGCAGGCGACTGGACGCGACAACTCGCATATTAAAGGTGATATATCTTCGTGTATAATAAATGTGATAATGTCAAAAGGCGGTCTTTAAGTGTCATTGAAATATTTACCAACACTCTTTGATCAAGAATATCCTAGATACTAAAACAGTACGCAAAAATGTCACCTCAAATAGCGTCCCACTTACAAACTTGGCGCCTATTTTGTACATAATCACCACTTATTTTGTACAAACTCACATTTTATATCACTTATTTTGTACAAAATAAGCTTATTATGTACAAAAACATATCTTTTTTACCATCGCCACTCAAAAAAGTGCGTCTTATTCATTGATAACAGTGAATAAAACGCGTTTTTATTCACCGAGTGAATAAAAATATTTTGAATTTGGAACAAGCGCGCATCGTATGAATTAGGTGTACAAAAAAAATAAAAGGTGCTGAAAGTATGGAGCTATTCCATAGATAAAATTATAGTTCTACAATTAAATGACAAAAATAATCCCGCCAATTTTATTTAGGTTCTTTTAAGTGTCTTATCTTTAAGTTCTTTTCTAAAAAATATCCCGCTAAATCAATTAGGTCCTTTTTAGTGTCTTATATTTGGGTTCTTTTTTATATATTTGAGGGAGATTAGTTGTTCAGTCTTGCATCAGTCCATTCCATCAGTCTCGTACGATCTTCAGTCTGTAAAAATTCAAAGTCTATACAAACTGATGAAGTGGACTGATGCCAGACTGATCATGTAGATTCCCTCTTAGTTAGCTCAGTGGCGCAGTGGTTTAGCCTGCCTGGGCCAGCGATTGCGGAAGTTAAGCAACGTTCGCAAGGGTCGGTCATGGGATGGGTGACCAAAACTGTATTATCTAGAGCTCCACCGTGCTTCAGAAGGCACGTTAAGCCGTTGGTCCCGGCTGCATTTGCAGTCGTTAACACCCACCAATCCGCATTGGGCCCGCGTGGTGGGTTATGGCCCGTCCTCCTTACCACCCATAAGGAAGGCCTGTGCCCCACAGTGGGGACATCAAATATGGCTGATGGACAACTATAAATACTATAGGTCCTACTGCCTTTTTTTTTTCTCGCAGTCAATGGTAAAAAGTAGAGTACACAACTCGTGAAAAAAAAATTTCATCTCGGTCCTTTGTATCCCTCGCTTCGCTCAGGATTCTACTTTTGAATCCCTCGCTACGCTCGGGATTCAACTCTAGAATCCTTCGCTGCTCTCGGGATCCAACTTAGTCCCTCGAACTAAATTCCCTCTTTTTTCACTTGTTGTATAATCTACTATTATCACTTACTTTGTGCAAAATAAGCGCCCAGTTTGTAAGTGGTACGCTATTTGAGGTGCCATTTTTGAGACTCTGGCCGGACATCTAGGATATTCTTGATCGATGCAAACACTCCAACCTTTCTTTTAACATCAATTTTATTTTTACCGCTCATCTCGAACGGTGACATCTGACATCCGCGAAACAATACCAGCGAAACCGCTGTAGGTTCCGCCATGAATTGTCAGTTGTGCGGCAAGCGAAACAGATGCGAAACAGCCTGTACTAACTAGCATTGATTTTACTATGATGCTGTCTCTTTGACGCGCGATTCCGCCCGATCGGCTCGGACCTTTGGCCTCCACCGCGAAAATAATCACGCGAAACCGAATGTGATAGTCAAATATCGTCGTCGATAGAAGACAAGTCATGGCGGAACTGCTGCGGTTTCGCTGGTATTGTTTCGCGGCAGAGCGGAGGTGTGCTACAGGCGTGATTAAAACGAACACCCTGATCGAGACGTTAATGTAGCGTCAATCTCCATCAAAAGCCATGATGCCTCAAATAAACTTCAGACTCAATAAGCCTTGAGTAGCGTTGTGAGACTTGTGAGTAAGCGCAGAGACCGCCGGTCGCCGCCGCAGTCAGACTGGCTGCCAGAGTGATGGCAACGTGACAACTTGTCAATTAAACCCGAGTTTCTTATTTATATTACTATTTGATGGAGTATATGACTACATAAATAGAGGACAATTAGTAGGTATATCAAGTATCAGTATCCTGTGGTTATTTTATGTTTTTAACCGACTTCAAAAAAAGGAGGAGGTTCTCAAGTCGACGGTTTTTTATTTTGTCTCAAATAAAATGGTTTTTTTTCCTTCTTTCCTAACAGGCTTATTTATGACACATTTCGGGCATTCACGATCTATTGGACCGACTAAAATTTTTGGATGCGGGTGCAAACGTTATTTATTTTGCAATGTTTTTTGCAATTTCGATTTTCGACAAAATTACTAAATACACGTCACCGGTGAAGCTGGTATGGCAACCCGGTGAGGTACTTAAATAATGGATTTTAACAACTGATTTCTATTTTCTATTTTCATCAATTTAAATGTATTCTAAAAATATTATCGCACACGTAGCTGTGCCATGACACGCGGCTACGCACATAAGGGCAAAAACTGAGTTTTTTGCTTTTTTCAATCGATGCGGCACACAGTTTTGAACAAGTTTTTCTTTGTAATTTTGTATTTTATTATGAGTCTGAATGTGTGTGCTATTATTGATGAAATTAACAGTTCTTTATCTATCTATCTATCTATGAGCTCGTCCTCGGCGCGCGCGCAGTACGCCACCAACTGGCCAACACGCGGTGACGTCACCGGTGCGGTCGTCATGGCGACGGCGACGGCCGGTGAGTACTCACTCGTCGTGGTCGGGCGCGAGGCGGGCCAGCAGCTGCGCCAGCACAGTCTTGTTGAGCTCGTCCTCGGCGCGCGCGCAGTACGCCACCAGCTGGCCCACACGCGGTGACGTCACCGCTGCGGTCGTCATGGCGACGGCCGGTGAGTACTCACTCGTCGTGGTCGGGCGCGAGGCGGGCCAGCAGCTGCGCCAGCACAGTCTTGTTGAGCTCGTCCTCGGCGCGCGCGCAGTACGCCACCAGCTGGCCCACACGCGGTGACGTCACCGCTGCGGTCGTCATGGCGACGGCCGGTGAGTACTCACTCGTCGTGGTCGGGCGCGAGGCGGGCCAGCAGCTGCGCCAGCACAGTCTTGTTGAGCTCGTCCTCGGCGCGCGCGCAGTACGCCACCAGCTGGCCCACACGCGGTGACGTCACCGGTGCGGTCGTCATGGCGACGGCCGGTGAGTACTCACTCGTCGTGTTTGGGCGCGAGGCGGGCCAGCAGCTGCGCCAGCACAGTCTTATTGAACTCGTCCTCGGCGCGCGCGCAGTACGCCACCAGCTGGCCCACACGCGGTGACGTCACCGGTGCGGTCGTCATGGCGACGGCCGGTGAGTACTCACTCGTCGTGTTTGGGCGCGAGGCGGGCCAGCAGCTGCGCCAGCACAGTCTTATTGAACTCGTCCTCGGCGCGCGCGCAGTACGCCACCAGCTGGCCCACACGCGGTGACGTCACCGGTGCGGTCGTCATGGCGCCGGCCGGTGAGTGAGAGCGACTTCGAAAGTATCGCACGCTCTGATCACAGAGATAATGTATGCCGACGACTTATGTTTCGTAGCAGAATCCCCTAATGAACTCCAACACCTCATCACCGCTTTTGCTGACTCCTGCCGTAAATTCGGTCTCAAAATAAGCGTGAACAAGACCGAGGTAATGGCAATGGAATTATCAGAAGCCAATGAATCACTCCAAGTGCGTCTTGGTGAAACTACTTTGAAACAGGTGGACAAGTTCAAATATCTGGGAAGTACAGTATCATCAAAGTACGACCTTGATGCAGAGATAAACCACAGGCTTAGCGCTGCCTGTGCAGCTTTTGGAAAGTTAAGATCCAAGGTATTCTGCTCACACGATATCAAACTACCAACCAAAATATCTGTGTACATGGCAATTGTACTCCCAAACCTCCTGTACTCTGCAGAGACGTGGACGCTTTACCGCAGGCATATTCGAACTCTGGATAGGTTTCATCTTAAGTGCCTACGCAACATCATGAACATTAAATGGTCAGACCGTGTCAGGAACACGGAAGTTCTACGACGGGCGAATGTCTGCGGGGTAGAGACTTACCTGATGAGGCGTCAACTGCGGTGGTGTGGTCATGTTTCCAGGATGTCAGAGGAAAGAATGGCTCAACAAATATTTTATTCCGAGTTACAAAAAGGCAAACGCAAACAGGGTGGCCAGTTCCTCAGATATAAGGACGTATTGAAACGCCATATGAAGTGTTGCCAAATTGAACCTTCGAACTGGGAAGCATGTGCTCAGAATCGCCCGGAATGGAGACGCTTAGTGCATTCGAAGGTGCAAGACTTCGAGGAAGAAAGAAGGGCAGACCTTGATGCCAAGCGGGACAAACTGAAGGCTAAACCATCAACAGCCATCTCGTATAACATTGTTAACGGAGTCCTAACTTGTAGTATATGTGCGCGTGTATTCAGCAACAAAATTGGCTACTCCAGCCATATGAGAGCGCACGATAGGGCAATTCAACGTAGCCCTATGCAATGAATGATGCAGTCGCTGTGGCCGAAATCGGTCGGGAACATCATCATCACTCACTCGTCGTGGTCGGGCGCGAGGCGGGCCAGCAGCTGCGCCAGCACAGTCTTATTGAACTCGTCCTCGGCGCGCGCGCAGTACGCCACCAGCTGGCCCACACGCGGTGACGTCACCGGTGCGGTCGTCATGGCGACGGCCGGTGAGTACTCACTCGTCCTGGTCGGGCGCGAGGCGGGCCAGCAGCTGCGCCAGCACAGTCTTGTTGAGCTCGTCCTCGGCGCGCGCGCAGTACGCCACCAGCTGGCCCACCACGCGGTGAAGACCCACCGCCACGCGCTTCAGCCCGTCCCTGTAACAACGGCTACTTGCAACAACTACTCTAAGCAACGCATACAATACGATAGAACAGGGTTACTCAAAGTGAGGTACACGAACCCTTAAAGGTTCACCATTTGAGGGTAGGGGTTTCGCGACAAGGTTTATGTAATGGCGTTTAGATGGCTTGCAGGTTAAAATTGTCCAAAATTACTCCTAAAATCCACTCAATTAACAAGCCCACCTATCACATTAGTACTTATACAAATTACTTTTTACCACTGCATTTGTTAACTTTTATCAAAATAAAAAAAACGCTTTTCTTTCTACAGTTAGATTTTCTTTTCTTTTGGGGTTAGGGGTTCGCTGTCGTCTGGAAACTTCAACAGGGGTACGAACGTGGGGCCAAAAGTTTGAGGAACCCTGCGATAGAAGATAAGGATATGAGCAAGAAGTATTTAAGCATACAACGGAGGGGTTTAAGTACTTATTAAAACTATTTACAATACCAAACGGGAAGCAGGATGTGCCTAAGGTAATGATGTAAGATCGTAAAGATTACTTTGTAAGGTGTATAGATATAGACTCACCTCTCTTTAGTGACCTCTTCCAAGTGCCTGTTCTGGTCGAAGCTGAGGTTCCGTCGCTGCCTCCATTTGTCTTCGCCACCCGACAACTCGTCACGTAAACTCGACAACTGTTGACAACATATCAAATGATAAAAAAAAAATTTAATGATAGATAATCAAGCGCTTGTCCTCTATCGCGCCTGATGGTAAGCAATGATCTACGATGGAACGCGCTTGCCTAGAAGATACCTAATCACTCACGATTTGAAGGCCCCCAGATTGTACCTATCCGGAAACACAGACTCGGGCAAAGAGCTCCACTCTCTAGCGGTAGCGGTACGGATGATAAAATTAACAATATAACAATTTATCTACACTCTGACGCGTTCTTTAAACAATCGATCTGGGATTGCGGTGGTGGTACTACCAACCAACAGTGGGCCAGCTTTCAATCAGCACTATCCTAGATGTCCGGTCTCAAAAACGGGACCTTTAAATAAGGGACTTTTAAACTGGGGTCATATTATTTTAGTTCAAGGTACCTATTGTCGTAGAAACAAAGATTTCTTGGCCACCTGAAAATTTAAAAAAAATTGAATCCCCATTCAATTTTTTTTGGCAATGCTTAAGTCGTTTTTTTTATTGACAAGTGTCAGTCAATTCCACAAATAAACTCAAAAGGTGCCATATTTGTGCGCTGGTTTAGTTCGTGTCGTGATCTGTATCTAGGGGTATTGTCGATCGAAGGGGTCAGCATATTCGCCCAGCAGCGTCATATTCGGACATAGGATGGGTAACGAACTTTTACCTCGAGATCATCTTTTTTCTCTCGAGATACTAAGAAGTGTATTGAAGAAATTGTTTATTCTGTGGGATGGCATTAATCCACATGAAAAACTAAAAGCTGCTCCCCTGGGAATTATTTCTGCTGGCGCCCTTGCCAAGAAGTCTAGCAGTGGGGCGTGAATAATGTAAAGATATTCACTAAAACAGAGGAGCTCGGTGGCGCAGTGGTTTAGCGCCTGGCCCAGCGATTGCGGAAGTTAAGCAACGTTCGCATGGGTCGGTCATGGTATGGGTGACCAAAAATTTATTATCTCGAGCTCCTCCGTGCTTCGGAAGGCACGTTAAGCTGTTGGTCCCGGCTGCATTTGCAGTAGTTAACACCCACCAATCCGCATTGGGCCCGCGTGGTGGGTTATGGCACATCCTCCTTACCACCCATAAAGAAGGGTTCTACTTTCCATTATCAGACTTTATCAGATCATAGATTTTGGGGGGGGGGGAGGGGGAGGAAGAGGGGGGAGGGGGCAACCCCTCCCTAAAGTTTGAAAGTTAGGAGATGGATACTTTTTTAGGAGGTTAGGAGATGGACGGAAAACAAAAAATATGGAAATTAAGCAGGTGAGGCTAAAAAAGGTGGGGAGAGGGGAGTTGACGTACGTACAAAATTTCGCACGTAAAAAGAAGTCGTTTTTGGCACTTCGCCGGCCGCTACCGCGGCACGCTCGCTTCGCTCGCTCGGCTCGCGCGCTGGGTTCATGTACACCTAACATGCTCGTCGCTACGCTCCTCGCACCAATCATATGACCTGCGGTCTTTTAGTAGTGCTATCAACCTAGACTAACCTAGTGCGCCGCCATTAAACGTCAAAAATTACGACACAGGTCTAAAATTTACATTTTTCCTAGAAAATCTTATATTTCAGATTTCTTTTTCTCGCGTATTATTTGGTTTCTAAACATAAAATTTCGTATGCGTGTTCCAAATCATGAGTTCTTTACATAAAAAAATATGAATTCGAAACTCGTGGTCTGATAATGGAAAGGTGAGCCAACTAAATTACAGTTTCACACTTGCACCAATTAAAGTGACAACGTACCATAAACCTCTTCAACATCACCATGGTTGTAACATCACACGATAAGCACTACATCTTTATCCAGTCTCATACTAACACACCAAACACTTTAATCAAAAATATTGCAGTATTTAAGATAGTTCTTCATTTTATCAATTTTTCTCATCTAAAAGGTAAATGGATAAACATGAGGTAAAAACTAGCATAAAACAGTACCCGCTAAACCACATAACTGTCAAAATAAACTATCAGCAGTAAACAGAGACTGGTTATTTATGTATTGGCTGTAATAAATCAATCTTCGGCGATTTTATCGACTTTATTAATGAATCACTTCTTATCGTTAAATTCCTACAGTTTTAGTACAACAGTTTAAGTAAAACCACAGAATAGGTAAAACACACACGCATAACCGGCTGTCTCTTACGCATTTACTTTCAGTAAGCCCCAATAATATAAGTCAATGGTCCCACCCCACCTAATACAAAACATTAAATGAGAATGGCCGCGTTGAGTATTCTTCTAAGCCATTTGCCTAGGCTGTAATTACCTTAATTCTCTTCACTCCGACACTAAACAAAAGCAATCCACTACCTATTGAACTGTCTAACCTCGATCAAATTCTTATAGCTTTTTACGAACCAGCACTGAAAAAGTTATTTACATAACGTCACAAATAATACTACCGTCAACAATATAGTAAAGCCAGCGAGAGTACCCACATGAACGCAGCAAAACAAACCAGCTGCTCATACAAATAAAATGTATAGAAAAAACACCGGACGAGAAACACGTGTGGCTTGGGACAGGAGAATCTATGTCACTTACCACCAACGGAATAGGGGTTGTTTTCCATTGTATTTTTTCGAGATAGCGTGAGAGTAGACTTGACGAGTAATGAATAACAGAGTATTGTTGGATTTGAAACAACGTGCGTTATGATTAGGCAAGTAATTAACCCGAAATGACATAGCAGATGTTTTGGAAAGATCTCATCCCATTCAAGTATAATCCGTAGCTTCGAGATAACGATAGGTATTAAAATAAGAAATAGCTGATTCGACTATCTTTGTCGAAATAATGAAGACATAAAAAACACGAGTATACATAAGATAAAATGAAAGTGGTAGCACTTTCGGTGAGACTGTGACACAAATTATTATACTAAGATAACAACAACAAGAAGAAATCTCAATCAAAACCCCTTCCATACCATTTATGAATTGATTTCATAAAATCTTATATACATTTTATGAAAACGACTCATTCACTTTAATAAATTCATCATTTCAATTCATCTGTATTACGCTACGGTATCATACTTTGGGGTAATTCGGTGGATGCAATTCGAGTTTTTAAAATCCAGAAAAAATGTATTCGTTAAATCTGTGGTGCAGGTTATTTGGATTCTTGTAAGCCTCTTTTCAAATTAATGAATATATATTACCACTTCCATGTTTATATGTTTTTGAAATGGGAATGTTTGTTAAAAAGCATTTCGATTTATTTAAACAAAACAAAGAGTATGATGCATACAGAGGTAGAAAAGGGGAGGATTTATGTATTCCACAACAAAGGCTTAGAGTGTTTTCAAGGAATGCCTACTGTATGGCCATTCGGGTATACAATAAAATACCTAATGAAATTAAAATATTGACTTTAACTAAATTCAGGACACACTTGTTTAAATTTTTAATTAACAAATTATATTATTCTATCAATGACTTCTTAAACGATAAAATGGTGTCGAATAAATTTTAATGGAGACTGACATTTTGATAACATAATTATTTGTAAATTGTATATTTTTTTTATAATGATGATTGAATAATTTATTATACTTAATGCTTTTAAAATAATTAATCTGTTTAAAATATGTTACTTTTAAACAAGTAATATTTTTTTCTGACAGTTAGGTAATTACTAATAATTTTTTTTTTGTAAACATTTGCACGTTGACATTAACAACAAAATATGCTGGTGACTTATATATGTAACAACTAATGTAACCATATTTTCGCAAATAAATTTATTGATTGATTGATTAAAACAATTCTATTAACTAATTTAATGAGAACAGTACTGAAACACCATAACATAACAAATCAAGTGCACGGGTCAAATTGAATGGGTGCATTGAAAGCAAACGACTAGGGTTTATAATTGTGATTTTGTGGACGTTCTATGATTTGTTATAATGGCCTTTTCAATGAATGCATTGTACTTAGTTTAGGGGGGGGGACATTATCGTTGTTGGGATAGAAACAATAAATATTTTCAACTGGCGACGCGTAAACTATGAGAGCGCTGATTTAAAATTATTTTTACACGAATGCACAAAAAAAACAAGAGTAGTATTGTGTTTAGGGTTCATGTATGTTTGTTAGTCGTTCTCGTTGCGTTACATACAATAATACACCAATAATAAATGTCAATGTAAACGAAATCAGTTTTGTGGTTTTGCAGTTGCTGAAAATAGACTTTATCAATTCTATTATATTGGAATAAGGAACTATACAAATAAATTGGTACAATTTTAGAAGGTAATACAGTAAAGTTTTGCTCAGAAAACATTTCAAAAAACTAATTATAGCAGTGACTCCACTGGTAGCACAAATTTTAGATGATGAACTGCACAAATTAATAACGTCCAATATTTTTCTTTAGCCAATCACACTCGAGATTTGCGTCAACGGTTTTTTGTACGTCACAAGGTTCGCGTCCGCGAATTACGCGCACGTGACGTCACAGCTAGCGGCGCGTACGCAACGTCAAGCGGTTCCAGGCGCACTGGCGGGAAGCTAAGCACGCACAGGATCTACGACACGTCTACACCGAAACGGGAACAGAAACGAACTTACAACACATAACGCGTACACTGCTGTTCGCATATGTACTATCTATGGCTGCTCACATAAAAACGACCCATTGGATGGTGACATTAAACGTGCTTTGTTTTTAGTTCTAGTTTCTGAATAAGTTTCCTTGTTTACGACGCTAGTTTGTTAATACGAGATGCGTTGAATTCGTGGACACAGGATTTAGGTTACTGAACTGACCATTACTGATTGTAAATACAATTTGGGGTACTTTAACGAAACTATAATTGAATTTAACTGGACCTTTTTATTGGTAGTTAAAAGCTGCTCTTTAATTTGATTTTGAGGGTCGTAACATAGGAAATAGTTACACGTTTACTTTGAGCGAGTACCTATTTACGTTTACAAGACTTTTGTGTCTTTCGGTATAAAACAACCAACAAACTCCAATGTCGCGTTTATATGAAAATAAATAGTCTCATAGTTTATTTACAAACACTCCCCGCACAACCAAATTAAGCCAACCGAGAAATAGCCACAAAGCCGTAGATCTACAAGGAATCAAAGCCATAATTACCAACGCGGATACACGCGTGTCTCCTGCCGTGCCGTGCGATGGCTATTTCAGTAGGGCTGTCACATTTATAGGTCGCTCATGTCGTACGAGGATTAAAAGGATCCTTTTGACGAGCTTTCTTTCATCAATCAATTACGATTACGAGAAAAATGATCTAGGGAATCAAGGAGCATATTTTCCCTATTACTTACATATAAATTAAAAACATATTCTTGGCAAGCATTTTTAAGACAGATTAAAAGTAATGCCTGACAGACCGGTAGCTAAGCTACACAAATTAGAGAAAGCAAATATAAAATCTCGAATACTAAGGGCCGATTTTTCAAACCTCAGATAACTCAGTTAAATTATTAACCAAATAAATTAAAAATACTTAATTAAAAAAAAGACAAACAAGCGAATGACAAATATTTTAAATTTGGCGGTATAGTTAATACGTTATCAAAATATCTGGGCATTGAAAAATCAGCCCTATATAAGGTATTAATTGTGAACGATTTTCATAAGTAGCTGTTTATAAGCTACTATTATTATTATCTAAATACTATCTTTTTGTGGTTCACGAAACATCTGTCAATAGACAACCCTGCGCGCTGGTCGCGAACCTGAAGCATTCTTTATCCTGTATCTGTGGCAGTGATTCGTTGCCATAAACTCGTGGGGCGTCTAAATATAATCACGACACATCCTGCCGACAACTTACCGCAGTTACCCGCCGTTTGGACACCATAAATCACAGATTAGGACGTGCAACTCAAGTAGGTCAACATCAGGACCTTCTTTTGTTTGTACACTAGTCTATGTTAATATGAAATCTTCATCTTAAAAAAATCAAGGGTTTCATTTCTGCTCTAGTCTGTTAGTATGAAATCTTCATCTTAAAAAGGTGGTACCCTGAGCGAAAGTGGCGCCGCGGTGAATTATATTTAATATTATAATTCTAATACACAATTTTAAAAATGTTTATCGTGGAGATTTTAGGGCCCACAGTCTAGTATTTTTAGAAGGTATCGTTACATTCCCTCGTAGTCACTGCTAGAAGTAGATAGCAAAACTGCTAAAAGTGGCCGTTTTTGACACATTTGCTATCTACTTCCACGAATGACTAAGAGGGCATGTAGTGATAAACATTATTAAAATCTTTTTCTATTAATAACTTATTAAACAAAAACCTCTGAGGGCGCCACTTTCGGTCATACAACCGCCTTAAGGATTTCATTTTTGTCAGAAAAATACATAATATGTCAATCAAATATCGAATAAGTTTTGGGGCCATGGCTTAATAAATTAAATTTTAATGAAATTACAGATGACTTTATTTTTATTCTTATTATTTGGGATGCATGTTCGTTAACTAAAACTAGACGTCCGTCACCCTGTGTTTTATTTATAAAAGGAGCTGTTGATTAGTTCCACCCATCTTGTTTATCTCAAACGTTAATGAGAAACATGTAACCTGACACCGAACCTTAATCAGTGAAACCACAACAAAGTTAGAAGACCAAACAATGAAGCTCACAGTAACGCGAAATGAGTCGATCAACTAATCTTCATATTACATTTCTCCAACAATCAGTCCATAGTGCCAATTTCTAGACACCATGCATTATCACAAATGCAGTCAAATCCAGTGTTAAGTATTGTTCGTAGTATGTACTAGTACATTGAAATATTGTTTTCTATAATGTGGATCAGCAACGATTTTTGTTAAGTGGCTTATCAGAAAGCTTATGCCACTACATGATTAACTGTGAAGAAATTTTTGCGATATCTCTTAAATCTGAGAAGATATACGAGCTAAAAATATGCTAGAACACTGTTATTTTGGAGGGTCCTTATGACGCCATCGCGACGTACGCGAACCTTATGCCGTACGCGATAAAGCAAATATTGCATTGAGTTTGGCATTTCCTTCATCCCTTAATAACTCAACCATTTCTAAACGGATTTCAAAAAATCTTTCACTAAGTTTCATAGCTATTAATATTATTTTATATTATGTTAGATTTCAAAGATGTTCCTACAATAATATTACTGAAGGATTGGCTGTATGCACTGAGATTACTTTGCCTTCCTCAAAATGGGAGAAATAATATATTTTTACTCTATGTACGATTCTTCTGTCAAAAAACTACTCTATGAAAAAGGATTGTCGTTGTAACAATTATTGTGAAACTTATGTGTTTATATTAAAAAGTGAAATAAAACCATTTGATTTACGACTCAACTTATATTCTGTTATCTTTTTCCCTGATCACCTTATATCAGAAGTGGGATAAACAACCCAATCAACAAAATGGGTCGAAAAAGGTCGAAGAAACGCTCACACGCCAGCCATAGAGAGAAGCGACGAAGACGATATTCGACTGAATCTGAGGAATCCTCAGACGATTCGTCACATAATAATCATCGTAGCAACAGACGATCGAATTCCAAAAGAAGGGAAACTCGGAAGAAAACTTCGTATACACCAGAACGCTCGCGTTCTGCGGTTGAACAAGACAAGGAGAACAAATCTGGGTCGGCGAGTCAGGTTCCCGTTCAGGGCGCTGCGACCAGCCGTGAGAATGAAATTTCATTGACAACAACATGTGAACGTGGGGAATTGTTGGAGCAGGGAACAACTACTGAAGCGGCCGCTGAAAGTTTTAAGTCTTCATGTGCACAGCAAGTATTACCATTAGGACAAAATAGTGAAATTTCTGTTAATACCAATGATTTAACACAAATATTAAAATCTTTAGTTCGACCTCCTAATATAAATAGCAATACTAATATGATTCCAGAGTTTGATCCGTCGATTAAAAGTCATCGTATTGACTTATGGATAAGCAAAGTTAATGAGTGCGCTAACATTTATAAATGGGATGAAATGCAAATTATGCATTTTGCACTCCCTAAATTAGTTGGCAATGCCAAAAAATGGTACCAAGGTCAAACATCAATAATGCACAATTGGGAAGAATGGCAAGTATTATTAAAGAAAGCTTTTCCTTCGGAAACCAACTATGGTGTACTTTTGACAGAAATGCTGGAACGTCGTCTAAAATTTGGGGAAAATATTGATGAATATTATTATGATAAGGTTACATTATTAAGTGCATGCAGTATTATAGGAAAAAGGGCAGTTGATTGCATAATTCATGGCATAGATGATAGAACAATTAGGGCTGGGGCATCTTCAGCACGATTTACTGAGTCAGAAGATTTATTTAAATATTTAAAAGATGTATGTAAGGAACAAAAAGATATTTCACGTACTTCAGTTTTAAATAAAAGACCAATTTCTAACATTCGTTGTAACCGATGCAACGAGATCGGTCATAAATCATTTCAGTGTTCCACCAACAGTGTTAATAGCTTTCAAAAACCGATGATTGTATGTTTTAATTGTAATGAGAAAGGGCATAGAATTTCACAGTGTCCTAAACCAATTATTAAGTGTGACAATTGCAAAAAATTTGGTCACAATAGTAGTAATTGTATGCATAGAAAAGAATCCAATTTAGATAAGAAAGTATTGTTTGTGGAAAGTTATATGAAACCGTCTAATGAAAAATACTACAAAGAAGCTTTAATTAATAACAATTGTAGTACCAAATGTTTTATAGACCTAGGTAGTGATTGCACTTTAATTTCTCAAGCTGTTGCTAGTAAATTAGGATTGATTATAACGACTGATAATGTGCCATCTATACAGGGTGTTGCTAATGTTACTATACCACTATTAGGAAAAACTACATTTCACTTAAAAATTGATTTAGTTGAGGCAGAAATTACTGCATATGTTATCGAAGATAACCAAATACACATACCTCTTTTAGTAGGCCAAAATTTTACCGAGATGCCAGAGGTAATAATTACAAAGACAGATAACTCGCTTAATTTATTTAGTGTAAGAAATACTGGCTTAACAGAAATAGATATTGATGTTGTAACAAACGAAAAGTATAAATTATATGTAGCCTGTGACTCTACTATTTCAAACATAGGTCTTTTAGACTGTTATTGTAATGATTTTTCAAACACAGATATATATGTAGAAGGTAGTTATCGTTGTATGGAGAATAAAGAATATTGCATACAAGAAGGAATTTATAAAATCAAAGATGGCAAATGTAAGATACTAGTTATAAATATAGGAAAATTAAGTCAACCTCTTTATTTACCAAAAGATTTTATGGTGGTCCGTGCATATCCAGCTTGTCTAGATGTAACACCTGTGAAATCCACTAGTCATGAAAATATGAATTGTTTTAAAACACAATTAAAGGAACCTATTAAAGCAGAAGAAATAAATATTAATCAAAATTTGACATATGAACAAAAAGAACAAGTTTTCAATTTAATTAACAAATATAGAAATTGTTTTGCACTAGATTTATCAGAGTTAGGATGTACAGATTTAACCGAGTTAGACATCAAACTAACAGACGATGTTCCTATAATGTATCGTCCGTATAGAATGAGTTACGGTGAAAAAGAGATTTTAAGAGATATGGTGAAGGAATTGCAAGATAATGATATAATAGAGGAGTCTGAATCGTCATATGCTAGTCCGGTTATATTAGTATCCAAGAAGACAGGAGGCTATCGTCTCTGTGTAGATTATAGGGCTTTAAATAGAAAAACAGTGAAAGATTTGTATCCGTTACCCCGCATTGATGATCAGCTTGATCTTCTTAGTGGTAATACTTTCTTCATAAGTCTAGACATGTCAAGTGGCTATTATCAAATACCGATTAAAGACAGCTGTAAACATCTTACTGCATTCATCACACCTGACGGACTCTATCATTTTAAAAGAGCTCCCTTTGGATTAGCTAATTGTCCAGCGGTTTTTCAACGCACTGTCAATAAAATGCTTGGTAAACTACGAGATAAATGTGCAATTGCTTACATGGACGATTTACTTATTTCTGGAACTACATTTGATGAATGTTTATTTAAACTTGAACAAACATTTGCTTTAATATTAGATGCAGGACTCACATTAAATGTTAAAAAATGTCGTTTCTTTGAAACTAAGATTGATTACCTAGGATTTGAAATATCAGCTGAGGGAATTAGACCAGGATGTAATAAAATTGATGCTGTGAGATGTTTTCCCCAACCAAAAAGTGTACATGAGGTTCGACAATTTGTCGGCCTTGCAAGTTTTTTCAGGAAATTTATTCAGCATTTTGCACATATAGCTAGGCCATTAACAGACCTCACACGACAGAATCGAACCTGGGAATGGGGACAACAACAACAGGAGTCTTTTCAAAATTTAAAAGAGAAACTAGTGCAGCGACCTATTTTGGCATTATATAACCCCCAGTATCTGACAGAATTGCATTGTGATGCTTCTAAGAGTGGTTTAGGTGGAATTTTACTTCAAAAAGAATCAGCGTCGTCAAAATTGCAACCTGTTGCATTTTTCAGTCGTAAAACCACAATAGATGAAGAAAAATTACACGCTTATGAATTAGAGACGTTAGCTGTGGTAACTTCTTTAAACCGGTTTAGAGTTTATTTATTGGGTAAACATTTTACTATAGTGACAGATTGTAGTGCTTTGCGATCTACATTTACCAAGCGGGATCTTATACCGCGAATAGCACGTTGGTGGATAGCATTGCAAGAATATGATTGTTCCATTGAGTATAGACCTGGAAATACTATGCAACATGTAGACGCACTAAGTAGGAATGCGCTTCCTTGTGAAAATGATAATGACAAATTTGAACATTTTTCCCGAGTAATGCAAATTACAGAAAACGACTGGTTACTTAGTATACAACTGACGGATCCAAAAATTCAACATATACGTTCAGCCTTAGAAGACCCTAAGTACAAAGAGTTAGTAGATATAAAACAAAATTTTGTTTTAAAAAATAACCGCCTTTATCGCAAAGTTGGAGCCGATTTGAAATGGGTGGTACCTAAAGGTGCTCGATGGCAAATTTGTCAGCGTAACCATGACGAAATAGGGCACTTTTCAATAGAGAAAACCTTAGAAAAAATAAAAAGAGATTTTTGGTTTCCTAAAATGAAAAAAATTGTTTCTAAATATGTCAAAGCTTGTTTACATTGTGCTTTTGGTAAAGAACCAGCTGGTCCTAAAGAGGGGTACTTACACAGTATACCCAAGACTGATATTCCTTTTCACACCGTCCATGCGGATCATTTAGGGCCGTTTGTCAAGAGTAATCACGGCAATCAATATCTGTTATTAGTTGTTGATGGATTTACAAAATTTTGCATTATAAAACCATTACGCAGTACTAAAACACAACCAACTATTAGAGCACTAAAGGAAATATTTTATACATTCGGGCATCCTATGCGACTAATAACAGATAGAGGCTCATGTTTTACGTCAGGTGAATTTCTGAAATTCTGTGCTGACGTTGAGATTCAACATGTATTAAATGCCGTGTCTGCTCCAAGGGCCAATGGCCAAGTCGAACGTTACAATCGCACCGTACTAGATAGTCTTCGAACTTACACCGATCGTTTAGGAGAACGTCAATGGGATCATGAGTTAGGAAAAATACAGTGGGGCCTGAACAACACCCTTAACAAAGGGATTGGGAGAACCCCTGCAGAAGTTTTATTTTGCAGGCGTCCTCTTAATCGCGGAGAAGGTATTTTAGGGGAGGCAATTGAAGAGAGTAGGAGAAACGATGAACATACGGTTGCAATAAGATCAGAAATAAGTAAACATATTGAAAGTGATCAAGCAAAACAGCGGCTAAGATTTGATAAAAGTAGAAAAGCAGCAAAAGTTTATTGTGAAGGTGATTTGGTAAAAATATTAAAAACAACTCCATCTAACGATGGTAAAAGTCGTAAACTTTTACCCAAATATACTGGCCCATTTAGAATCACTAAGGTAGTAGGAAACGATCGATATGAAGTATCGAGCATTCCGGGGTCTCATATTTCTCGCCAAAAATATAAAAATGTATGGGCAGCTGATCGCATGCAACCATGGATTACTATGCAACAAAGTAACAGTAGTTCTTCTGATTCAGACGAAATATCTAGCTGTGAGAAAGATGACGAGTCAATAATAACTTAAAGTTTGATTGTGCACTATTGATGTCCTTATTGAACTTATGTTTTATTTTTATTTTTGATTAGGTAGGTACATTTTTTTTTCTAAAATAACGAGTATTTTGTATGATTGTTTAAAAAAAAAAAGTACATATTTATATGTAGTTAACAATTGTTATTGTACTGATTCTTAAGTATATCTTATTATGTTGATTAAGCTAATTTCAGATATTTTATCATGTTGGATTTGACATGCTGGTATATTATTTTATTAGTGATTACTTACTGGCATTTTGATGTTGTAAGTAGTATTGTCAAAAAAAAAAAAAAAATGGTACACTACTGATTTATTATATGGCAATAACAATTATAGTAGGTACTTTGATTGAACTGATTTTAGACTAGGTATTTTATTTTGTTTGATTGACATACTGGTTATATTACTTAAATATTTGATTCATGTGTGATATGATATGATATTACTATTTTGATGTTGTTTTGTTTATATAAAAAATGCTACTAATCTATGTAAGTATACCAATAATACGAGGATTAAGCTAATCTTAGATATTTTTATTTTTTTCCTGTTTGATTTGACATAGGTAGTGTAGTGGTTACCTATAGGTACATAAAGTATTTGATTTACTATTATGTGTAATATTAATAGTACTTTTTTGTTAATTTGTTGGTAAACATTGGCACTGATATATGTATGCATATCAATAATACTTTGATTGAACTGATTTTAGATATTTTTAGCTCGTTGATTTGACCAATTATGTGTTGTTAGGTACTAAAGTTATGTGATCATGTGTAAGTGTGAGATGTGAGATCACATCTAACAGAGAACAGAGGTCAGTAAAGGGATTGAATAGAAAGTTTACTTATGATTTGTTTGATTTCTCTAGTTCCAACTCGCTTTATTATGTATAGATAGGTATTGTGATTTTCTATGTTATAAGAACCTACCAAAGCTTGATGACTTAAGAATAAGAATAAGAGTAAGGTAAAGTAGATAAGTACTTAACTGATGTTATTAGTAAACTTGAGGATTTCTTGATATTCTAGAAGGTTAATATTGTATAGGTAGTGATACAGATGTTTTATTGATATTCTGGAAGGTTTACACGATCGGTCGAGATATTATTACTTACCTGACGAATCCATGTTTGAACAATGCGATGAGTGGTTAGTTAGTCGATATTTGACTGGAAGGTGTAGGTGGTCCTAGGTGATAGGATGAAGTCTTCACTGCAGTCAAGGATTGTTGTTATTTTATGACTGGAAGGTGAAGGTGGTCCTAGGTAATAGGATGAAGTCTTCACTGCAGTCAAGGATTGTTGTTATTTTATGACTGGAAGGTGAAGGTGGTCCTAGGTGATAGGATGAAGTCTTCACTGCAGTCAAAGATTGTTGTTATTTTATGACTGGAAGGTGAAGGTGGTCCTAGGTTATAGGATGAAGTCTTCACTGCAGTTAAGGATTGTTGTAATTTTATGATTGGAAGGCGAAGTTGATATTAAGTTTATCCTTGGAGTTTGAGGACAAACTTTGTTGGTCAGGATGGTCGAATGTTAGATTTCAAAGATGTTCCTACAATAATATTACTGAAGGATTGGCTGTATGCACTGAGATTACTTTGCCTTCCTCAAAATGGGAGAAATAATATATTTTTACTCTATGTACGATTCTTCTGTCAAAAAACTACTCTATGAAAAAGGATTGTCGTTGTAACAATTATTGTGAAACTTATGTGTTTATATTAAAAAGTGAAATAAAACCATTTGATTTACGACTCAACTTATATTCTGTTATCTTTTTCCCTGATCACCTTATAATTATATCAATAAAACTATAGGATTCAAACCTGTTACTGATTCTCATTGATGCTAAGGCTATAATTACCTACTCTGACGAAGGTCTGCTATAGCAGAGAACTGTCAAGATAATCAAGAGTTAGAAATACTTTCTTTATCGCCATTCGATATTTTGCAAAGCGCTGAAGTGCTTTGTTATCTCCTATATTGTAAATATTTTGATTTATTTGTTTGACTAAAAGCTAGGCTATCAACTACATCGCTTGAAAAACCCTCCCCATCACAGTTATTCACCCATCACAGTTATCCACCGGGGACTGTGCTGGACCGTATCTATTGAACGCACGCAGTCAAGGGGGCCTAATGTGTTGGCAGTGGGACTTGCCCTTGTAAACAAAACGCGGCACTTTAAAAATATAACACGGATCTTACGCAGCTGTGGTTTGAGGGTTAATTAGTCAGTTCGTGTTTTACAGAAGAACTTAAAAATATAGTAAATTGAATATGTTATCCAAATTATGTCTAAATCAAGGATGTATATTTTGTGGGGGCGCAAAATAACGCCTTAAAAATGTTATTGCCAAAACCAAAACAATGAAGAAATGATATTACGTAATGAATGTAATAATTTCATTAATCTACAACGGTTTGGTGTTCCTGATATTTTGGAAATTACAGTCCATAAAATACTTTAACGACTGTTTACTTGCCAGTATTAAAAACTGTACGTTTACCAGCATTCCAAATATGCGGAAGATACCTTTTTATACGTCAAGGAAGTAACGGGTACCGAATTATAATCTTCCATCTCGTTCAGCAGTAGGGTGACGATAGAGACAACAACATTATCAGGACACACGTCGAAACCAACACATCGGAATCAACGTAAACATCGTAAAACGTGCCATGTATTACGTTATGTTATGAAATCTTGTTTTAGTATGGCAGTTAACAACTTTGTCAGTTTTCCGTGCCACTTTTGGAATACGAAATGTTTGCTACCGTTGGTGAGACAACCAAAAATTCCACTCTATACGCTGGAGAACTATTCACCATCAGTATTTTTTACGGTTGTGAGGTTGAGGTAATTTTATAAAACTATATATATTTTAGTCATGTCATATAGGTATTCATTGCTCAATGAACATCTGCGTAGATAGCTGAAAAGTCATCAAAAGTTTCATGTGCCCTACTCACACATGACAGTGTTTTTTCATTATCTCTATCTGCAGCCGAACAAATGCAACGAGTCTGCGGAAGTTTGTATCTTTGACACCATTTCTTTGGTTTGGATGGCTTACACATACACTACGTGTATTTTTCTCTCGGAAAAGCCAGAATCCAGTTGAAAATCGAATTGTAAAAGAATAATTGCAACTAAAATTATCATGGATTACTTCAGTGTTGAGCTTAATATTTAATTATCAAGTTAACCTATTTGGTAGCTGAATATATCCGAAAACAAAAACATTTTGCAACGTGGGCCCGGCCCAAATGCAACAAAACTGGTGAACAAACAACATCAATAAAGCAGTAAGACCTACGATTTACGATATAATGAACGATCACAGCGTAACATCGAAACCACTTTACTGGTTATAAACAATGTATGTTTTTGCAAACTCTCCATCGAAATATACTTAGATCGTAAAACTGTGTACATTTCGTTTCGCGTATGGACGTTTTGCGTATTGTACATTTTGCGTATTGTACATTTCGCGTATGTATGTTTTGCGTATTGTACATTTCACGTATGTACATTTTGCGTATGTACATTTTGAGTATTGTACATATTGCGTATTGTACATTTCGCGTATATTCATTTTGCGTTTTATACATTTTTTTTTTTTTTACACATGAATAAAAAATATGATTTAGTGAGATGGCTGAATCTGTACTTTTTAACAATTCACAAACGTATGTTACTGTCACGTTTTGACAAATTGTTACATTGTCGTAGTTCGTACTTTCAAAATGACCTAGGTAACATTTTGTTTATTTATGGCTAGGGCCATAGGAGCCGCCAGAATTTTCAAACTTTTAAAGGGGTCGCGAATTCGAAAAGGTTAAAAAACACTGCACTAGCAAATTGGTCTTTAAGAGTAATCTGTATCATTTCATCTGAAACTTGAAACCAAAAGTGAAATTGCACATTGCAAATGTTACTAGCACATGTTAGCTAAAGTATTTATACCAACACGAACAATGGAATTTAGTTCACAAACATTGCAAAACGCCTTACATCTAAATAAACCCCAAAAGCTAAACTGTAGCAAATGTCAAATATTTTACTAATACTCCATTAACCTAAATACTTCCTAGAGTTATAGAATTTCAAAACCAAAGTCTGCAGCCATGTTCTTTCCATTTTGATAGACCACACGTTACCCCTTGACCCGACTAATGCATTTTCTCAATGAAAGTGAACACTACAGATAATGATGTTAAAATTAAAACTAATCGAATGCGCTTACAAATATTACGTGAGCACGACCTAATAATCGATATATGGAACTTCAAGTGGACCAAGAACCGGAAGAAAAGCATCTTATACTATTTCAAAAGTTATATTTTGTTAACCGCTTCGCAGGCAACGAGAGATTGGAGGTATCAGCTAAAAAGAGTCACTGAGAGAAACCTATCTATATCTAGGTTTCTTAGGCTCAGTTGCACCATCTAACTTTAACAATAACAAGCTTGTTAAAGTACCGGTTAAGCACAAGTTAGCCAAAAAAGAGGTTGTCAGCCAGCATGATGCCCTTTGAAATGTTTGACGTGACAAATAGGTAGCATTATCATATTTTGACGATAACTTTAACTTTGACAGCGTTTTGGTGCAACTCACACTTTCACTAGAGACTAGCAGGCAATAACGAAATTAGGAAATTGCAAGAGTGAGGATTTGGGACCTAGTTTTAATAAAAGCTCTGCTCAAACCGTGTAGAAAGCATGATAGATCATGAACTCTTAAACATAAATGCTTCGAAAAAACCGTCACTGCCTGACCTACAGATAAAGAAGACTCAAACTCAAAAATCGTTAAAAAGTATTGTTTACATCAATACACGTTGCATCATAATTGAATAAACCATACATTTATGAGACTTATATAATTTGACGATCACCAAGCCTCATTAACAATAACAAACTGCTCACATAAATAATTAGACCATGTTTTAATTAGGAGAACTAATAAATTATTATTTCCTTTGCTGTGCTCCTCAAATGCATTGAACAAAAGAAGGCGGTGAGAGAAAAGTTGTTTTGATAAAGTGACGTGGTGATTTTTGTCTTTTCCGATATGTTAAATCAATATTGATGCAACATAATTAAGTGCTTCGGAAGGAATTGATTCGAGTAGTAGTCGTCGTTAACACCCACCAATCCTATGCAGATGCCATCCTCCTATCCATCCATAAAGAAGCAATGACTCATGATGCATGTTCGTGTAGGACTGAGCGCTACAATAATGATTATGGAAATGTAGAGATTTATTTTCCACGATAACTAAACACGACCCTGGATAAGACCGGCCGGCACTGAATCCTGTAAGAAGCCGGCAGCACGCGACATTTGGTCTCAGTCCTCAGACAATGCAGCGTGCGCATAGTAAATAAATGTTACCCGGTATAATTAGACGCGCGGTTCAGTCACCCGCGCCCGCGCAGCCGCCGCGCTCTCAATCAATGCGGGGACATTTCTACTAGCGACATGTAAATATGAGCTACTTGCTTCCGCCCGCGACTTCGTCCGCGTGGTCCTTTGGAAAATCCCTAGGGATCCTGTGAGACGGATGAAAAGTTCATCCAAATCCGTTCAGAGGTTTTTACGCGAATGAGTAACAAACATCCAAACATCTAAACATCCAAAATTTCACTGTTACAATAATATTAGTAGGACTCCCAGAGACACTACCAATAATTAACTACTGGGTATAATACTGGAAATTTTTCTGCGATTGAAGGTATGCCCACTTTGAAGTTTCTGAACATTTCTGAAACTTCAACCTAAAAAGATTTCTAGTTACAACAATAAATACCATTATTGAGGTTGCTGTCTTTATTTGGATTTCCAACGCAATCAAATCTAAGTATACATTATTTAAATCAAAACCATTGCACCCTTATTTACAACGCCGCATTATAATTAAAACCATCGTAGCCCTAAACTATACAAAACGATTATCTTTGACAATAGCTAACACACTCTTGTTAACACCAATAAAATCACTGACAAGACAAAAAAACAAAAAAAAAGTGGGTGTAGTGTTAAGAGTCGCAGGCGCCACTCACGCGCAATGCATCCGAGGGTGGCCGTATTTATAGCCACCACCATCGATTGACTAAGCCACCTCGGTATGGCCCGCCACTGATCAAGACAACTACACTTCTCTTATTCTTTACGATTGAATTATTTAAGCGCTACCTAAAGTAACACTTAAAACGAGGACATATATGATTCATTAGTAAAAGATATGCTAATCAAAATAAAATCTAGTGAAATAACACTGTATCATGAGATATGATGAACAATACTAAGTAAGACTAATATATGGCAGGAAATAGGTTTATCTAGGTGCCATACGCAACAGCATCGCTTAACCACTCCTAAGGTTAAGGCCAGTATATTCGAAATTATCAAAATTGGCATATTTTTGATTCAACGGTAAACAATCAAATATTCTTTATTTTGAGCAGATAAAAATATTATGTTGAAGTTTCATAAACGATTTTGATTATTTTACGGTTAAAAATATGATATTCGTATCTTCACTCGACTATAAAAATATGCAAAGACAAAGAAAATTTTCATTAATTTTATATTTTTTGGATAATACTTAAAGTTTATTAATCCCTTATTCACGAATAATATATAGAAAGATCGGTAATGACAAATAAAAGAATATTCAACAACGGTTACTTTTTCAAAAAGTGACTCTATGCTCAAAATAACAACAAAAACATTGAAAAAAATGAAAAGTGAGGTTATGTTCATTACTCTTCACACGTAAAGAAAAAGACAGAGACAGAGTTTTTGGAATATACTGGCCTTAAAATCGCTTGCACGCCGCGCGCCGTCACTACGTTCGTTTATTTCGTACAGGGGCGATACGCGCGCACACCAATTTTGTTGCTAACTGGTTAAGCGACGCTGTTGCCCATACTACATAAATCCTTAGGTGCGAATCAACACTAAGCATTGCAGCATTACCAATATTTGCAGGTGCATAATTAATTGTTCATATACAATACACATTTAACGATATTGACCCAACCTGGAAAACGTTGTACAAATCTGTCAGTAGTGTGTTGCTTTGCTAACAAAGCTATAACACTGCTGATGCCTTGGGAATTTCGCATTTCAGCAGGTAAACCGCCTGTACCATGCAAATAGTTTTTAACACTTTCGTGGACGCAAGAACCACATTTTCCAAACAATGTGAGTTGTACGTCATAAGACGTAGTGCCATTCGATACCCCGCCTATTGACGTAGTGTCCACAAAGTTGTTAAATTGGATATAAATCTTTATCACAATGGCATTTCGTATCCCCTACGCGTATCATTATCGCTAGTGTGGACGCATCATTTCGCATCCACGGAAGTGGATCCAGTTTAGCGTTATATATAAGCATAACAGGTTTGTAACATATTGCTTGAAGCATTTATATGTCACTTCGCTTACCAATTTATGATCGAACTTATTACTTTATCATCTTACAATAGAACATTCGATGGATAATATCTGGAGTTTAAAAATTTAATGAAACTAATTCGTTACTCTGCACGATTTCTATCTGTCATTCAATTTAATAAAAATGCGGATACGAACTTTCGTTTTAATCTAACATCATTAGGGCTGTCCAAACTAAATGAGCGATACTAATTGTGTCAACACTGCTATCAATTTTACTTCGGATACGCGATTCTCTGACCTGAATACCCGATATAAACTAAACCTAAATTAAAACAATAAATCCAAAAAATTGCATACGATTAATTGGTCCCAAAGACAAAGTTGTTCAGTCTGACGGTTTAAGCCACATCACAAATGGGTTTGAACCTCTTATTACGGCCGAATACTCAAAGGCTTCTTAGCTAAAATCTTAAGTTAAGGTCTCCTTAACTTTAAGTAAGCTGTCAGTTTCATAGAGATTCTGTCAAATTTGACAACATTTTAGAATTTAAGGTGGCCTTAACTTTAAGATTCGTTTGAGTATTTGGCCGTTAGTATGAGGCTGGCATAATGGTAACCATATTTTTTTATTTTTGACGGAGATTTCGGGAACATAGCGGCGCACGATGTAACCTATGTATATCGACAAGAGGATGTATAGATGAACAAAAAATGAAATATGATATAAAGTCCTAAAGCGCAACGTTTCCGAGATGATCCTGTGTAGCTAGAAATCCAAACTTATTCCCCGGATTATCTCGAAAACGTTGCGTTTTAGGACTTTATATCATAAGATATTTTTTGTTTGTTTATAGTTCCCATATCGATATACACAGGTTTCATCGTGCGCCGCTAAATTACAGAAATCTCCGTCAAAAAAATGAAAGAAAGAAAGAGACTTTGTCTCAAAAATTATGGTTACCACTATGCCAAACTGTTCAAAAAATCCCTTTAGAGGTAGTATACCAAGCCCACTGACCTCCTTCTCCTGCGTGGAGCGCGCGTCGCCGTGGATCTTGTCCCGCAGCGCCACCAGCTCCAGCGGCCAGCTGGACACCTCCGCGTCCGGGTCCGACAGCAGCACCTGCCGCACGCAACTTTGTGTCAAATCTCCTCTAAGCAACATACACACAGGCGCGGTCCGAAGGGGGAGGTCACAGAGGACATGACCCCCCCACCAAAATCGTACACGTCAAATAGTGGGAATGGGTCTGCCAGTAGGAATGGGTCTACTTCTGACTACCTATCTTAACGCATATTGAATTGTATGAATAGTTTTTTTTTTGTAAGCCTAGACTGTATAATTACTTTAAAAAAAATTGAACTTAGCTTGAACCCTGTAATAATGAAATGTGTTAATTAAATAATGTATTTTTTTGTTAATCTATGTTAACATAATGACTGGAAACGATATATATATTTGTAAATATCGTTCCATCTGATAAAGCTGGCAAGTTTTTTGCGCCCATTTTTCTTGTCAGTTCAGAGACGTCAGAATGGGTGGTAGGGTAAAAGAATTGACGATTTAAAAACGCTTATATAATATTTCAATTTCAATAGAAAAATCTTCTAAAATTAAAAAAAAAAGCAATTGTAGATTTATTATTAGTAATTCCAGGCTTCGACCGCGCCTGCATACACAGAGGGCCTACTCTGAAACCGAACTACAGCCCCTAGCATGACCGACGAAACACGATACACAACGTGCATCAGCTGTTTCATACATTTTAATATTTTCATCATTACAAATTAATTTTTGTATGAAACAGCTGTTTTTTTTACGATTTCAATGTTGGTCCCATAGTAAAAGTTGTTCAGTTTGTTAGTCCCTATGTACCATATTCGGCATTAGCGGTATTTTCGTAACACGTTCTATATCGCGTTATTTAGCATTTCATCGACACTCAAATGTCGAAATCCATTGTATTTTGATAGTTAAACGTGATAAATCGCTATATCATATCGCGTTTCAGTGGTCATGTTAGGGGAGCTGTAATCATACGACATTCGTTCTCCTTCATGAGATTAAATAGCCCCGGAATAATGTTCGAGAATAAGTAAGAACGGCCAACATCGTCCGATAATAGCAATTATTATTTCGTAGCTGAAACACAGAATTAATAATAGTCTGACGGCTTCTGTGTTCAAGAACCTTGCCTATGAAATAGAGCTCTGCGATGGGTTCGTTTGTTTTACGTATTACGTGTGATTGATAGTTGGGAAGCTGTGCGTCCTCAAGGTAATGTTTGTGAATACGGGTGTAAATCACTAGTCATATTGACAATGCGTCTAGGTCCGACTGCCGCACTTGACACACACAGTATAAAGTAAGTCTCCGGTATGAAATATCGAGGATGACATGAGGGTTCCAAAGACAAGTAACACATAGATGGGCAACTTAAAAAAGTTGGTTTATTTACATTAACTTCTATGGAAACCGATCCCAAAAACCTCAGACGTGTGGTAAGCCACTGGAGGTGTCCAAAAATACCCACGTCAAAGTCCTAACAGCCACACCATTCACATTACATCAATTATTATATGATTATACAACGTGTTACAAAACAACCCCTAATTAATACCGAATATGGTAGATAGGGACCATCAAACTGAACAACTTTTACTATGGGACCAACTCTAAAATCGCGAAAAAAAATCAGATGATTCATATTTTGATATTTTCATTATTAATTTTTGTATCAAACAGCTGATTTTTTTCGCGATTTCAGAGTTGCTCCCACAGTAAAAGTTGATCAGTTTGATGGTCACTGTCTGTCTACCATATTCGGCAAATTTAAAATGACGATTTTATTTAATGTAAAAAGGATAAATTTTGTAATATTACTTGCTATCTAGTTTTTGTTTACGTTATCTGACAGAACAAGTCTAAGGGAAGCAAACAAAGTCTTTTTTCTGAAGGATTACTAGCATGGACTTACTAGCATGTCTCCCATATCACCGCAAACAAAACACAACACAGTTCAAAACTTCACCAGATTCACAAAAACACTCAAAAATCACTTGTTGATCACTCAAGCTCAGACAAAGTGACACTGGCGCGAAACAATTGGGGTCCGCAAGCAGTGACCCGCACCCCTTATCAGTGAACTGGCTGATAAAGCGAGTTCATAGTCAATAAAGGGAAGAGATCATAAACATCATTAGGTAACTATGTTTACTAGACAGTTCCAACCTTTTATTGAGATAGAAACATCCCCATTCAGGTAAGGTACCTATTACAGGGAAAAACAAACCTATTAACTGATAGGCATATTGTTTACATAATGACACCTTTTCGCTTACATTTCGTATTGATTTCTGAATTACTAACACTTGGTAAAGAAAGCTAACGGTGATATTAACTCGATATTTTTTTTTCTCTTTAAACGGTACTTAACAGTAATTTCACAAAATAAATAATCTCTATCTGTCATACCATGGAAAGTAAAAACTAAGTAACATGATCAGAACATGCACTGCAAGAGCTAAGAAGGTTGCTTCCGCTTGTCACAAAGCTAGCGTAGACTAAAGAATCTCATAAGTACTACATTGTATAACATAAAAAACCGGCCAATTGCGTGTCGGGCCACGCGCCGTAGGGTTCCGTAGTTACCTTATATACCATACCATTTTAATACCACTATCATTTTTCGTCTGTAAAAATAACTTTGTTTTTCACAGTGTTGGTATGAATGACAAAGTTATATTTGAAATTTTGGAAAATATGATATATCTCAAAAACTAATTACCATATCTCGTTCAAACCAATTTTCATATATTAGCATATATTTTTTTTTGATTTTTCACTCACCTATTTCAAAAGTTAGAGATTTCAAAAGTTAGAGATTTTACCACTTTGGCAGTGTTTATCTTTCAAACGGTTGACTTTGAGAAAAAATTGTCTGAACCTCAATGTCATTTTTAAGACCTATCTATAGACACCCCGCACGTATTGGTATGAAGAAAAAAATTTGTTGGATGTGGTAGGTGATATTGAACATTAGAAGCAATCAAGATTATAAAACAGTAATTACTAAAAAACATTGTTTTTGAAAAAAAAGAATTTAAAGAAAAAGACTAATTAAGGGGACTGTGTTATGTGTGTGTACACACGTGTGTGTGTGAATGTGTGTGTGTGTTGTGTATGGGGAGCCCCCCCTTAATCTTTATTATTTTTAATTTTTGTGTTAAAATCGTTAACCGTAACAAAATTCTATCCAGTACTATGACGTGAAAAGAGCACAAGATTATGCAGAAAAGTCACCATAAAAGCTGAAGAGGAAACAAAAAATGAAGAAGCGAGACAGCGTGGAGTTTAAATAATGGGGTCAGCAGCGCGAAAAGTGTCCTCTATCAGTTGGCAAGTGGCCAGTTTGCGGGGACAATATTTCAAAATGGCGATGACCTACCGGCCCGCGCGATGACTATGCGCACTCGCCGGTAAAAGTCGCCACGTTTTTAATCCAGGTGGAAAAAGGCATAAACATCGAAGCTATTTCAACCTTTTCACGACTTTCATAAAAAGACTCGTAAACTTA
The DNA here is from genome assembly GCA_950108535.1 of Agriphila straminella. Classification (NCBI taxonomy): domain Eukaryota; kingdom Metazoa; phylum Arthropoda; class Insecta; order Lepidoptera; family Crambidae; genus Agriphila; species Agriphila straminella. The sequence continues at coordinate 1,360,213 of OX467319.1, forward strand.
CATAAAAAGTTGTCTGATATTCTTCCTCAGAAAATAAGAAAACAATACGTCGTAGTATGGCACAAGTGATCAGTTTATTGGTGTTTTTTTATAATATTTTGAAAAAATCTTGGCTTTAAGTTGTTTACGTAATTAAAACATGTTTATTTACATTATAGGTATAAATTAATTGCTATCGAATAGAATTACCAGAAGGATATCGTGGTAATTTTATATCAATACATACTCTGACTAAGCTTCTGGTGCAGTAAACAAGTATGTTTACTTTATATGAAAATTACAACATTTGCATCCATTGCTTCAGACAGCAGCATTCTTGATGGTATTTTTTCATTAACCTTAATAAACACGTGGGAATTCCCGATTATTTTAAGACCGAACTGAAGACACTTTAATTCGTTATGATAGCGAATACGGCCAATAACAATAAAAGTGTCACTGTCCCAAAAAACTCTGAATCAGGGATTGAAATACCGTTAAAAAAATAACGTTAAAAATACCGTTAAAACATTTTATCGGTAAATTTACCGGTAAATATACCGTTAAAATTATTGTACCGGTAAAATTACCGTTAAATATAGCGTTAAACTTTACGTTAATTAATAACGTTAATTTTAAAGTAACGGTAACAAAAAGTAAGAAATAACGTTAAATTAACGTCATTTACTGAAATAACGCTAATTTCAATGTAACGTTATCTAAAGTAACGTTATTTATTGACATAACGATAATGTTAAAAGTAACGGTAAAAAGTAAGAAATAAAGTTACATTTAAAAATAACGTTATCAATCCCTGCTCTGAATACAGCAAACAATAAAATAAAAATGTATGACAAAAATAACAACTTACACTCCGCTTATAAAACGGTAAATAGTTACGATCTGGCATTCCTTAACATTGTCAATATCACTTAACACAGCACATAATAAAGTTACAACTGTTCTAAAAGTTCACAAAATCTTCACGAAAAAACGCACGAGATCAAGCACAGCTTTCTCCTACGCATCACGGTAGTGACTACTGGGACCTTGCTCCAGATCGACCATTGAGACGAGCTGGTATAGTGGAGTACTTCACTCCTGGCTCTTGGCCAATGGCCTAGGGATTCGACCGCTTAAAAATTGTACTCGCTTTACTACAAATCATGAAATGTTGACGTCAAAGATGGCTGGCAAACTGGGTCATTTATGAATTATTAAATGGTTGAAAAATACAGTTTAAATCACTGTTGTTGTTAATGTTTTGGTTCTGAAGCGTAATGAAAGGAATTGTAAACAACTAAATTTTTTGTGATATGTTAACTGACTGTGTTAAAAAGTATAAGATGCTATGCCTAAAAAGTTTGATTTCCAGTAAGCCGAACTCTGCATTTGGGCATCAAAATTATGAGTCCATCCAACTCATAATTGACTTGTTTGAACTTCAAGTTAAAAATTAGTTTACACATTTTATCATGATACACAAAAACAACAGATGTTCCGTAAATAAGTAATGACTAATGAGACTAGAATAATTTTGCTAGATGTTCGCCCTTTGTCTATTTGACTCAGTTTTGCTTACGCAAATTTCTTACGAAATAAACGGCATATTATAGATTATGGGCGACTTACGTAAAATAGGAAGTTTATTCGACCATCACGTCTGGGGTTCATAAACTCTCATCGGTATTTTAGTTGGCAATATAATTTAATAGTGGATTCGCCGAATACTGAGCAGCTTAAGGCATATTGGAATAGTTTAGCAACAAACAAATTTCTTGTGTTGTTTTTAAATCAGTTTTAGATACTCATGTTGGGATCAGAACAAATATAATCGCTGCACTTGTGTCTAGGGAAGGAGCTAAGCAACAATTTTACTACCTGTAGCCCTAGCATGACCATATAGCAGCACCTAGCATGATGATAAACACGATGTATATCGCGTGATACCTTTATCTACACTCAACTGTCAAAATCCATTGTCTTTTGACAGTTAAACGTGATAAATCGCTACATTATATCGCGTTTCCGTGGTCATGCAAGGGGGGCTGGTATTGTTTTGTTCTGTTTTAAGACAAAATTACCCAATACCAAACTTAAGTTATCAAGAAACGGAAGATCTTCTGGGTCACTTTTGTTAATTACATAACACACACACACTCACAACACTATACACTCACAACTTACACCCACTTTGTATGATTTAAATAGCTTTTTATAATCTATAATTATAGGTAGGTACTAGTATTAATATTTAATTTTAAATAAAATTAAATAAATGTAAAAAAGTCCTATTGTTTGTTAACTGTATAATTGCTACCTCAAGCGGGGAGGGAACTGGTGCACTGAACCACAGGCCTATGGCTTAGCACGGGTGCCAGTCTCTCGCAATCTTAAATGTAATGTTAAAAATGTAACACTTAAGATTGTTGGAGAAAACAATAAACATTATTATCTATTATCTACCTATATTCCTTTCTTTATTGGCACTTTACACTTGCCAATAAATCAGACAAAAAAATATTAGTCGAATTCTGACAAACAGACCTTGTTGCACATCCATAAAGTTCAAACATACGTACACACACACGTCACACAGATATTATTACGTAACTTTATACTTGACAATCAATCAGAAAAAAAAATATTGGTCGAAGTCTGACGAACCGACCTTCTTCCACATTCATAAAGTTCAAACCAAATCATATGTACACAAATAAGCACGTACGCACGTTTACGTAGGGCATAAAGAAGATGTCAAGGTCAACACGTGTCTGTATAGTCATACCTGTATCTGTTCCTGGAGCTGGTGTATCACCTCCTGGCGCACCTGGTCCAGCCTGCCCTTGAGGCGCTCGTCCTACGCGGGTTAATCCACACGGTTAGTGCATTCCGCATGCAGGAGAAATGACAGCAAGGTGGCCTCTTATCTACTGTGGTTTGTGTGAGGGTTAGGTGAATAGCCCACAAAAAGTGGCGCCCTCAGAGGTCTTTATTTCATAAGTTGTTAATAGAAAAGAGTTTTTTATAAAACTTTACGTGGAATTGCTAGGGCCCATATTCTAGTATTTTTATATCACTACGTTCCCTCGCAGTGAAGTAGAAAGCAAATGTGTCAAAAACGGCCACTTTTAGCAGTTTTGCTATCTACTTCTAGCAGTGACTACGAGGGAATGTAATGATACCGTCTAAAAATACTAGACTATGGGCCCTAAAAATTCGACGTCAAGTTTTATTAGAATTTGTGTATTGTAATTACAATATTAAATAATATTCCCCGCGGCGCCACTTTCGGTCAGGCTGCCACCTTAACACCGGGTAGATATAAGGTTGACTTAAAGAGGTTTGTAAAGAAATGATCGTTTGTATTTATTTACATATTATTTTGACGAGTGACCATATAATATTATTTGGCGTCACGTCTTTTTTTAATATATAGCAAGTGAAGTTACGGTGACATAGTATATGCTGATATATTCACTGATATTTAGTAAAGAATGAAAAAGAGAACAACCACCGAAGCTTAAATATATCACAAGAGTATGCAGTCTCTTCCCCTGCATGCATTTTCATTAGTTCATACTTAAACAACAAACACACATTAGTTAACATTAAACTCGAACATAATTAATAAAATAAAGTAAAAGAAATGCTGTATATTTTATTAGAAAATAATGTTAACATCTAAAGCTTAAAATAAAAGTGCAGGCTATAATATTTATTTACATTGAATTACAAATTGATTTGAGCGCCTTGCCATGACGGTGTTGATGTACCTAGTTATTGAATATCACGATACAATATACAATGTGATTAATTTAACCATGTTCAACAGAAGCGACCAACTTCAGAGCGCTTAGCTTGCGGTACAAAACGATGCAATTTAATCTGTAAAAGGAGAACCGCCACTCACACTCGCCATATAAAAAATGATCTTGTATACGAATGAAATTGGTCTTAAAATATAGCCAATAATATTTGCTACATGGATCAAGTTATGCCTTATTTTATGAGTATGTAGAAAAAAAGCTATTTATTATGAATATTTTTTTAATATGGAAACACTACGGTAATAACGAGTCATTGAAAAACGTTCCGTTATTCATTCATTCATTCCGTTGTTCATTTTCAAATGGCAGAAAAGGCACTATGAAATGTAAAAACAAGTCTGCATCATCGATCAAGGATATCTAAGATATCCCTTCACGTACAAAACAGCACGGGAATATGGCACCGACTGACAAAACTAGCAAATGATAAAAACGTCTTTTTTTATCATTTGCTAAGAGTTTTTAATTAATTTATGCCTTGTCTATTAAATCTAAAGCGCAATTTTATTTGTGTCAACATCCACTTTATGATCTTACGACATGAATGACATAAAACGATTCGAAATATTGAAATTCGAAACATCAACCTGAGTATTTGTATAAGTGTACAATAACTATTCTTTCCAAATTCAACTTTAAGTAGTAAGAATCAAAGAAGCGAATACCTTGTATAAATTATGTACATACGTCATTTTAAAATTCCAGATTTAATTTATTGATTTTTCTGTTCTTAAATATTAACCAACATTGGGTCAAACATTGGTGTTTGTTGGCGTTGCCGCGTAAAATTTAAGAAGCTTTGTTTTTTTGATATATTTGTGTTTCGATTATTATTTTTACAGTTTTTAATAAAATTGTGGCACGTGAGTATGTTGGCGCACCGAAAAGCGAACTAAATCAAAATATAAACCCAGTTTGAAAGTGCGCCGTTATTGGTGGTGCCGCTATTGAGACTCTGACCGGACGTCTAGGGTATCCTTGATCGAAGGTCTGCCAAAATTATTTTGCTTTTTTCGAAATTAACAAAACAAATGTAAATTTTACTTCTGTTTTAGTATTGATCTGTCAATACCTACCACAGACAACTAAAAAGTATACAACAGCAGCATAAAATGACGGTTCTCCATTGCCATACATTCTCGAGTGAAGTTGCCGCGGATCATTGTCTATTGTCAATTTAATCGCATTATAAGTATACTGCATTTGCACCGCATAAACAGCACATGGCAAGACCTTCTTACGTCACGTTTAAACCGGGCGCGTCTTAATCCACCGGTTTGTTACGATTTATTTACAGAAGGCGTTATCTTTAGTAAAGAATATATGGCAAAAGCTCACCTTTTCTAGCTCCAAGTCGATATCTTGCTGGTAGAGGGAGACGTTGCCTTCCGGCTGCTCTGACGACTGGATGTGAGCTTTCAGTTGAATAATCTGAGTACAAATAGAAATAGGTATCAGAAAATTTTTTGAACCTCTTAGTATGAGAGGCTGGCATAGTGGTAACCATATTTTTTGATTTTTGACGGGGATTTCGGAAATATGTGTCCTACATCTTGGCATGGACCACATTGAAAACCGTAATTCTGACTACATGGAAAATTTCTCCCCAATTAGTCTCAACTAGTCCTACTTTTTCGGAATTAGTCCCAAAAAGGACTGAAAGATATAAGCGATTTAAATGGTCCATGCCAAAGCAAACCTTCATTTTGGCAGGGACAGGCTATATCTAGTGAACCATAACACCTAGCTAGGATCTGATTATTCAAAAAAAAAGACCCTTTTTATGGATCCCGCAATGCTTAAAATCAAAACGAAATGAAGCGCCGTTCAAAAAATATAAAGGAATAATTTGGTCTATGCCAAAATCAACCTACATCTTGGCGAGGACTTTTGAACCTGGTCACCTAGAGAAAATCTGCTTATTAGAAATGATTCGTGTAAATTACTTCCAATTAGTCCCAATGCCACAAAACTAGTCCTTCGGACTTGCTTCGGAACATGTATGGATTTGACGTTTTAAATTTCGATAGTTAACGAAACCTTATGTCAATCCCATACATGTTTCGAAAGCGAAGTGATAACGAAGATTTGCAAATGTTACTTTGGCTAGGCCCTCAGTATAGATAAAAATAAAACTTATTACCCGATTTATCTCGAATCCGATCTATCTGCATTTGCAGAATTTATAAGTCAAAGGCTCCCTAGGGATTTTCCTAATATCCACGCAGACGAAGTCGCCGGCGTAAGCTGGTTAATAATAATCATAATATTGATATCGCACCTGTTCGTCGAGCGCTGCTATTTTGGCGACGTATCGCTCCTGCATCTCGGCGATGGCTGCCGCGTGTTCAGCGCGCAGCTCCTCTATCTGCTGCTCGTGCTTGCGGCAGGGTTGCTTCATGGGTTCCAGGGGGGTGGCCTGCGATATATCATACAAATCAATTGCCTGCGTTATATCATACACCGAGAAAATGAAGATAGATAAATTGCCGAATTTGACTAATAATATTGTAGTGGGAATCGTTTCTCTTTGGTTAGAATTACAAGATTAACTTAGATGCAAAATTGTCATCGATTTAAGTAATCTATTTTCTGAGATTTATACAAATTTGTATGGATTTGTTTGGACTCTTCGCCACTACTACTTATACAAGGTGTAAATGTATGAACCAAAAATGGGAAAACCGTTTTTTCGGACCATCAAACTGAACAACTTTTACTATGGGACCAATTTATTTATGAAATCGTGAAAAGAAAGCTGTTTCACACAAAAATCAATAACGAAAATATCAAAATGTATTAAACAGCTGTTTTTTTTTCGCGATTTCAGAGTTGGTCCCTTAAGTCCCATAGTAAATGTTTATTTATTTATAGTTTATGGATAGCTAACAGCTTATAAACGTTGTTTAGTTTGACGGTCCGAAGAAACTGTTTTCCCATTTTTGGTTCATTAGTTAACACCCTGTATAAGTAGTAGTGGCGAAGGGTCCAAAGTTCCATACAAGCCGATTCCGTTCAGTGCCAAAATGTACACTTCCCAAAATTTACACTCTTGGAACAGATCAAAATAACTAATTTTAAAGTACTAGGATCACATAAATATGGAGAAGGTTAACTTCTATTAAATAAAAAATAAAAAAAATATCTTTTGAAACCGGTGTACATTTTGGGAACTGTACATTTTGGCACTGAACCACAGAATATATCTACTAACGTACAGAAGCCCATCCGCGCGAGGACAATCAAATAATAAGCTACTCTCGCTGTACGGCAATAATGTACAATTTCAAATTATTTCTTTATTTATACATTTGCACTTACACAGCGCCGCTTGCCTAATATTAGAAGCACACCTACGAAGCGCCTCTCTTTCTGGCGCGTAGCTGTGTCTCAACCGACACAAGTCGTGATCGTCGCTACTTACCGATATTATAGAAAACATTCGTTATGCCCATGAATATTGCTATGAAATTACTAATATAAAATAAAATAAATCTACTTATAGCTGAGCTGAGCATATTTAAAAAGCATAAATAATAAGTATTTCTAAGTAGTTAGACCTAGTTACTTGTGTGAAAATAATATTAGTTCGGAATAATGTTAGGTGATGTTTAAAGTTCGGGATGATTTACGTAAAAATTAGTAAAGAACTAAGAACTGACTCGTTCGTGTCGTTCGCGCGCTCGTCGCTCGCAGACAGCGCGCGTGTCAGCGCGGTGATATCCCTCGATACCATGGGCTCGACTGAGTGAGCCGCGAGAAGTAGGCCAACGCCACACCTCTCAGAGTACCTGCCAACGTTAGTGGTACCTACCTCGGTGGTGAGCGAGGGTAGGTCGGCGCTGCGGGCGCGGCGGCGCGCGCGGTCGCCCGCCGCGTCCGCCTCCAGCGACCACTCGGACCCGCCCGGCGACCCCGCGCCCAAGCGACCGCGCCACACTTCTTCAGAGTAGCTGCCAATGTAATGGACATTTGAAGAGCATTCCACTAAGCCAATCCAATAATGGCATCTTGTATATGGAGACAGTCCACTGCATTGGATTGTCCTTTCTAGCAAATTCGACTGGCTTTGCTGTCCTACTCAATGGATTGTCTCGCCTATTAAGGCCTTATTCATAGGCCTTATAGTGTTCATTCCTGTCGGAATGTACAATCCATAAAGGCGGCCATTAGGGCCTAGTTTTATTTAAATGGGCCATAATACACACGTTATTCAATGAATATTGAAATAGAACATATTTTCGTATACAGACAGACAATACAAGGTTTTTTTTAATTTTATGTTTTGTATTTACTATTGTTTCAACACCTTTGCAAATGCTGAGCTCTCGGCATTACTACAAATACAACTTAGTTTACCAGTAAATTACGCTATCAGTTTATGTTTCCGTCAATGAATATGTTAACTTTAGTTTAGAGAGAATTGTGAAATTTCCAAAGGTTGAATAAATACAATTTATCAAACTTACCTTCTCTTTGGCCTTGATAGCGAGCAAGAAAACAAAAAATGACACATTACAAAATTACAATACACTTAGAAAATGCATTGATATAAGTTATCCTGTTATCCTATAGATAAGAACCTACCTTCTTTCCATGTCAGTGCATTTCTTCTCGAAGTAAGTCCTTAGATTTTCCATTTCTTTCTCATGTTTGATACACAACTCTTGTCGTAAGGCGTCTACGTCAGCAGTACCAGCTTTTACGGAAGCCAACAGTTCTCTAAGTTTCCTAGTCTCCAAGGCGAACGACTGCTTGTCTTGCTGCATTTGCGACTCCATCTCTTTGATTTCCGTATCGGAATCTATGCGCATCTTGCTTATTTCGTCACACAGAACCTGAATTATACTCTCCCGCAACTTATTTCTCAAATTCTCTTCAATACAGTCTTCAAACTTGCTAATAATTGTTGTCAACTTGTTCTCAAAGCCAGTTTGGAATTCTTCAGAGGAACTGGTAGATTTTAAATCGGATCTGGAATAGTTGACAGTGATTTCTTCACGGTCCATGTCTTTCTCGCCATTAGAACTCTGCAATGAGGATCCTCCACTCATCAACGCCGAATAGAACTTCGTACTTTCGTCTTTGATCATGCTCTGGTACTTGACAAAGTCAGACAGTTGAGCTTTGATAGTGTCATGTTCTGAAGGAGACCTCTCTCCGACAACATGCTGTAATTGGTGGACCTCATTGGTGAGGTGATCGTTTTCAGCTTTTAGATCGTCACGTTCACGAACTGAGTGCTGCAATGAGATTGTCAGTTCTTCAATTAATGCATCACGTTGCGTGATAGCGTCTTCGAAGTGCACAAGCTGAAAGGACAGAAAGCATTCCATACATATACAACATTCACAAGGCAGCCTCCACTAATGAAACAGTTTGAAGTAGTGAGTTTCATTCAGAGACCAAAAGCACATTAGCATTTAGACTGAACTGTAACTGTACATACATGATGACAAATTTAAAAAGAAATATGCAAAAATAAACAAAATACAAACATTTACAATGAAATTTTAACTTACAGAAATCATATTAATAAGGAAATTTAAATTTCAGTAAATAAAATTCATTGTGTTGTGTTTCATTATTTTGTAAACATTAATTATACTCTTTTTGTGACATAATGACAGAACATGCATCAATGATCAATCATGCATCAATGAAAAGTGTTTGTATAATCACTTTCCATTTGAATACATTAAAAAAACAATCAAAGAATAAAATCTAACCCTTAGCCACAGCCTATAGTTAGAAAATATTTGGAGACAGCTAATACACCAATAGATTGGGTTTATTCTGTATAATTACCACAGATCATACAACAAGTACTTACGTGTGATAGTTATGTATGATAATGATAAAATAATAGAACAGCATAAATCCTATACATTTTATTTACCAAAAATTTGTAGAATGTTTCAAATAAACAGAAAGTAAATAAAAGAACTAGTTTTTATTCATATCAGGACACCATTAATATTTAAATTATTCTTTTTCATAAATTAGAAAGCGCATCTCATCAAATGTTGTTAACATTTATATAGTATAGCATGCCAATGGTAGTAGAAGCAGTGTTTGTATGCAAAGCAGTGCCACCATTTAAAATATGCAGAGACAGGTACAATGGTCGTGAAATAGATTTAGTACCTTAGCATGATATTCTTCGCATATTGTCTTATAGTCTGTAGTCATTGTGCTAAAAGACATTGTTTCTTCAGGCGCCATCGATCTCGGCTGGTTGGTGAGAGATGGCTCGTCATGTTTCTCATCATTCTTTTCAATCACCTCATCAACTGTAATTTCTTCCACCAACAAATCTTTCTGCTCACTTTTATCACTTGACAAACTCTTATCTAATGAAATGTCAATGGATTTCTCTAAGGATAAATCAAGGGGTTTTTCAGGAAAAGGCTCTTTAAATTGTTGCTCATCGAAATCAAATACTTCCTCAACTTTTAGGCTGTCTCCACCGACAAGGAAAGGAGGGAGCAAGTTTTGGAAAACTGGAATGGGTTCTACATCAGGATCTAAAATGGTACTTCCTTGTGGAGGAGGCCCAAATATAATTTTGGCAGACGGGAGAGAGAACTTAGGAGCACCTTGACCTCTTATGTCAAGCTTAATTATTTCTTCAGATCCTGAACTACCTGTATCAGGCAAATCATCTTTAGAGGAGTTACTCACTTGCCCTAGTGACTTCAATGATTCTGAATCTAATGACTTTTGAACAGAAACATTCAAAGAATCGTCATACTTATCACTCATGGGAGATTCTTGAGAACCTCTATCATCTACTTTAGGTGACATAGGTAAAGGTAGAGATTCGTATTGATGAGACTCATGGGAGGCCACATCTTTAGAGAAATCTGATGACACAGCCAAATTTACAGGACTTTCTTCACTAATATTGTGGGCATCTGTTGCTGCATTCACATCCATCGGCCAAGATGCACTCTGTTTGCTCGGGTCTTGTATACTAGGGCTCTCGCTAATTGGTGAGTGGGTTACTGGAATGTTTAAGGAGTTTGTTTTTGTCATTTTCTTTTGGTCTGTTTCAACTTTGTGCAAGTCTTCTGATTCGTGTGTGTTAGTAACATTGCCCGGAGGGTTGTCTTCATTGTCAGTCTCTGAGAGGGATTCCGCCGACTTTGATGGCAAATGCTCGGATATAGATTCTGTTTCGCTTGTGTCTTGAACATTGTGCATAGAATTCCCACTTGCTAAACCATCCCCTGTGTCGATTTCGGTCGATTCTGTTTCGGCATTTACTACTGCTACTGTGGGTATCTGTTGGGAATGTACGACATCCGGAAGAGCATTCTAAAAATAAACAAATAACTTGAAAAATATGTTACTCTTTGATTGTTAAGTGGCGCTCGCTGTTAGAATAGAATTTACGTAATTGAATAAAACTCCAACAAACGAGCAACCACAGGGAAGCTAAATAACCACTTCAATGGGTTAAAAGAAGTGCAGGTGTGCATTTCTGTACTATTTTTAACGTAGCGACGATTAAAAATATCTTTCCGATAGTTAGATCCCGCGGTATAGAAAAAGTTATCTTAAGCTATTTTAAATACCTTGATTTCATTTGTTTGTGACGAATTGTTTTGAGGATCATCCATAATTTATTAAATTCATATCGCAAAATTCATTTATTTACACCACAAAATTCGTTGTTGTCAAGACGACGTTTTTCACATTCAAACAAACAAACTACATACACAAACGCCAAACGCCATTGCAGACAGACTAGAACCCTAGAACCAACTACCATACCACAGACAAAATCACAGACTATTTAGCCTAAGTAATTGTGTGCTATGTAGGCACCGTACACACGAGCGTTTTTTCGACGTTTTATCGCGGACTATCATTTTTTGTAATTTATCATAATAGTTCGATCAAACAGCCACAGAATAGATATAAGTACTACCGTCTGTGCTGAAAAAAATATTTATAGAGTAAATAGAGTAGATTCGCGTTGTTTTGTTTTACATTACGTTGTGTTTTCTCTTATTTATTAATATCCCATCTTATTTATTCAGATACAATCATAAAATACTTTTGTTAACATTCTTTTTTCTTATTTTTAACTAACTTCCAAAAAAGGAGGAGGTTCTATGTTCGTCTGCATATTTGTTTTTGTTTTGTGTATGTCTACCGATTACTCAAAGACGGCTGGACCGATCGAAATCATTCAAACGTTATTACATTAGGTAAACTCCCAAGTTGGGCCCATTTTTTAAAATTTGGTAATCGGTTCAGGGGCCTTACTATGAGCTCTTATAGCAGGACTTATATTGAACGGCCTTACTTTTTCGTACTATGACCTCAACGGTTAGTATGAAAGCTGGCCTTAAACAGTCCTGTTTAAGGCCTGCTTTTGAACTGAACGGTTTATTATTTGCTGATCGTAAGCCCCCAGTACTTTTCAAATAATCTTGAAAAAAGCACGAAAATAGTATGATTTTGTGTGAATTACCTCGATGATAATGGTCGTATTACTTCTTTGTTTATGAACTGAATAAGATAATTATTTTTTGTAGGAAGAGGGATATTATTATCTTAAGTGTAGGTTCTTTAACCGACTTAAAAAGGAGGTTCTCAGTTTGACCCGTATGTATGTTTCACCGCGATTATCTTACGTTTGGCTGAGCCAATTTTTCTACATAATTATAATATACCTTACCTACAAGGTACCTACACTAAAAATAAAAAATAGTTAAAAAAAACCGACTTCAAAAAACCTACCTCTTAAAAGCAAGAAATAATATTCGTAATACAGTGCGGCGCGTGCGGCCGATCCGAACGGACGTGCGCAGAGTACCTTACGAAGCGAGCGGTTTAAGTTTTATTTCTACCCGCATTTGGTTATTAAAGGTTGAGTGCAAACATGGCTGAGAGTAAAAGTGAAGAAGACATGAGTGACTCAGCTATTTTGGAGTATTGTGAACGAGAGCTTAGTGGAATGAATCAAAATGTGAACCCAAAGGAAACGTCAAATTTAGAAAATGAAAGGTCGGTGGATAAAAGAAGACAACGGGAAGATGACAGTGTGGAAGAAGATGATGGGTTTACAACTGTTTATAGAAGGAAACCTAAAAGATTGATAAGAAGTATTTCAACAGGGATAGAGAAAAGTGACACACAGCATACTGAGAAAAATGTACTAATTGTCGACCCCTCAATTCATGAAGTATGTGTTACATCACTTGAAAGTTTACCAAAACCAATAGCGATGGCTAAACTTCTTCAAGCACAAAGTATTACGGATATTAGTAAAATTAACTATAAAGGCCCACACAAGTTATTTGTTCAATTTAAAAACCGAGAGGATGCAATAAAATTAATCGAATCACCTAAGTTGCAAGAGCTCGGCATGCGATGCCAACTAAGACATGAATTATCCGTGCATTATGGAGTAGTCAAAGGCGTAGATTTGGAGTTGAGTGAAAAAGAACTTAGTGAAATATTGAAATCTGAGACAGAGATTTTAGCTATTAAGAGGCTGAAACGTTTAAACGAACAGGGTAAATGGATTGATAGTGAGTCCATAAGAATATCATTCAAAGGTGACAAGTTGCCAGATAATATTTATGCTTATCAATGTTGCTTCAAGGTTGAACCATTTTGCTTCCCAGTTACACAATGCTCAGGGTGCTGGAAATTTGGGCACATTCTAAAATTTTGCCCTATAAAAAAAATTTTGTGCCCAAGATGTGGAAGTGATCACGCCGTATGCGACTCAAAAACAGTCAAATGCATAAACTGTAAAGGACCTCACATCTCTCTGGACAAACAATGTCCATTTTTCTTAAAAGAAAAACGCATAAGATATATGATGAGCAAGGAACAAGTTACCTATCGGAAAGCCCTGCAGATGATTCTAGAAGAAAATCAAAAAGAAAAGAAAATTACAGTTCCAGATAATTTAACTCAAACACCGTCGAATTTACTGCCAAAACCAAAAAGTAGTGTTCATACTTATAGTAGTGTATTAGCAAAAGGTTTTATACATGACGAGGACAGTTCCGAATTTTATGAAGAGGTTTCTGGAGATGGTGTCGACCAACAGGTATGCGAAAAGAAAAATAAGAAAAAATCTAAGAAAAAACCAGAAAATCAACCATTCCACGCCGTCGTTCAACCTATGGAAACGGAAAATAAGATGGAATTTCAGAATGAAATACAGTGTGAAGAAAAAGCAAGAAAAAGAGGTGAACAGCTATTAAATAAGTTTGAATTCAAGAAGTTCTTATTAAAAATGAAGGAGATAATTATGTCAGAAGCTAGTTTTGAGGTAAAAAGTCTAAACGTTTTTAAATTAATTTTCGAGGAAATCAAATCGTTTGTTTTCAATGTCTTACTTGGAAGAGATACTTTAGAAAAAATTATAAATAGTTTTAATGGCTAGACCGCGTTATGAGAAACCGAATATCAAGTTATTTCAGTGGAACTCTCAGAGCTTGCGTCCAAAATTAAATAGCTTTTCAGACTTGTTAGCACGAGAAAACATTCATATAGCAATTTTAAGTGAAACCTGGCTGGATAGCGAAACAAGTTTAAGCATTAGTGGCTATGATATTTATAGAGAGGATAGGTGGGATTCTTATGGTGGTGTTGCGATTGCGGTACATAAATCGATTCAGTGCCATGCTATACCAGTCAATTTGAATAATGCAGGTATTGAAATTTTATGTATTAAGTTCATAAATTGCAATGAGCTAGAATACCTCGTATCGTTATACTGTCCATCAACTGTGCATACTACCCAATCGGATTGGGATGAAATATTTTCGTTGTTCAAGAAGAAAACCATAGTGGCAGGAGACTTTAACGGTCATCATACAAACTGGTCTGTGAAATCTGATACTAGAGGAACTCAAATTATGGATTCTTCTGTGGAAAACGGCTTTAGCTCCCTTAATAATGGTGACCATACACGAGTTAAATTAGTTAACGGTGTGCTACAACGAACCTCACCCGATATAACCTTTGCGTCGACTGACATAGCAATAAAATTCGACTGGCGAGTATTAAATGAGAATCTAGGAAGCGATCACTTGGTCATTAAAATATCAGTAAGTGTTGAAGACTCATTTCAAAAATCAATGAAACGTAATTTAAAAAATGTCGATTGGAATAAATATAAAGAGTCCTTAACAGATAGTTTTGATTGTGACAGTTGCAACGTGGGTGATACTCAGGTTAGGTATGATCATTTTGTTAAACATATCTCTGATGCGGTAGACAAACACATTCCTTATGTAAAATACCCTAAATTCCCTAATAACAAATTTAAACCTAAAAGCTACTGGAGTCCTAGTCTTTCTAAGGCTGTCGCAGAACGTAGATTAGCGCTATCTACCTTCCGCAGAAATCCAACCCCAGATAACCTATCTAGACTCGAAGAGAAAACTCTTGAATCCCAAAAATTAATTTCCCACGCTAAGTCAAACGGCTGGTATAACTATTGCGACTCTATTAATGAATCAACTTCGGCTCCTGAAATGTGGAAACGCGTCAAATGGATGAAAGGTTATAGGCAAAATAAATCATGTGCACCCTTAGAAAAGCAATGTGAACTTCTACAGTCCCTATCCCCTGATTCGGCTTCAAATGCTCCGCCGATATTCAAATCAAAAAATTATCTTTGTGAATCTAACTTTACTCTTCAGGAACTTAATAACAGTTTGAAAAAGACTAACTCCGCACCCGGTGACGATAACATTGCCTACTCGATGATTTATTACATTCCGGACAATGCAAAGCATTGTCTGTTAAATCTATATAATAATATTTACAATAATGGTAAAGTACCTGCCCAATGGCGAAATGTTAACATTATCCCGATACCAAAATCTTGCAACGCGAGTACATCAAATACGAATAATTCTCAAATTAAATTAAGACCCATTTCTCTACTCTCTTGCTTGTGCAAAATCTTCCATCTGATGATTCTAAGACGTTTGGAATGGTTTATAGAAAAAAATAAAATCCTATCGCCAGCCACAGTGGGGTTCAGAAAAGCTCAATCCTGTTTAGACGCACTTACGCGGTTGGTAACCCACATCCAAATTGGTTTCACGAAAAATATTCCAACTATGGCTTGCTTCTTGGACATCGAAAATGCCTACAATAATGTGTCTATCGATGTCGCAGTCCAAATACTAGATGAACTCAATGTTGGCTCTAAATTATGTACCTACCTTTGGTCTTTTCTCAGTGAAAGACATTTAAAAATAAATTTGAATAGGGATGACAATATTGTGACGAGATGGACAAATAAAGGCTTGGCTCAGGGGGACCCCCTCTCGCCACTCATTTTTAATATAATTACGCATAAAATTTGCCTAGTTCTACAAAGTGTACAGGTATCACAATACGCAGACGACTTTGTGTTATTTGTAAGTGACAAAGACATTAAAAATTGTGAACTGTATATTCAGGAATCGTTGAACACGGTGATTGAGCTTTTAGATGAACTTGGATTGTCACTGTCTGTTGCTAAAACTAACTTCTGTGTTTTCAGTAGAGGACGACGAAGAATTAATCCAATAGTTAAAATCCATGGACAACAATTATCTTCAACAGAATGTGTCAAATATTTAGGTTTGTGGCTAGATAGGAGTCTCCTATGGAGGAAACATATTAATGAGATAATAGACCGTTGTTCCAAATTTCTGAATATACTAAAAATGTTAGCTGGTAGCTCGTGGGGTATGCATACCAAACACATACGTCGTCTGTATATTGCCCTTATAAGAAGCCGACTGGATTACGGCTCATTTTTATTTGATAGTAGTGCTAAAACTCATGTTTCAAAGCTCGACAAACTTCAGAACCAAGCTCTGAGAGTGATAGGAGGGTTTATTAAAAGCTCTCCTATTCATGTGATGGAAAGCGAACTGTGTATACAGCCTTTATTTATACGAAGATTATATTTAGCGTACAAGTATATGTTGAAATGCTGCTCTCGCTCAAATAATGTTATTACCGCGGAAATGTCTAATCTGACCAGTTTGAGTGATCAAAACAGTTATTGGCGCAATAAGAAAAAACCATTACTCACTAAAGTATACAGCGAGGTGTGTCAATATATGTACTTTTCCACTGAAGTTTTACCAATGTTCAGTTTAGACATTTGGGTAACCGGTATTGAAATCCAGAAAACCATAAAAATTAACCTAAGTTGCATCCAGGAACCTAAAAACTCGTATGAACCTAATCTGTTGAAAAATGACGTTATTAGAGAGCTTTTTAAAACTTACGAAGGATGGCATAAAATATTTACCGATGGGTCCAAAAGTCCTCAAGGTTTGGGTTGTGGGTTCTTTGATCAACGCTTGGATGTTTCGGTTGGTTTTAAAATAACTTGTAAAGTGGCCATTATGACGTTGGAACTCATTGCAATATGTAAGGCGGTATCATATGCGATTGATAATGACTTAAAGAAGGTCGTGATACTGTCTGACAGTAAAAGCGCCTTACAACATCTGGCTCGCACCGCCTCTGGGTACAGAGGTGTTGCGATAGCCTATGAGATCTTAAGAGCCCTTCACACATTGAACACCAAAAATGTAGAACTAAGGTTGCAATGGGTTCCAGCGCATATTGGTCTTATAGGTAACGAGAGGGCAGACCTTGTATCTAAAGAAGCAGCTAGTGGGGGATCTGTACTCGAGTACTTACCAGATCAATCCGAATATGTTTGTAAATATAAGAACGTAGTTTTTGAAGAATGGAAAAAACATTTTGACTATATCTCCAAAGATAAAGGATTATGGTACAAGTCTATACAAGGTGAGCCTTCTCGGGTGCCATGGTTTGAAGACATTAGTCTAAGTCGAAATTATGTTAAACTGGCTTTACGACTGCGTTCGGGACACTATCCATCAGCGAAGTTTGCCTACTTAATGAAAAAGGTCGATTCTCCTAACTGCAGTGAATGTAATAAGGTAGAAGACATACAGCACATACTGTTGGATTGTGCCAAGAACCGGGCAGAAAGGGAATTACTGTTCAAAGAATTACAGTTGAATATCAGGGACGTAGGGCTAATTCAAAGTATTCTAGCAAACCCTAAAGCAGAGGCGGCAAAGAAATTAAGTGGTTTAATTAAAAAATGACAACAGTAATTCCATTTCCATAACCTACCGTAATTTTAAGCACTTACTTTTTAATACTGTTTTAAGATTAGTTACAACCACGTTGGTATCGTATTGTGAGAAGATACAATGGGGCTGGCGTATCCATATGGATAAAAGCCCCAAAATAAATAAAGAGAAAAAAAAATATTCGTAATAATAAAAATACGTCTATTGAAGTCGGGTGGGGCTGTTAGAATAAAAAAAAGGAATCTGTACTCCAGCCCCACCACCCGACTTCAATAGACGTATTTTTATTATTACGAATATTATTTCTTGCTTTTTAGAGGTAGGTTTTTTGAAGTCGGTTTTTATAAACTATTTTTTATAATTATTCTACCTATTGTTCTATTTCTTATAATATGCGACCTCATTTTATCCATACTCGTTATTTTGAATTATCAACCTTCATTTATAACAATCCTTGTCATTAAAACTCCATGGTATATATCCGTGTATTTTATTTGTATACTTTTTAATCCATGTGACAGATAACACAAAGCATTCTATCCAAGTCAAGAATAAACTATAAAAACTGGCCTAGTGCGTGTCAGCTGTCAGGCCACGCGCAGTAGGGTTTCGTAGTTACCTTGTTAATATCACTATAATTTTTCGTCTGCAAAAATAAATTTGTTTTTCAGTGTTTGTAAGATTGACAAACTTATATTTGCGGTTCTGGAAAATGTACTATATCTCGAAAACTGATTACTAGGTATAATTATAATCTCGTTAAAAACCAATTTTCGTTGAAAGTGTTCTTTAAGATCTATAGCATATATTTTTTTTAGATTTTTACTCTTTTATTTTAAAAGTTAGAGGGAGAGAACACATTTTACCACTTTGGCAGCGTATTTCTTTCAAACGATTTACTTTGAGAAAAAATAGCCTTAGGAACCACCTAGTTTAGGTACTTAAGTGTCAATCATTAAGCTATGTAATATTTTTTCGAACAATAAAAGTTTTTTTATTATTATTATTATTAATGTCATTTTTAAAGTCCTATCTATAGACCTATCTATACCCCTCAATGGGTGGTTTGAGGAAGCTGTTAAAAATTTGTGAGCGTTTTGCGGAGGCTCATGGGTTTCGGTACAACGCAAGGAAAAGTGAGTATATGATTTTTAAAGCTGGAACAAAATGTATTGATTACGAGTTGCCTGTGAAACTGTGTAACACATTTTTAAAGACAGTGTCACAATATAAGTACCTGGGGCCTTACTATGAGCTCTTATAGCAGGACTTATATTGAACGGCATTACTTTTTCGTACCATGATCTCAACGGTTAGTATGAAAGCAGGCCTTAAGCAGTCTTTTTTACGGCCTGCTTTTGAACTGAATGGTTTCTTATTTGCTGATGGTAAGCCCCCTGGGCCATTGGGTCACTGATAATTTAAGTGATATTGTAGATATAGATAGGGAACGCAGGGCGCTGGCAGTTCGATGTAACATGCTGGCCCGCAGGTTTGCACGCTGTACCAAGGAAGTTAAAATCACACTCTTCAAATCATATTGCCAGTCTTTCTACACGTGTAGCCTGTGGGTCAGTTATACGCAGAGGGCTTACAGCGCACTGCGAGTCCAGTACAACGATGCCTTCAGGGTGCTGCTGGGATTGCCTAGGTTTTGTAGTGCTTCTAATATGTTCGCAGAGGCGCATGTTGATGGTTTTCATGCAATAATTAGGAAACGTTGTGAGGCATTGCTAAGCAGAGCACGTAGTAGTCCCAACAGCATCTTGACGGCAGTTGTTGATTGATGGGACTCTCCGCTGCTAGCACACTGGTTGCGTCTGCATGCGAAACCATCTGTACGTATTTAGAACGCAGCCTGTGTCTAACTTACTCACCTGCTCATTACTGTTACTAACATAGTTTTTAAGGCTCATTGTTACTAACACTCTATGGACTTATTTTTTTGTCTGAAATAAATTACTTACTATTATTATTATTATAGACACCCCGCACGTAGGTATTGGTTTGATGAAAAACATTTTTAAAACATGACGAATCTATAAGAGTTCTATTATTTGCCATTTAGGCTACGGAACCCTAAGATGTACCCTTTTCTCACATATAATTTTTACCAGTCTCGTCCTTGTCACTCTATTTCTTTTCTCTTTATTATTTCAAAAGGTGGTGTTAGAAATTAAAAAACTAAAAACCGGGGAAGTGCGTGTCGGGCCACGCGCCGTAGGGTTCCGTAGTTACCTTAAACCATAGGTACCATATTTTAATACCACTATCATTTTTTGTCTGTAAAAATAACTTTGTTTTTCACAGTGTTGATATGAATGACAAAGTTATATTTGCGGTTTTGGAAAATATGATATATCTCGAAAACTAATTACTATATCTCGTTCAAACCAATTTTCATTGAAAGTTTTTATTAAGATCATATTTTTTTTAAAAAGTTTCACTCTCTTATTTCAAAAGTTAGAGGGGGGGGGGGGACACATTTTACAACTTTGGCAGTGTTTATCTTTCAAACGGTTGACCTTGAGAAAAAATTGTCTTAGGAACTTCAATGTCATTTTTAAAGACCTATTTATAGACACCCCGCACGTATTGGTATAAATATTTTTTTTTCTGTTTCAGTTTCATGTATAGGGAGCCCCTTAATCTTTATTTTTTATTTTTGTGTTAAAATCGATAAGCGGTTAACAGAATACATCTACCTACTAAGTTTCAACTGTGTAACCCTAATACTTTCGGAATAAAATGGCTGTGACATACGGACGGACAGACAGACAGACATGACGAATCTATAAGGGTTCCGTTTTTTGCCATTTTGGCTACGGAACCCTAAAAAGCACTTTGCCTCGCGCTCGCAGCAAAATCGATTTTTGCTATTGTACTAAAATTGTTTCATGGAGGATTTTGAGGAGAAAGCACTAGCCACAGCACCAGTGACTCCCCGGTTCTACAAACGGTACGTAGATGACACTTTCACAATACTACCTAGAGACAGTGTCCCTGCATTTCTTAACCATCTTAACTCCATAAACCCCAACATACAATTTACTATGGAGTTAGAGGCAGATAATAAACTAGCTTTCCTAGACATTCTTATTATCAGGAATCCGAACCAAACCTTGAGCCATACAGTGTATCGTAAAGCAACCCATACAGACAGATACCTTAATGGTGACTCTCACCATCATCCTATACAGTTAGCTACCGTAGGGAAATCTTTGTTTCAGAGAGCCCGCGGCATCTGTGACAAACAACACCTGACTGCTGAGCTTCAGCACGTCAAGCAAGTACTACGTAACAACAAGTTGCAAGTACCACGCCTTCGTCACAGAAAACGCACCAAAACAGCCACAGTAGAGCGTCAACCTGCCATCCTACCATACTTGAAGGGTGTCACTGACAAGATTGGAAACATTCTGAAGCGAGCGTCAATCAAAACTTACTTCAAGCCGCCGAAGAAGATCAACCAATTCTTACGACCTGTCAAGTGTAATATCCCCCTTCAAGCCGCAGGCGTCTACAAACTAGATTGTGACTGTGGGCTCTCCTACATCGGGCAAACAAAGAGAAGCATAGGGACCCGGGTTAAAGAACATGTAGCTGACATGAAACATAGGCGCGATAACAAGTCTGCAGTGAGTGAACACGCCTTTGAGGGGCCCAACCATTATATTAGATTTGACAAACCCCAAATCCTTGCTAGGGAACGTAGATTCATTCCTAGAATGCTCCGCGAGGCTATCGAAATAAATAAATATCCTAATTTCAATAGAGATGATGGTTGGAAAATTCCACCAGCTTGGGACCCCATCATTCACAAGCTAAAGCCCCAAACACACACTGTAAGATCTAATGATACGGTTAGTTCCTTTTGCAAATAAATTAATTAATATAAAAGACGGAGGTCGGCCTTCCTCTCCAAGTTTTCTTTCGCCATTTCTTTCTTGGAGGGGCCTCCCAATTTTTTGAAATGGTAGTAGTTTCAGTAGATTCTCTCTTTTTAACATATAAAATTAAATTAAAACCAAACCAAAATTAAACTAATTAAATTTGATAAATTTTAATTTCTGAACGTTCTAAAAAATTCATCGCTTGAGGGTAGGCTCACAAGTAGCTTCAGTCCCCCGTGACCACGGCAGCTGCAAAGGTGCCGAAACGTCGGGAAAATCAAAAATCAGACCAAATACCAACTAATTACCAAAGTACTTTCAATAAAACCGCGCTAGTATCCGTTAAAAGTGTTTTATTTCATGTCTAGTGAGCGCGTAAGCTTGAGAAGTGAATAAAATTGTTTGATTGGTTGTTTCAAATGTCATTTCCGACATATTTTAACCAATCAAAAGTACTGTCTTAGGTACAAGCGTACGCAGCGACACCTACAATTAGCTTTGCGTTGCCATCCCCATTGGGCGTCAAAAAAACGCTCGTGTGAACACCGTCGAAACAAGGCGGTTAAAAAATCGCGCGTTAAATGTTTAGTTTACGTTTCCACTATGCAAGTTGCATGCAACAACTAGTAGGTGGGTGAATCTACGCTGTTTCTTACTTCCTGCTTCATTGTCCTCACTCGAAAACATTTTCGAAAATCCAACGCATCACAAGGAATAAATCAAAAATGCCTAGGGCCTGGCTAGCCCAGCGTACCGACCTTACCGTACTTAGTATAGTGGTGCTAGCTAGCAGTTAAGTAGTAGTAAGTAAAGACATTATGATTCAAAATAAATTGCAGCTAAAAACTATTTTGTATAACTTGACGTGCTGCCGACTGTACCTTAAGTGGAACGAACGAACGGCGGGTCTACCGGCTAAAAATAATGAAGTTAATGTTAACTGTAATTTGGCAGATGGATATGATGCATTGCTTCTTTTCTTTGGTAAGTTTTTATTTGTGCCAAAACGAAGTAGCATAGCAATGTACAATATACATCTGTCAAATTACAGTTATTATTACAAATTACTTAAATTATTATTACTATTTTTAGCCGGTAGACCCGCAACGCAAGCGGCCGGCGGCGGCGCAGCGTGGCGTGCAACTTAGAGCATTACCATATTATGTATTCTGTGGCATTATTTACTATGATTAGGTATGCTCTAAGCGTGCAAATGACATCAGCTGTCCCGCCCCTTTGATTATTTACTTCAAGTCTCAGTGCTGTATTTATAGATCTGTGTGAGAGAACAAATAAAGATTTATTTTATTTATTTAAAGATTAATTTTATTTAAGCCCCTCCTACTGGTGCTTTTGGCAACAAAGCGCCTTCTATTGATATGTTCCAAAAGTAAAACAATTTTGTTTGCTTCCAGGATATAACTTTATTACTATTTACACATACATTTTATGAGAAAAGCCGCTCTATTCTGTACATTTTATATAAGTAATATAATAAAATGCAACAACCTAAGTTCGAATAAGGCCAATATCTGGTAGAAAATAAACTTTTCATGTATTGCTTACTTCAATCAAAGATTGCTTAGCATATTGTGTTAGTATCAGCCACACACAGACCACCATATAAAAAAAATACTACGTATCAGCTACAGACTCAGCTTGCCATTTTAGTAATGTAGCTACTAATACAAATGAATGCTACTCATACCATGTTTTTGTTCAGTCAACAGCAAGTCGGCAAGCTGGGATCACATGTCAAATTTACTCAATCAATTTGAGACTTAACGGATAACAATTTATGGTTCAAAATTGATTGGAGATATTAAGAGTTATGTATCACTAAATGTACTGCCGACTGTACATCAAAATGTAATTTTGACAGCTTTTTGCTATTCAAATTATCTATAAGTAATTGATTTTAAACCTGAAAGTGTCCGGTGTTAAGTTTAAAATCGATTGAGGAAAAATTACAGATTGTGTAATAAGGTGCTGGCTGTGCATTGTTGCCGGGGTAACGGTACTAAGCCGAAGTAATAATTAATCTCAATGTGTTAAAAAATTAAATGCACACAAAATAAACAAAACAAGCGTGTAAAACAAAATATTATGGTGATTAAGCAATGCTAAATACGTGTCCTACATCTTGGCATGGACCACTTTGAAAACCGCAATTCTGACTACATGGAAAATTTCTCCCCAATTAGTCCCAACTAATCCTACTTTTTCGGAATTAGTCCCAAAAAGGACTGAAAGATATAAGCGATTTAAATGGTCCATGCCAAAGCAAACCTTCATTTTGGCAGGGACAGGCTATATCTAGTGAACCTAAACACCTAGCCAGGATCTGATTATTCAAAAAAAATCTCCCTTTTTTATGGATCCCGCAATGCCTAGAATCAAAACGAAATGAAGCGCCGTTCAAAAAATATAAAGGAATGATTTGGTCCCTGCCAAAATCAACCTACATCTTGGCGAGGACTTTTGAACCAGGTCACCTAGAGAAAATCTGATTATTGGAAACGATTCGTGTAAATTAGTCCCAATTAGTCCTAAAGCCACAAAATTAGTCCCCCTTTAGTTTAGGAGAAATTCCGTTTTTTTATATAAGTACAGTCATGTACAAAAGCGTACAGTAAAAATTAATTACATAAAACTATTCCGTTCCGTAATGCGCAGTGTTCCGATTGTAAAACATTAAGCACGAACTTTCGTAGATTGAGGAATGCACAAACAGTATCTGTGAACATAAGTTTTACAATCGGAACACTGAGCATTGCGGAACGGAATAAAGTTTTAGGCCCATATTACACTATCATGTATATATCATCCGAGATATATGTTTACTATCTTCGTCGGAGATAGCATCCGATAAATAATATATGATAGTGTAATATGCTCATGCCCCCCTAGCATGACCATCGAAACGCGATAATATGATATAGAGCTTAATCACGTTTAACTGCCATAAAACAATGGAATTTGACAGTCGAATGTCGACAAAATGATATATATCGTGTATTGTCGGTCATGCTAGGGGGTCTTAGTTAGCCCTTCCTCCCTCCAGTTAAACGTGATAAATCACTAGGTACCATATCACGTTTCGGTGGTCATGCTAGGCTAAGAGGGAGGGATTGTAAGGGCGTTTTCCTACGAACAAACAATGACACGACACGATTGTCAACAGTGTTGCCAGAACGTACCAAAAAGTACAGTTGTCAGCACTATAGTGCTGACAACACTGTCGTGCAGCTTGTGAATCGTGTCGTATCGTTGTTCGTGGAAAAACGCGCTAAAGCCGCGTTTAAATAGACACAAAAACATGTTTTCAATTCAATGTTTCCGAAATATCTATCTGTGTCATCCATTTGAAGCAAAATGGACGAGACAGGTATCTAAATGTTGCGAAACATGTTGTCTAAATGGCTCTTAACCAAGCCATACCACACCCAAAAAAATTGTTCGTTTTTGTCATACATTACATGCTGTGTTGCCGTTCTAGCGACATAGGAGCTGGATTAGCAGATTTTTTTAATATTTTTGTAATTTAGTCGCTAAAAAAAGTATAACTTACCTAATATATTTTAATGTTTTTAAGCAAAATTGTGAAAAATGAAATCCTATTACATATTTTCGTAGGTACCTACACCTTTGTTAATTATGTAGGTACTATTTGCCTATAATTATTAATAAATGAGTGCTTGATTTCAAAAATTCGCTTTTATTTACACATTTTTTATCAAAACTATTTTAATATTCTAGTGTCTTTTATCGATATTTTTAGTACCTACCTATTTTTTCCAAATTTTTACACAAGTCAAAAGTTACTAGAAAAAAATGACAGGCATGAAAGGCAGTGTTGCCATTTTGTTTATTCAAATTTAGCATTTTTTCACCCCATTTTACATGTATGTGAACTTGGCATTTTGCATTATTTTAATTTTTTTTTAAATTAGGTTTAATTTTCAACTTTCGTCTATGACAACATTTTACGGGAAAACGGCAACACTGAATTAGCACTTGGCAGGTGTTTTTTTTTTCGTTCTTTGGTTATTTGGTCGGTTTATTTATTTTTATTTTAGAGTGGTTTTAGAATCGATTAAGATGAAATAGCTAACTATATAATTTTTAAATTTGAGATTTTTGCATTCACAATGCTATTTTTATACAATACTAAATAATATACTAGAAAAAAAAGTATTGATCTGGTGCGAGTCGTATTTTTTCTAGTAGATTATTTAGTATTGTATAAAAATAGCATTGTGAATGCAAAAAGCTCAAATTTAAAAAGTAATAAAAAAGGTAAATCACACTATTTTACACTTTGGTGACAAGTATCTGTAAATGTACAATTATTATAAAAAAAGTCATCTTATCAAAAAGTGTCATGTACCTACATATTATTGTATTTCTAATTATAATGAAAAAACTTATACGAACTGAATTTTTATTGGGTTTGAAGCCGCTGGTTTCGAACCATCTTTCTCAACAACTTTCACAATGAGACTTCTACGGTAAAAAAAATCAGCTGTTCCATACAAAAGCTTTTTAAGATTTTTTTTTAAGTACAATTAAATACATAATGATGGACAAATACATAAAAGTCCAATACCTTACTCTGTCAAAATGAAACAGCTGATTTTTATACGGAAATGAAATGGTTTAATCAATCGGCTTTTTTAAACAGAAAAGTAAGACGCCATCTTGGCTTTTTATTTTTTAATATTTCATTATTATTTTCTAGTCAAAATAGTACCAGAAACCGAGATTCATCGAAATCGGCCTACAAACAAAAAAGTTGGCCGCCATCTTGGATTTTTATATTTTTAACATTGCGTTGCTGTTTTCTAGTCAAAATAGTAGCAAAAACCGATCTTCATCGAAATCGGCCCATAAACAAAAAGTTGGCCGCCATCTTGGATTTTTTATATTTTTTACATAGTGTTGCTGTTATCTTGTCAAAATAGTACCAAAAACCGAGTTTCATCAAATTGGCCTACAAACAAAAAAGGTGGCCGCCATCTTGGATTTTTATATTTTTAACATTGCATTGCTGTATTCTTGTCAAAATAGTAGCAAAAACCGAGTTTCATCGAAATCGGCCTACAAACAAAAAAGTTGGCCGCCATCTTGGATTTTTTATATTTTTAAAATTGCATTGCTGTATTCTTGTCAAAATAGTAGCAAAAACCGAGTTTCATCGAAATCGGCCTACAAACAAAAAAGTTGGCCGCCATCTTGGATTTTTTATATTTTTAAAATTGCATTGCTGTATTCTTGTCAAAATAGTAGCAAAAACCGAGTTTCATCTAAATCGGCCTACAAACAAAAAAGTTGGCCGCCATCTTGTATTTTTTATATTTTTAACATTGCATTGCTGTATTCTTGTCAAAATAGTAGCAAAAACCGAGTTTCATCGAAATCGGCCTACAAACAAAAAAGTTGGCCGCCATCTTGTATTTTTTTAACATTGAGTTGTTATTTTCTTGTCAAACTAGAAAAAAAAACACCTGTTCCATACATAAGTACAATGCGTAGGTAGGTACTCCATCGAAATGTATGAAACAGCTGATTTTTTTTATTTTATTTCAAGGTTGGTCCTATAATGAAAGTTGTACAGTTTGATGGTGTGTGTGAGCCCCAAGAGAGGTTTTAAATTAATAACAAATAACCCTGTATAGGTACAAAGTTTCAAGTGAACCCATTGAAGGAAGAAAATCACTCTCTAGGTACTCCAAATATGAATAGTTTCGAAAGAAAAGCAATATAACTTTAAAATTCAATTTTATACATGACCATTTCATACTTCTTTTGAAATTATTTTGTACGCGACTGTACATGTTTTTGATATAGTCCAGGAGCCCGGGATCAAAATACCTCTAAGAAATCATTTTTATTTTATAACTTAAAAATTAAGGTTTTGAGTTTCGAAAATGCATAAAAGTTACGTATTACTTTACGTTATACTTTTGTTTTACATTATACGTTAATAACACTTCATTATTTTAACACAAACACGCAGAAATAAAACAAGTTACAAACATCGTCACTAAATAGGAAGTCGGCTCCTGTACTATAAAAACCAAACTTTAATTCCGATTATCTCCTAAACTAAAGGGGGACTAATTTTGTGGCTTTAGGACTAATTGGGACTAATTTACACGAATCGTTTCCAATAATCAGATTTTCTCTAGGTGACCTGGTTCAAAAGTCCTCGCCAAGATGTAGGTTGATTTTGGCAGGGACCAAATCATTCCTTTATATTTTTTGAACGGCGCTTCATTTCGTTTTGATTCTAGGCATTGCGGGATCCATAAAAAAGGGAGATTTTTTTTGAATAATCAGATCCTGGCTAGGTGTTTAGGTTCACAAGATATAGCCTGTCCCTGCCAAAATGAAGGTTTGCTTTGGCATGGACCATTTAAATCGCTTATATCTTTCAGTCCTTTTTGGGACTAATTCCGAAAAAGTAGGACTAGTTGGGACTAATTGGGGAGAAATTTTCCATGTAGTCAGAATTGCGGTTTTCAAAGTGGTCCATGCCAAGATGTAGGACACGCTAAATACAACAGTCAGTTAATAAACAGTCACATGCCAGATAAGTTTTCTGTCGCAGTCTATTCCAGTCCAGTATTATTTAGTTCCACCTTGTATTGTGCTATACCTACATTTCATTTACAACTAAAAAGTCTAGTCTAGTCCATCAGCCATTTTTGATGTCCCCACTGCTGGGGCACAGGCCCCACAGGCTTCCTTATGGGTGGTAAGGAGGATGGGCCATAACCCACCACGCGGGCCCAATGCGGATTGGTGGGTGTTAACGACTGCAAATGCAGCCGGGACCAACGGCTTAACGTGCCTTCCGAAGCACGGAGGAGCTCGAGATAATAAATTTTTGGTCACCCATCCCATGACCGACCCTTGCGAACGTTGCTTAACTTCCGCAATCGCTGGGCCAGGCGCTAAACCACTACGCCACCGAGCTGTCTAAAAGGATAACTAAACTAAAAACTAACTAAAAAGGATATTGGTCAAATCCTTAATACAATATTATGTAGGTAACTTTACTGTTTGATAATGAGGGCTTTGCAAAGTGACATTTAAAAAATAAAAATAGTAACTATTTGCCTCACTAGATGGCGTTGATGGAAAGAGAAGTTTCAAAATTGGCTTAAAAAATAAACGGCCTGTACCAAAAAGGCATGTAACCGCTCGCTGGCTGACCAAAGAGAAACATTTTAGGGTTACCTACATCTGCCTGCCCACCAGAGAACTCTTCGAAGCTTATTAAAAATAACCATTTTGACACATACATTTTTATTAACGCCATCTATCGAGCCAACAGTTTCTGTCATTTTAAAAACACTCACGTGCTTTACCACTTGCAAAAAAAAATTGTGTGCGCGCGTTAGTGACCGCGCGGCATGCAAGCGATTTCCTTAGGAGTGGTAAAGCGAGTATTGTCGATACAATAGTACAGTTAACAGCACATCAAGTTACCCAAAACTTAATTGATTGTATACCTTATCCCCTTGGATTTTAAGTTCAAAGTCGGTTGACGAAATGATATTTGTGGTAGCCCAGTGAGCTGCTTTGTGATGTAATCTGTGTACATGACATCTATTACGGAACAAAGTAATTGATACAGCTCTTTTCCCCGATAGATTACGTCCATTACCTAAAGCAACTAGGGGACCCTATTTGACTTTTTTAAATACCCATCGTTTAGTAGATGGTGAGAAAAGCAATCTACTAAAGTTAATAAAATTCAGTACCAGACAACAAATATCGACGTTATTAAAACAAAGTGTTTATACTCGCTTTGTACAGTCAGCAGCACATGAGGTTATACAAAACTGTAAAAAATCTTAATGGCTTTTCATAAGTACAAGATTGATTGAATATCATTGCGCTGTCGTGGAAGCCCAGCGTGCCGTTGACCGTACATAATACCAGCCCCCTAGCATGAACATTTATGTTGTGGCGATTTATCGCTTTTAACTGTCAAAAGTAAAGAAATAAATCGTGATTCAGTGGTCAATATGGTCATGCTACAGGGGCTGATGTGATGCATTTGAAAGAAACAAATATACACAATTTTATGATAGCAAACCATTGTCAAATGTAAGACAGCACGGAGTTAAATAAACCACACAGTCAATAGATAACTTTCGTTACAATGACACAAACAGACAAAACCACTTAAATTAACCAATTCTGCCCCCCAGCATGACCATCGAAACATGATAATATCCATTACCATTTTACCATTACCATTTTTGGCCATTACGACATAAATGTCGCGTGTTAAAGCATTCAACTGTCAAAATCCATTTTCTTTTGACAGTTAAACGTGATATCACGTTTCGGTAGTCGTGCTAGGGAGACAGAATTAAGATTCACATTTGGAAGCAAATTATATGATTCAATACATTCAATACATTCAAGAGTCCAAAATAACTTATTCATAATTATATAAAATCACTGCACTAAACATTTATTGAAAATGGCCAAAAATGGTAATGAAATAAAAGTATGTGATGCAAACTTAAGTGAATTTGAAAATAATCACCACCAGTGCCACTTTTGGCACTTTTGGTAACTACTACCAGAGGGCCTAGCCAAAGTAACATTGTCAAATCTTCGTTATCGCTTCGCTTTCGAAACATGTATGGGATTGACATAAGGTTTCGTTAACAATCGAATTTTAAAACGTCGAATCGTCACATGTTTTGAAGCGAAGCGATAACGAAAATTTGCAAATGTTACTTTGGCTAGGGGAGCAGGGCTCTGTCACTCCGCGCGCGAGTACGAAGCGCTCGGCGTCCTCTGAGAGGACAAATTCCATACATCAGAAAGATAAGACCTATGCGACAGAAAGAGAGGCAACTACTAAGTGCATGCTTTGGAGCGAAGGGAGCGCTGTGCGACCTGAATTGCACTTTATTGTGTCGGAGCAAGAGTCGCAATTTATTTAAACGATTTCGCGGAGTGCAACTTCTGTACGCTAGTACTATTATCTATTCTGTGCTACTACTACAACAAACTATATTTTACTAAGATTATTGTTTGAAAATAAACACTTTCTAGTGTTTATTTTCAAACAATAATCTTAGTAAAATATAGTTTGTAATTCACATGCACAGATTGAAGCTATGGTTCTCATAGCTTCAATCTGTGCATGTGAATTTGCGATACATTATGTACTTAGCGAGCAATAAATTTAATTAAGATGAGAGCGCCACTTGAGAGTGGTAGTCGCCTTAGGCTGAAAAATTTGGATATATTAAAGGCCACATCAACTCTGAAAGCGCGAGAGCATAAGCTCTGGTAGTGAATATCATATCATATATTTTGGCTGAGTTGTACCATCTTAACTTAACCATAATCATAACAGATACAAACTTATCTGAATCGATGACAGCGTCGCTGTCGTCTATGGCGTAACCTAGGCAACAATATGTAATAACACCTTAGTTCCACTTTTAACCACTGGCTCAGATAAGTTTGTGTCTGTTAAAGTTAAGGTTAAGTCAAGGTGGTGCAACTCAGCCTTAGTGTTACGACTTGTCTTACATAGATTTTGTTTTATGGTCAATACTAGATCTACTGCTGTACAGTCACGTCTATAAATATGTATACAGTTAAGAACTTTGTCACTCTAAAAGCTATTAAGTAGGTATTTATTTGAACACAAATCAATGACAACTACAACAAAGTGACAAAGTTCTAAACTGTATACATATTTATAGAAGTGACTGTACTAACCTAAGAAGCATGAAAAAAAAACTTATGACTAGTTTTATGAAAATAATTTACATACTGAATATTTTATTATGAACTCTTATCAATTCACTATCAGTAGATATTACTTTTTAAATCACATCTTTGAACCCTAATTAGCATAATTCAGATGACACTCATATCTGGTTGGCACATTCCTGATACAATCTACAAAACAGTCAACAAATGCAAAACAGTTAAAATATAGTCTTGGTTAGAAATATTTCTCGCTAAAACAACTGGAAGTTTAGAATAACACAATTTATGAATTTTTACAGCAAAATTTGTTTTGAGACATAAACTGTATGATGATCCCATACTCTATTTGGGACTCTAATTGGATGTTTAGTTGACTTGCAGCCATAGCTAATGTTATGTACAGATGGCGACCAGTGCAGCAGTCAAGTAGCTGGCTTGTCACTGTCCTCCTCCTCCTCTTCTTCTTGTGCCATCAACTGCCGTGCCAGTTGAAGTGCCTGTAATTTAATACAACTGACTTTGATCCCTTATTTGTTTACAAGAAATGATCTTAACATCTTGAAATTATTGAGATTAAAAAACTGTTGAAGAGGCTCATGAGAGCCGACCTCGGTAGTCAATGCTTCTCTTTGGTTGGTGACAATCATGCTGCACATGACAGTAGGTGTACTTACTTCAATGTGAGAATTCACCTTGAGACATAATAATAATAGAGTTTTATTTGTTCCATATAATTTACATTTCAAATGATGACATGTGTTAGTACTTAACTAAACTATGTATTTTAATTTTGTTAGTATTATTCAAACAAATTTTTATATGGATCCCTTCTGGGTGAAAGCCTCCTCCATCCCCTGCCAATTTTTTCTGTCCTGGGCAACCTTCATCCAGTTGGCCCAGCGGTTTCTATTAAGTCATCAGCCCACCGTTTATATGGTCCACCGGTTATGAGACATAATAGAGAGTTAATATTTATGTTTATTGTGCCTGTAGCAGTTCAATATAAATAAAGAATATGTGTAGGAATCTTCCTAGTTTCCTGGACCACAAACTCACTGTGACTATACCTTATCCAGAAGTAATTGAAGTTGTAATTGAGAAATTAATTCAATTAATCTATGACTACACTAATTTTAACTCGTCAAAATGAGACACAATAGATTTTCCATTGTTGTGCGGCCACTTGGCGTATGAATTAAAGTAGAATATATTGAATCTAACAACCACTTTTTGATTTTATTGCTGTCCCCAAGGACACATTATGGTTTTGCATCATTATGTGGTGATGATAAGCAAATACAAAGTCTTGGTTCAAATTACTTTTTAATCTTTGGTTTGTATAGGTAATAATGTAAAATGATGAAAATGTAAAACGCAAAGAATGATTTCATTTGTACTCAAAAGGTAGTTAGTTACTTGCCTGAAATTCATTGTAATGTATCTTTCTTTTCTTCTCAAACTCTAGTCGACGTTTCCGCACCTCCTCGGGTTCATCCATGTCCTCGTCATCACTGTCGCACGCTTCCAGGCACTTGGGAGGCTTGTTCATACTCGCCGCAAGCTTTGCTGCTAAAATATTAGCATCCAATTCGTCGGCTGGTTCCAAGTCACCATCAACGGCCTCAGAGAAAGGTGTCTTAGGCTCATCTACTTTCATGTGTCCATAATCTTTGTTTGCCGGGTGGAAGGTCTCCATTATATTTATTTCATCGAACCTCTGCTCCTTTGGCCTTTTGCTAGTGGAAGGCGTGCCTTCAGGGCCATCAATACTTCTAGATGTTTTGAGGATGCCCTTTGAGGGCTTCTTTTGTAGATTTTGTGACATATTCTCTCATTTACATCCACATTGTATAATTTAGAGAAGAATAATTGAAATAAAATGATTTTATTTTTTACTGCAAATGACAGAATAGAATTCTAACTTTTGCTTGTCACAATATGACATTGACATTTGACTTTGACAGCGAATTTGGTATTGCCATTTTAGAATAGTAGTTAAAGGACACATTCACATTAAAAAGATGTGGTTTAATGGTACCCGCGCACATCTCTTGACCGTGCTTAAACTTCGAACACCAGCCACAGCCAGCCCCTAGATAACGTACATTGATTGAAACCAAGTGCCTTACTATAAGCTCTTATAGCAGGGCCTATATTTGAACTGCCTTACTTTACATTTACTTTACTTTTATTTTACATTATCGAACATTCCATACAAATTACTTACCATGGTTAAAATTTACTCTATGGCGATCGATGATTCAGAGATTTGTCTGGCAGAATGCACCCAATGATAACTATTTTATTGGTCTATGGTTAATTAAAAAACAAAACGTCAATGTCAATAACTGTCAAAACAAACAAACAAATCTGAAAACGCTCAGCTGATTTTTATATCGAATTGTTTTAATTTAGCTAAAATTAAAAGGTTTTGTTTATCACGTTTTTGTTAAATTGTTAACGAAGTACCTAACAGATATGGTTGAGGAGTCCAATGTCAATTCCAACAAGCCCAAAGTATGATACTTCATTGTTCAAAAACAATAAATTCTTTTCCACTTCTTCATCTTTGTTACTGATGAAAACAGTTGAAATATTTATTTTGTGATTTCAGACTAAAACCACAAGACCTAAAGCAGTATACTTATGGACCGAAGCCGATGTTCAGAAATGGCTACGTCGTCATTGCAGTGATTATTACAACCTTTATTGGGAAAGATTTCACGAGGTACTTATTATAGTTTAATGGTATTTTGAGCAATTTCGATACTATTATATGCAGATATTACAGAGAAGAAAATTAAATAGGTATAGAAGTCTATGAATTTCTTTTACAGCATGATATAACCGGAAGAGCTTTGATTCGGATTAATGACAACACTTTGCTGAGGATGGGCATCACCAACCGGGAACACAGAGATGCTATATGGCGCGAGATTCTGAAGCTGAGACTTAAGACTGATATCATGGAGATTAAGGATCTGGAACGGAGACATAATTACTTTAATGACGATTTGTGACACAAGTCCCCTGGCAAGAGAAAACCTTTTAGCAATACTTGCCCACAATATTTTCTTGGTAATGAATTTCTATGTTGAAACAGTGCAACTGCACACCCTTGGTGCCTTATTAATTAATATAATTTAAATTAAGTTACTTTACCTAACTTAACAAGTAAGGAAGTACTTAGTAATATAAAATGTTTAATTTACCTTATCTATGCTTCTACTATAATGTTTACAATTAGTTTTAACTTTTATGATCATTAAGATATCATTTTGTTAAATATGAAATCACAACTAAAATACTAGTACACTCTTAGGATCCCATATCCTGTCTTTTATGTAGAATTTTCATTATGAGTCACCTTTATTTTCACACTTTTTAAATAACAATCAAGAAAATTTTAAGGCGCTGTAGGTAGTGAAACTAGCGCCGCTGCCACTACATTTATTTTTATTACTCGTAAACCAAGTCAATATTTAAAAAAAAGCTCATGTAATAGTTTCTTAAATTGTCTCTAATATTTTTTGAATAACTCTTGAACAGTTTTCATTCTTTCTGTAACTTTTAAAATCCATTTATCTGAAAGTGACCACTTTTGGCAATTATGGATTTTAAAACTTACAGAATGAATGATAACTATTGAAGAGTTATTCAAAAAATATTAAATACAATTTATGAGATTATTACATGAGCTTTTTTTAAATATTGACTTGGTTTACGAGTAATAAAAATAAATTTAGTGGCGGCGCTAGTTTCACTACCACCTCGCCTTAACTGTATGTATGTACCTACCCAATGAATCAAAGTATTTATGTTTAGCAAAAAAATTGACAATAATTGTACATCCATTATTAAGAAAAGTACTTCTACGTAAAGTACATGTAAATAAAATGAGTCGGCAATATTTGTAGATAATTAAATACTTTTTAATTTTTATGAAGGTATGACTTTTATTTGTGGCAAAATTCTGATTATTATTATACCTTGTAGGTAAGTACAGTCAGCGTCAAATTGATATGAGCATATATAGAGTAGTCAAAATGATCTGAAAAACAAAAAATCAAATTGATATATACAAGCAGTTTGAATCATCATATTGATGTAAGCAAAGAGCTCAAAGTTAACTTTCAGACAACTTCTACATTTTTAGGCAAGATGTAAGTGGCAGGAAGGAAAAGAAGGTGATTCATACCACATACAACGTAGATACTTTGTGATAGATATTGCATAGGTACCTAGTTGACATTATATGGTCTCTACCGTAATATTTCACATAAACAGCTGCCATAATGTTAATCTATAGCTACGTCGCGAGCCACTGCGATGCCAGAAATGCTTTGGTTCAAGTGAACGACTTTCAGAAATCGGCTTCAATCGTTTTATAATTTCATGCTGTCATTAAGGCCTTAACATGCGTCAATCCGAGCGGGTCGATCCGTGATGGAGTGAGATCGAACGTATAACTCTACTTACTTTGGGTTCAAATCAGTGCGCGTTCCAACGCGGCGGTGTTGCGTTGAGAACTAGCACCGAATTCTCAATTTTTACATGTTTTTATTAGTTTTCTTCGCTTTCAAGTTAGTTAAAAAAAATCTGTTCAATTAAGATTGAAGATATTAACATCGCCGATTTTTATGGTTAGTTTTAACATAAACGAATGTTCTGTTTCCGAGAAATTTTGCAAATAAGACCAGAAACAGGGTCCACGGAATATTTTTTTACATCAAAGGTGGTAACACTTTTATAAATGCTTTCAATTAAATCTATTGTGTATTATTTCAAGTACATTATATATTTTTTCCATGATAGCTTCACGCGCGTAATCTTTCAATATTTTGAATTGAATATTGCGATTTGACGCACCTTAAGGCCTTAAACAAAAAGTGTACGTTTTCACGCTGGATATAATAAGTAGGTACACACCGTTTTTATTTTTTTATTTTTCCCCTCATTAAAGGTCGGATTCTCATAACGCCGGATTTTTTTTAAAATTGGTACCGAAACTAGCTTTAATCCCTAGTACCTAATACCAAATTACCTTACTTATCTTAATCTGCGTAGGTACATTCTAATAGAATTTCGATTGAGCAGTAGATAACTCCGATAGTTTTCGGCAGCGACAACAGTTTGCATCAACTCATGGTAGAACTACGGTGGCCCTACCATGAGTTGATGCAAACTGTTTACGTTACCGTAAACTATCGTTTTGTCTCTTTCACTCGCACTGACTGTGAGCAGTATATCCGATAGTTTACGGTAACGTAAACAGTTTGCATCAACTCATGGTAGGGCCACGGGTCAATAATAGTAATAAGTACTTACCTACCGACAAATAAATTATTTGCTATACCCACTGCGAAATAGTAACCAAGTA
Source organism: Agriphila straminella (assembly GCA_950108535.1). NCBI lineage: Eukaryota > Metazoa > Arthropoda > Insecta > Lepidoptera > Crambidae > Agriphila > Agriphila straminella. The sequence goes on from OX467319.1 coordinate 1,397,174, forward strand.
TCGATATAAATACGAACTTGTGTGACTCAAGAAAAAGTACTTAGCAGAAATAATTGGTACCGACATAAGTACTTAATTATTACTTAAAAATCTGTGGTAGTCCAGAATTTATATCGCTAATCGCTTGCGGCGGTAGCGCAGACTAACGGCTAGTTAGTAGCGCTCGGCAGCCCGTCCAAAATAGCCATTTTAATGACCCTCTTTGTTTATTATTCATCCTGTACCTTCCCCTGGCCGACAGATCATTTTATTTCGGGCTGAAAGATAAATCGGCCATAACTTGTCTCTAATATTGGTATTCACGACGAGCGATGCTATACCTACGGGCTGCTCCGAAACTAAGTACATACTACTAGTGATTAGTGAAACAAAAAAATAAAACACATTTGTTTACAGCTTTAAATAAAATAAATAAATAAATAAATATTTGACAACATCACATACATTGCTCCGATTCCAAAGTAAGTAGCTAAAGCACTTGTGTTATGGAAATCAGAGACAACGGTGGTATCACAAACACCCAGACCTGAGACAATATTGAAAAGTTAATTTTCTACATTGACCCAGCCGGGGATCGAACCCGGGACCTCAAGAGATGGTGACGCCTTGAAAACCGGCGTGCAAACCACTCGACCACGGAGGTCGTCACAGTGTAACTATTCCCTTCCTACTCATAGTCACTTATTGCATTCGATTAAACGAAATTTAAAACATTTAAAAAGATCATCATGTGGATAGTTGAAAAGATATCAATCAATTTCTTCAACGACCTCCACGGGGTGACGACGGCGCGCAGATATATAAAAAAATAGCATCAACTTAATCTGGGACGTATACGAGGGATACGGCAGCAATATTTTACGAATTTTACACACAAAAAGCTCACCCATCCTATGACCGACTCACTCTTGTCAAAACTGCTTAACTTTCGCAAGGCAGTTCCTAACTTTTGGATAATATTAAATGCAACTTTTATAAGCTTCGGTAACGAACGTAGCTGCGTTAACTTGCAACTGCAAGCAATGTACGTACATAAGAGTTACAATAGGTACTTATTATGAACAACAACGGCCCAGTAGGTAGGTACATTAAAACCATTTGGCATGCTCCTGTTGCCAAATTAACTCCAAGGGAATGTCTCGCAAATCGCTCCCGTATGGTTATTACGAAATGTGCGTCGTGCCGCTCGGTCAGTGTAAATGAAATGCTTGATTTTATTGTGTCAAGCCGTCTTGATGCCGCATAGTTATCCGTTGTGCACGGAAAACGGTCGCGCGCCTCCATCTTGCTTTTTACCCGTCGCCGCCCCGCGGAGCTCATTATTTCTTAAATAGGCAAAGGAATTAAGTGTCACACGTCACACCGCGAGTGAATAAACGTTTAAAAAAAGTTAACTGAAGTGTTATTAATTTGTTTTAAAAAATAGTTGGTCGAAGGTGAGTTAACGCTTTGTTAACTTTATCGATAAAATTATTAAATAATAAATAAGTATATGGTTTTCATACATTCAAACTAACATCATTCTTCATCAGTTGTAAAACGAAAAGCTAAACGAAAAACTAATCATTTTATAAATAAGTTTTTTTTTTATCAATATTATTAGTTTCTCTTTTATTATTATACTCTTTATTGCACTCATAAAAACAGTTACACAAAAATAAATTGAGATATGTGCACAAAGGAGGACTTATCTCTAAAAGAGATCTCTTCCAGCCAACCTGAGAACGTGTTCGAGATTCGAGATCTTTTGGTATTTGTTGAACTTTATTGTAAATAAGAAGTTAGGTACAACCTATAGGTAAGTAGGTACCTACCTAATTAACTTATGCAATAATGCTCGTACTGATACAACTTTGCAATAATGTAGGTATTATTCAAAAACTGTTCACAAAACTATACAGATTTTTAGATCCATCACTTCAGTAACAATTAAATTTTTGAACGTTTTATAAAAATGCTTCATTTTCAAGAAGTCGTGTTTTTAGTTAAATTATTTTAATTAATTTGTTTTTTTTTATTTTCACAAACTAGCAACAAATAAAGATTGTCCACAATGTGCATCTACCCTGCTACATCATCAATAAAAACTTACTTATCTACGCTATCCTATTGATGATAAGAATTATCCATAGCATATTATTCTTATAGATAAGTAGATGGTTAAAAATATATGTTCTGAGAAGTGCAATATGCACGCGACTGATACAGCGTGTTCCGAATGCATGTATCTGCCAAGAGGTTGCGCTGGCGCATCCCATGATTTATGACGCGCTTGTGCGATCACTTGACCATAGCCGCAGCCCTTAGAAAGTATAGAAAAGCGAGTAATACAACCATTTAATATGTAGGAATTAAAATAATAATTTTCAAAATAAGTTTCAAAATAAAACAGGATTGGAAACCGAACTTAATCTGAATCCGAAGTTGAACAAACTACTCTATCCTATTTATTCAAGTTATTGCTCAAGTCAGTCATTTCGCGGTAATTAATTAAGAATAAATAATATCACTTATACGTCAATAAGATATTATTATAATCAAAACATATCAACTCTAATTTAAATATCCTTACGAAATAAGTTAGCAAATAATTTCAGCTCATACTCGCTCCCGCTTCCTCTTCCGTTGTGTTCGCACCTTTACCCGCTCCGCTATATGCCTGAGGATAACTCCCAAACTAAACGTCCAACTAAACGAGCGGTTTATCAGCGATTCGTGAACCACTGGACATTATTACAACGTTAAATTTTCATTAATCTAGCACTAGGATAGCTTCATAATAATCTGAAAATTTAAGAAGTACCTACCTACCTAGGTAGGTACTTTATCTTTTATTATTCTAGGTTTCCGTGCCGCCCGTCCATTGACAAAAAATATTATAACCAGTGGCCGTCTACCTGCTGACCAAGACAGGAGACATCCTGAAAATAAAGATGAAAATCAAGTGAACATTTTTTTAAACACACTGAAATACGCAAGGAAATTATAAGTACTCGTTGTACGAAGTACTTATAATTTCCTTGGAAATACCTAAAAGTTTAGTACCTACTTACCACCATACAACCACAAACAGGGGGCTAATTGTCTAATTTCAAAAATCTATCGCAATCGCTTTCAAGATGTGACACAATGCTGCATTTCTTTGGTAAGTTTTTGTTTGTGCCAAAAAGAAGTATCAAGGTGTTACATCTTGAAAGCGATTGCGACAGATTTTGAAATTAGGCAAAGAGAGGCAGTATGTGGCCACCAAGTACTCCTCATACGATAAGAAATAATAAAGATCCATGTTACTTGAACATTGTAACAAAATAATATTAAGTATAGTGGGAATATTTTAAAGTATTTTCAAGATTTTAGTTTCATACAATAAGGCCGAGTCGAGTAGGTACCTACCTACCTAGTTATTGTGGTTTTGTATGGAACAGCTGATTTTTTTCGCGATATCAGAGTTGGCTTGGCCGCATAGTAAAAGTTGCTTGTAATCATGAGTGGAACCACCGCACAGTGGGCTGGGAACCAAATGATTAAAATTTCATCTATATGTATATACATACATAATGCGATAAAATACTAGAATACCATTCTAATTGGTTACAAGTGAAATGGGGAGATAAAATAATTTATAAATCCACCAGTTGTGTTCCAATTCCAATACAAACAGCACCGCAGACAAACGATGCCGCTTCCAATGATGCGCGGTATAAATAAACTCGATTTCCCTCTAAATTACAACTATGAGGTTTCGAATGAAAGATATAGGTAGGTGTTCCACTTAGCTTGCCAATCTCGATAGCTCTAGGATCGAATAAAAGTTTTAGTCTACGACTATCTCCGGCCTATCTCGCTGAAATGGATTACAATAATTGTAATTATTATCAAAGATATCAAAGATTTCACCCTGGCCTCAAATCATTACGAATAATGTAGGTAGGTATGTTATCTTTACATATCTTGTATGTATGTTATAAAGTCCCGACTCGACTCTTATAGGTACAACGGGTTGAGCCTGGGCACCAAAAAGAACTATTCTTCTATAACTGATTCTAAACAAACAGTTTTCAGGTTTCATATATATAAGTAATAAAAATTACCTTGTTTATCCTTGTTTAAGTATATTTTCTTTTCATGATAAACTGGTAGGAACTTATAGTGGCAACTCTAGATTTTTTTTTTATTTACGGGTTATTATACAAATAACTGGGCCTCTACTTTATCAATTTAGCAGACAATTTCCCTTAACTTTAATTTCTCCAAACGAAGCATAAATTTATACATTTCCCACACCTAGGCTAGGACACAACACACGCACACGTTATAGTTATCCGTCTTCACTCGAATCAAACGTCGATTCCGAGCATTTGTTTATATTTTAAACAAACAAATAAGTAACAAAGCAAATGAGAATGAATGGGTGTATTTTGACGTGCACCAAATGTGTTTTGTCGCGGGTCGCGGCTCGGAAAGCGCGATTGGCAAGTTTTCAACGCGGTTTGATTTTCCGATTATCGCGGCTGATGCTGCGCTGGGCCGTAACAACGAAATAATCCTACTTATATTATCTAATATCATCTCATTCATATTTTTTTAATGTTTCACTGAAGTACCTACCTAAAGAAAAGCTGAATTTCAAAGAAAGCAAAGAAAAGGTGAGGATTGAAATATGCAAGCGTATATTGTAGAAACTGCAGAAATATTTAAAGTTTCACTGAAGTAAAGAAAAGTCGAATTTTAATGAAAGCAAAGAAAAAACTGAGGATTAAAATATGCAAAGCGTCTGAAATATTGTAATGAAAAAATAACACAACTGGGTAAAAAAATGCCCTAACAGTGTTGAGGACAAATCAATATGTTTGTGTTTCTTTCTTGCCGGTTCTTCTTAGAATAAAAGACAGTTTTTAAAGTAAACAAGTATTTTTTATAGTTTTGTGTACAATTTTCACTTAGGCAGAAAATTTGAAACTTCCCTTAACCATAACTGTTATTGTAGATACCTACAGTGATATTGAATTTAGTTATATCGATTGTAACACAGAAATTACAAGTGTTTTGGTATCTTAGAAAGAGAAACTGATATCGATGAAAACCTATTTCATCAAGTTTTCGTATACTAATCTACTCACTCACGTTGATAATTTCAGCGAGGCAGTTTTACGATGGCCGTCTGATTTGAAGAAGCGTGTTAAAATTCTCATATCTTTGCTCCTACGTCTGGATTCAGCCATAAAACGTTCTGTGATGTTTTAGTGTTCTTGCTTCTAGGAAATATCGTGACATTTCAAAATTACCTACCTACTAACGAAACTGAATCAACTATTAAATATTCTGTGACTGAATGCTCATTATGTTCTTTCAACAACTAAACCCAGTTCTGTGTCTAGTGAATAACGAAATATTGTTGACTAGAGACCGCACGCGACTTCGTCTGAGTGGTTAGTTATTTATCTATCCCTCTAGTATCTATAGTACTTTTTTCCCTTTATTTTCATGTGGACAGATTCTCAAAAAAAAGATAGGGATGAAAGGCACCCCATGTCCTTTTCTGTACCCCTGACACGTATGTACTACTCTCAAATACTACTCTTATTTGCTGTAAGCTGAACATGAATGTGAATGTGATATTCTAATACACTTAACTTTAACGATTTTTTTGGACAGTGTTTGGCCTTTACCTCACCTTATTTTTTGTTGTTGTTGTTCAGTTTGATGGTCCCCTATCTACCATATTCGGCTTTATAAGGCTTTTACCAAACACCTTGTTTAAATGCGAAAGTCAGTTTGTTTGTTTGTTACGCCTTCAACCGATCATCAGGAAATTTTGCAAACTCTTAAATGGAGTAAAATGCTACTTGGGTAGCTTTAATTTCTCTCATTCTTTACGAAATCAAACTACAATAAAAGAGCCGCCAACCCACTTCGTTTTTAAAAACAAAGAAAACTGTGGTTTTTATTTAGAACATCCTGGCATTCTTGAGCTTTGATATGATTCACGAAATCGTTTCTACTGAAACAACATATATCGAGATGTTGGCGGACCGAAGGCGACGGATGCGACCTAATTTTTATAAATCACCCGAGTCCCGTCCAATTAAACTGAAATAAAATGAAAATCCGACGAAAAATCGAAGTCGATATGTGGAAGATGTTTGGGATGAGTTATGTTTGACAGTTCAACAATATTGTGAAGACATCCATATTTTCTAAATAGTTACTCATAATGGGGGTGAATTTAATGAATTCACTTAGACAGGAATAAAACGCAGACATATTGTCTACGTAGGTGTGTACGTGAAGTTATTTTGATTTGTAGTTATAATATCATTCATAAAGTAAGTACCTAAATAATGTTATATAATTCTAAAATGGAGAATAAAAAGTTTACCTATGACAACAATGGAGGATTTTTTAGAAACACGCTCGTAACAGCTGGTTTGAAACCTGTCGCCGCCCGGCAGGCGGGCCGTGGATTTGTCACGTCATTAAATACAGTTACACTTGAAATTCGATTTCAACACTAAATATTACGAAAACGGCTGTGTCCCAGCTATGAGCTCTCGACTTTAAAGTTTGAAAAGTTAATAAAAACTTTTTTTTGTTACAGGTGGAGTTTGTCGTAAGATGAACAAAAAGGGGCATAAGAAAAAGGTTTGTCTTTTCCTATTTTGTCGGCTTTTTGCTTTCTCGTGAAATGGCAAATGACCACAAATGACCACCGATGAAACAGCATTTTTTGACATTTCGATATTCGATATAATCCCATTAGAACTTTGGATGAAGTTAGGATGAAAACTGGTCCCCGCGCATGATAAATTGCTAAGCTACTTACTGCAATGCTGGCTCTAAATAATGATTACACCAAACGGTTGAAAGTTGTAGACGTATTCTATCCTAATATCCCCTAAAAACCTAAAATTAATGGCCCAGATCCAATAATCGTAATTTTTTTGTTGCATTGCGTTACTGGGCGCCCGAAACTCATTGCGTTTGTCAAATAGAGGTATGTCAATACTTATCATTTCATAGAAAAACAATCGCTTCAATTTCACATTTCAACGATCAATTTTCGCATCAATGAATGTCAATTATATAATAATTGACAGCTTCGGGCGGCACGGCGCCTTTGTTTTCGATTCCACTCACTGTGACGTACTTTGACACAATTATCAGGCGTATGCCCCCATAAATCGGTCGACCCTACGTCAGTTGTCACGATGCATACCGTATCGAGCTATCAATCAATGGCGCGAGGCGGTGCCAGCGCGGCCTGCCAGCGCGCCACGACGTACCACCGGCGAGCCACGGCGTGCCATCGATGCCTGCCGCGCCGCAGCTGCTCAGGGGCAAATTGCCGCAAGCAAATTGTGCGTGCATTAAGAGCTAGCAGGAGACAAAAGTTGCTCGTGGCACGATACTATTATGTATTCTGTGGCACGAGTAACTTTCGTCGGAGCAGTGGTTGAAGACTTTTTTTTAACAAAATTTAAATTAAATTATAAGACACTAGCTTCCGCCCGCGACTTCGTCCGCGAGGACATTCGATAAAATCCTCATGTTTTAATATCATTAAAATCTGATCAGCCGTTTTTACGTGATTAGGCGGGTTCCACCAAGCGCGTTGCCTCGCGAGGCAGGACGTTTGCCGCACGGGCCTCGCACGAGGCTGCTCGCTTGGTGGGGACCCGCCTAATCACGTAAAAACGGCTGATCAGAATTTAATGATATTAAAACATGAGGATTTTATCGAATGTCCTCGCGGACGAAGTCGCGGGCGGAAGCTAGTTTATAATATTCAGAATTGTTTCCAGAGATATTAGTATCCCGTTCCCGTTCCCGTCCCTGTCCCCGTCCCCTGGATGTGCATGTCCAGGTCAAAATAAATGTCCTTTTCGCAATCACCATCCCATGAAACCTCAAGAACGACATCCACATCGATTTTCATGTTTACTTACCCCATTTACACCTTAAGGGATGATTTTCAAAATTACAAAATATATGTTTGCCTATTTATTTTTAGATGTGCTCCTACGAAGTTTAAAGTTGTAATGTCTATTTTATATTATTTTTCCATACAAACTTTGAACCCCATTTTCACCCCTTTAGGGGTCAAATCATGTCCACCGTGTTGGACTTCAAAATAAATGTAATTTTTGCAATCGTCATCCCAGAAAACCCCAACAACGACATCCATATCTATTTTTGGGTTTTTTTACCCCTTTTCACCCTCATTTTATCCCCAAAGGGGTTGAAATACTAACAATAACAATATACGTTGCGTTAGATTTCCATCCATAAACCTAAATTATAAATTTAGCGATTTTTACTTCGAAAATAAAGAATTTTCTTCAATACACAACTTCATCCCCCTTTTGACCCCTTCGGGGGTAGAATTTTGAAAAACGCTGAGACCAGTATTTATTAATTTTCAATGGTCAGCCTAAACACAAAATTTGAAGATCCTAGCTTCAAAACTGAGGGACTTTCATGCAAACTTTCATGCCTTATTTCATCCCCTTAGGGATGGAATTTTCAAAAATCCTTTCTTAGTGGATGTCTACACTAAGAAAGGTATCTGTGTGCAAAATTTCAAGTCTCTAGGTCCAGCGGTTTGGGCTGTGCGTTGATATCTCACTCAGTCAGTCAGTCAGTCAGCCTGCCTAGCATGACCGATTTATATCGCGTGATACGTATAGCGTTTTATCACGTTTAACTGTCAAAAAGACAAAGGAATTTGACAGTTCAGTGTCGATAAAATGCTATATCACGCGATATAAATCGGTCATGCTAGGCAGGCTGGACTTTGAATTTTATATATATAGATCTAAACTAAATAGCTAGAATAAGATACAAGAAAATAACTTTAAAAAAATAAAATAATAATAATTTAAAAATGATGTGAAAACTCATGCAAAGCGGGCGGGAAGCATTCTACCCGCGTCTCTCGAAAAATCTTTATCGAATTCTATAGACTGAAAGATATGAAAACTAAGCGTTATTTTCAGACTGTAAAAAAGCTAAAAATATGTATAGAGATCTAGTTAAACAACATTGCCAGATAAATTAAGTTAGTTGAAGAGTTTTAAGTAATCGATTAGGATATTTTGTCAAATAAATCAATAAGTATTATATGGATAAATAATCATCATCATCATCATCTTGCTGGGCCTTTTCCCATTTACTTGGGGTCGGCCTTCCCTGTCCTTCTCTTCCACTGTGCACGGTTGAGTGCCAGGTTGGGGTCGATGTCGGCTTCTTTCAGGTCGCGCTGAACCGTCGTCAGCCAAGTGGCAGGGGGTCTCCCGCGCCCTCGCGTCGTCGTTGGGATGTTTAGGGCAACTTTCACCATGTGATCGTCGGGGCGCCTTTCTACATGCCCGTACCACCGTACCGTATATGGATAAATAATAAATCCATATAAAAGGTTTGGTGGAGGAGGATACTATAAAAGACGATACGGCTAGATGTTAATTGTTTGCAGAGCAAAAAATGTGACGGTGCGGTACCCACTGAAGCTGTCTTTGGAACAATACGATCAACATGTATGTGTTTTCTTTTAACGCTCCTATTTTTAGTTATGACTTACAAGAACATAAGTGTTAAATATATTCGAGATACGCCGCAATCGAGCCCTTGAGATTATGAAGATAACAGCTTCAGAATGTATTTAGAGTTGGCACGATGCACCCGCGCGGCCGCCGAATGCGTAAGTTTGTTGCAAAAATTACGCCTGCATGTTGCCAGATGACGCAATTTGGTATTATTAGAAAACTCAAAAATTATGCAGCTTTCGTTAAATCCTAAAATTGGGTATATAATATGAGTACAATTAATTGCATAGTTAAGTACTTATATGAACTTTCTTGTCACCAAATCCTGACTAAAAATCGTCGGAGTCGTAGCAATCGTCAATTTAAAACTAATTTTAACAAAATTACAAAATCAAATAAACAAGCAACTAGAACTAGGTAGGACCTAGTTAACTCACGTTTGTGATATTTTTCGAAATGGATGAAATATGTCTTATTCCGAAAAAATTCGTAAAACTTAATTGAACCATATAATTAATTATATTCAAAATCGAATAATATAATTATGTAATTACTAATTATCGAACCTGCTCACAAAATTTCACGAATATCGGTCCAGAAATGCTACCTGTAGAGGAGAACAGACGGACAGACATATACGAAAGCAATTTTCAGTCGAACCAGTTTCGAAAAACTGGCTCGACTGAAAAATTCTATTAGGTATATAATTATCCCACCTGCTCACAAATTTTACGAAAATCGGTTGAGAAATGCGACCTGTAGAGGAAAACAAACGAACAGCCAGAAGGAAGGACAGCTGGAAGGACAGCCGCTACGAAAGAATTTTTGCCCAAGCTGAAGCAGAGACGCTTCGCGCTCGGCGCTCGGTCAAAAAGCTTGATATATTCAAGAGCTTAATGTTATTTTTACTCTAATTAATAAAAAGAGTTTGACGCCGAGTAGTGTCGCTAATTAGCCGGCGCGGGCGCTGGCGGCGGGAGTCGTGCCAGGATCGCTATCAGGCTGGCTGGCTGATGGGCAGCCCAATTAACACCGCACGTAATCACTTACCAAGGAACTACCAACACATCCGCTCAAGAAACATTTTTGGAAATCCTACGCAGGGCCTTTATGGCCAAAAATCAGCAATCAAACAAAATCTATGGATATTTAGAAGATCAATTTCAGTTTTTTTAGGGTATAGGATATGATCACAAAAAGACAAGAAGTATCTAAGTACCTAGTAGGAAAAAGTAAATAATAGAGCAAGGAAACTAGTACCTAGTACCTACTAGTAACTAGTACTTATTAGTAGTAGTATTTTATAACAAAAAAAAAATGAGTTGCATGAAAGTTGGTGCTTTCCACGATTTCAATGTAAACCAACCAGTTTTTCAATGTTTTATTATTGAAAATATTTTGTGTTCTACAATATTACCTAGTAGGACTCAACCCATCAAACATGACAAGATGTCTTTTCAAAATCTAATCATGTAAAAGTCATTTGAAAGTTGCCAATTGCATTAGTTCACGTGTCTCCTGCCCACTCGTTCAGCGGCGTCAATGAGGAGCTGGGTATGTGCTGACGAGCTGTCACTCTGCGCGCGCGCACGCTAAACATTCGACGAAAGACAAATCATTACACAAAATTAGCCATAATATTCTTTGGATGGGTCATTCTTCATCTTCACTGCGCGGACACAAGTTTACTTGAACTGATAGATATAAAAGACAGTTTGCTGTTACATTGAAACCACATAACTATCGTGTCATCATTATAATGTTATTGTGAAACTTATTATTTTGTATACCTTCTATTATACAGAATATTACAAATTACATTGTAAATTTGATATGTTTTTTTTATCTTTTCGTTATTTCCTGATGATGTTTTAGTTCGACGATGCTTTTCAGTTAAACAGCTCGAACTGAAGTTTATATTGCTTCATTTTACACGAAGAAGTTCTTGAAATTCATTTTTATATCAGGTTCTAACGAAATAATCGTATTCATTCGAGCAGACGTTTATTATCACCTAGTGCTAAATCTTCACAAGTCCAACAACGTCCGAACGTTTGAAAACTGCCGTAAACATTTCCTGTCTTCGTAAAATCTCTCTAAATCAAACGGTGGGTTATCCCATGTTATCCCATAAAGTCAAACACTTTATGGGATAACATGGGAAACCGGAAAATCATGTTTTATCTGTACTATATAATGTGCAACATACCTACATCAAAGATTTTCTTTTAGGTAGGTACTTAAGTATTTATTTTCATGTGCGTACCTAATTAAGTAGGTAGTAATTGGTTTTTCCTAAGTTAATTATTATTTTATTTTTTTTGAATGAATATTGTTGCATCAAGCCAAAGTTATTTTAATTACTTATATTTTACTTTAAATCTTATAAATTGATATAAAACGAGTACGTTTATTAAACGTTGATGAAATAAATAATTTGACGTTATAGAATGACCTAGCTAGGAATTCGAACCGTAATGTTTTCGAACCGTCACCGTTATTAAATGCGATTTGAACATCATCCAACGATGTAATATTATTGGGTGCTGGATCTTTTGTTTAGCTTATTTTAAAAGACAGTTAACTGGCGACTGCCAAGAAAAACAGAGTATTATAACAAAAACGCGGGGCGACGAGACGACGTGGCTCAAAATAAACATATCTAAATGTGGTGGCATTGTTGTGGTCTTGTTGCTGGGAGGAATGGTGCTAGCCTCATATATGGGTTAAGGAAAGCTAAAGCGAGTAACCTTGTGTTTTATCGCCCACAGAGATTTATAACCCAAGCAACTGTTTGCTTGTTTAAACAGAAAAGAAACGATGAAACGCTTGCTTCAAAAGAAATTAACATACCAAACACACAATTGTAAATCACACAACCAGAGAAATTACGACTGAAATAATCAGGATAACACGATAGCTAACATTTTTGCGTTGCGGTCCTAATTATTCAATTAGCAACGCAAAATTATTATATTTTCAATTTCACATCTATGAACTTCTCATAATGTTTTGCTATTAATCTTCTGAATTGACGTTACAAGCGGTTTTCTGTCCATTAGAGATAACTTCGAGTGCTATTAATTTAAACACATTTGCCAGCTATTCCTAAGAGCATGAGTTCATGGGCAAGACCAACATTCGGATTCCACGAATGTCCGTGAGGCTATTCATGAAATGGACGGCGAAGATTATCGAGTGGATAAACTGTATTTGGATCCTAAAAAATCTAGAGTGCGGTAACCCATCGAATTTCACGGTCATGTATATCACTGGCAGGGTTATGATTATGAAACAGATTTTTACATCGAGCCATTGGCACGACGGTCAAGTGGGGAACAGAAATACACCTAGACAACGCCTACCAGCGAGGAACTCATTCATAATATTATACGTCACCTCAGCGCAGGTTCCCCTGTGGATCGGAAGACAGGTTTTGGCCGTTCATAAAAAAAGTCTAACGTTTCTATTTGTCTCCAAAGCGACGGATGTTCCGTCGTTTATTCTGTGTAAGCTTCCAACCTGGCGTTTATGTGATTAGTGGCAATTGTGTGTAACTGATTTATTGATGGAGTGGTTTCCAACCAGAAGACATGTTAGTTTTTAAATTAGGGATTGATTAATGGTGTTTTATTTAAAGCAAAAGAAGCGGGGGAAGGGAGATGGCGGGAAAAACAAAGAGAACATTGTGGAGGAAGACAAGGAAGTCCAGGGGTCAGACGAGGCGCCGGTGACGCCGCCTGCGCCGGTGCAGGAAGAACTCTGTTATGAAGTGAAGCATTCGGATGTCATGGGAAGGTACGATATGAGACTTTGTATTTCCTGCTTCAAAATCCCAAATGTCTAACACTGTATGGTTAGTTTTTACTGAAGAATAACTTCTTGGACTGCGTTGTGTGATTGTGTGAGACTAACTTAAAAATATTCTTAAATTCGACAAAGATTTTTTTTTATTATTATACCTAAAAATGTATATTATGTATTTAGGTATCCGGATAACAACATAACGGAGGAACTGGAGAGCATTATTTCACTTCGCAGAAATAGATTCTTTCTTTGAAATTTTATGAGACAGTAAAGACTGCTATAAAGAAAATTATGTTATCTTCTGACGTGTCTTCCAAAAGTATTTTCATTCGACGAATGAAAAGTTATAGAGATAAACATTCAATTTAACAAATTAAATTTTTCTTACGTTTTGGAATAAAAATAGAATGTGACAATAATCCCAAGTCGGAAGATTAATAAAAATTAAATATAGCTAACTCATTTGGCCCAAATTGGCGTTTAAGTAATTTTGCCTTTCCATTGACGATATTATTACTTAAATACACAGTCTGTTCAAAAAATAAGGTGACTTTTGAATTGAATTTCGAAAACCATTTATTTATTCATCAATTTCTATTTTGTCTCTTTCAAAGTAATCACTTTCTGATAAAATACACTTTTGCCAACGCTTCTTCCAATCCGCGAAGCACTTTTGAAATAGAAATAGAAAATAGAAATAGAAATAATCTTTATTCATAAAACGCACACTTAAAACAGTTAGCAGCGGCTACCACACTAGGACAAGCCTGTATCGTGGAACATTGAGAAAATCGTTTTTCGGGATCTTGTTCAGCTCCTCCAGCGATGCTGTCTTAATTTCCTCAATCGTGTCAAATTCAGTTTGGGGAATAGGAAGAAGTCGCAGGAGGCTAAGTCCGGCGACGATGTGTGAGCCGGTGCATTGTCGTGGTCGTTTTTTGCGAATTGCTTCAATAAAAAGTCAAAAAGTAAAATGAAAATATAAAAGTCACCTTATTTTTTGAACAGACCTCGTACACTTTCTATACAACAACAATGAAAGAATCTCTACCGACAGCCTTGTGCTTAAAGCGCATCATATCACAAATTATTAATTGCCAAACAATTTGTCTAACTAAATATAGTTTCGGAGTTTCCAAAATTCACAAACTGTAAAAAAAATCGGTACAGGTACCTGGTGGCGTCACGCGACATCCGGGCTGGCGAGGTGATCTTCCAGGAGCCGGCGCTAGCGGTGGGCCCCTGTAGCGGCTGCTGCCTCGTGTGCCTCGGCTGCTACAGGGAGCTGGACGAGGCTTCGCTCACCAAGTAAGGCTGTGCTCCCGTCACGTCACATGATTCCTAGGGAGGTAATCTTCCAGCTGGATCCAACGCTGGCAATTTTGGTTATGGCCTAACATTATTTTCCGTCTAGCTAGGTATAGCAAAGGTTTGTGCTCCAGCAGCTCATGGTGATGGTGAATTCCTTTCGATTTCGATCTCCGTCATTTTTCTTGTATGCAATAGAAAGTAAAGTTCCATGTTGATATAGGTACAACGTGTATCAGAATTAATGGCCCTACCAGAACATTATAGATGGGACCATGAAATTGAACAACTATTACTATGGGACCAACTCTGAAATCGGGAAAAAAATCAGCTGTTTCATACATTTCATATTTTCGTTATTATTTTTTGAACGAAACAGTTGATTTCATTTTTCGTGATTTCAGAGTTGGACCCATAGTAAAAGTTGTTCAGTTTGATGGTCCCTATAATCTACCATTTCTGGTTAAGTCATTAATTATTTTACACGTTGTTACTTGTATTCGTATCAACTTCTTTTTCAAGACTATTTATTGCAGATGCCGCGGCTGCAAGTGGCCCGTGTGCAGCGGCTCGTGTCCCGGGCTGGGCAAGTACACGGGCCACTCGCGGTACGAGTGCGACACGCTCAAGGCAGTTCCGCCCGACTACGACGACCTGGAAGACCTGAAGGACTGCTACCACGCGCTGATGCCACTCAGGTTACTAACTCGTCAAAAACTTATTAATAATGAGCAAGGACTGTTGACCCTTCAAATCATTACTGAATCTTTTTTTTGTAACTGGGCAGGCATTTTGACCATCATCTTGCTTCATAAACAGGATGTGGTCTAAGGTGTAGCAATGCTTGGCCAGGAAATGCCTATTCACTCAACCTCTTTTAAAACTTTCTAAATTTTTCCTTTTGCAATCATTTTAGTTAGATGAATGAACGTGAAACTGAGATTTGAATAATTTGTTTCGTACTTGAGATTGAATGCCAATAAAAAATCTTTGAAGTCAAGAAATTCTTCTAAGCACCGCATCTGTAATCTTATTAACAGGAACCCCATCTATTGTATCACATCACAATAATGATATATTTTTCCATTTTTTTTCTATTCAATGCTTTCTTAAGTTTATTGTCTCCGATGTTAATTTCAGATGTTTGCTCCTTAAAAAGCATGATCCCTTGAAGTGGGAGGCGATATCGGCCATGGAAGCCCACAACGAGCTGCGGCGTGCGCGAGGGGACATCTTCCCGATGAACGAGAAGCTCGTGGTGCGCCGTCTGCAGGCGTGGAAGATGGACTACGATGCGGAGGAGATACACACTGTCTGCGGCATATTGGAGGTCAGTTCTCAAGGGAATATACCTTTAATTCAGTTCTCAAACCAAATTGGTAAACTTATTGAGACTTTATTATCGGTAATTTTTTGTCAAACGTCCTAGCTATGCTTGCATATGTCTTTGAAGCTTATGATGCAAACCTCATAGGCTTTCCGATATGGTCTTGCTTTGGTCTTGCACTGGACCTGATAATCAAATCAAAATCTCATGTCTAATGTTTAGCTACATAAGAAATATATTTTTTATAATTTCGGTAGGGTGAGTCTCTTGCGGTATGACATGCTTTGACCAAACTTATTTACGAACGTTTTGCAGGTGAACGCTTTCGAAGTAGGTGGCAGTGGCGCCAATGCTCGGGCGCTATACGACCGCGCGTACTTACTGGCGCACGACTGCACACCGTCTACCACGCACACGGACGCCGAGCGCGCGCCCGCCCGCCCGCTCAGCGTGCGCGCCGCCACGCCGCACCGCTCCGGAGACGTCATCTCGCTGTGCTACGCGTACACCTTGCAGGTACCCAACCCAGTCAATGATAGATCCACATTTTGTGACTTAAGGTGTGATTCCGTTCCGTAGCTGACTGCAGACGGCAGCAGCACGTGATGAAAGGTATTTCGAAAAAATGTATAGAAACCAGTGTGTCGCGGTGACTATCGCCTGTATCGTGTCGTGTCGCGTCAGTCATGGTCGCTGGTGTAAACTGATTTGACCAAAAATAATAATGTGTGGACGCTAACGATACATTAGCGATCATGATTCCCGATGGGGCTGGATGGAGACCATGAAGAAGGTATGCCTACCTACTAACTTCATGATGGAGACAAGGTGTGAATTCACTTAAACTCGTTGACTCAAGTTTTCAGCATTAATCCTTAACATAACCGATGAAATGTATTGATATCTGACAAATAGAATCAGCTTCTTTATTTTTTAATAAACCCAATAATTTTCCTAGGGCACCTTAAAACGGCGCGAGCACATCCAACACAGCAAGTTCTTCGAGTGCGTCTGCCGGCGCTGCTCGGACCCCACAGAGCTGGGCACCAACGCGAGCGCATTCCGCTGCCCGCGCTGCGCCGCGCCCGTGCTGTCCACGGCGCCTCTGCAGCCGCACGCCGCGTGGGTGTGCACCGCCGCCTGCGGTTACACCATGCCCGCTGCGGCCGTACAGCTGCTGCTGAAAAGGTACTTACCTTGCACTATTTTTATTCATTTACAGTCAAGTTTACACTAAACAAACATAAACGAGCGAATCACTAATACAAGTTGGATGCAATTTTTAAAGACCGAAATCTGCCGCATACGTCCGCGGTTACCAAAGGCTAAATGAGCATTAATTCAGGTCAAAAAATCAGATGCAAATCAGCAGTACTTATCACCATTTACAAAAAGTAAAAGGGATGTAAATTTTCAAACTAAAATATTTATTTTATCTTTCAGGCTAACGGACGAGTACGACCAAATAGACGTCAACGACGTACCCGGCTATGAGAGCTTCCTGCACAAGTACCGCAATGTATTACACACCACGCACTACCTGTGCCTCTCCGCAATGCACTCGCTCAGCCAGCTCTACGGCAAGGTGATATGAAATCAAATAAGTTTATTCAACATTGACCATTTTAGTTATTGAACATCAGCCATAATGTCCCCTCTACTGGGCACAGTGGATATGGAGAATGGGGCATAACCCACCACTCGGGTCCAATGAATTGATGAGTGTTAACGACCGCAAATACAGCCGGGACCAACCAGAAATGTTTGATCACCCATCCCATGACCGACCCTTGGGAAAGTTGCTTAACTGCCGCGATCGCAGGGCGATGACGTAACTAGCACTGCGCCATCGAGCTGCGCAAGCAAGGTGATATGAAATGATATGCATTTATTCAACTAGACTATTTTAGTTACTTAATGACATCAACATCACATTACACAGGTGACGGGCTACATGATCCACCAGATGTCTGACGACGAGCTCGACCGGAAGATACAGATCTGCAGGGAACTGATGAAGGTCTTCGATCTCATTGAGCCGGGGTATTCCAGGTTAAGAGGTGAGGAGTTTGGTATTAAAACTGATTCTTGGAAACCTGGGGGGATAATATTACAACCTCTTAAAACTTGCCAGGTTTATGAATTGCTAAAGTTATATCTCTTTCTCGCTGTATAGCAAATAAAAGAGACGCATTGATAGCCATTTAGAAAACTGGCAAGTTTTAAGAGGTCCTAATAAACGGACAGAGCGCGAAGAACTTCACCCTCAATATAAATCTACATAACCGAGAGGCATTTAAAATGTTTCTATTTTGCGTCAAGATTTGATAAATTCTTCAGTCTCTCTCGTACCCAAATTAAAAAACAAACGTGAATCTAGTCGAAATAGCAATAATATATCATCACATCAATCATCATACTCATAACACTCCCAACCGCCCTAAAGTTATTTTACGAGGACTTTTTTATCTTCGCAGGTGTGACGTTGTATGAACTTCACGCGCCTCTGATGATCCTCACTACAAGAGATTTTGAAAAGAAAGCTATAACGAAAGAAAATCTTCGGAACCGGTTGAAAGAGGTTGGTTAGCTGATTAATCAAATTTATCAATTTTTTACGATACCGGAACGGTCGACCGTCGATTAAAGCGCATTGACCGCGACAGATTAAAATCACATAGATAGAGTGACTTCCGTAGGGCAATCTACGAAATCTACGAGGGAAATCTTCGATGTGTAGGGAGCCTACTACGACGTAGTAGTAAAACTTCGTCGTAGCAGTTTATCCCTATCAGAGTCGCTCTATTAGGTACGTGATAGATTGCCCTAGAACGGTAGACTAAAAAGGCTGACCGTCGGTAAAATCACATAGAGCGACTCTCGTAGGGCAATCTACGAAATCTACGAGGGAAATCTTGACGTGTAGGGAACCTGCTACAACGTAGTAGCAAGACTACGTCGTAGCAGTTTCCCTACGAATTTCGCTCTATTACGTCAAATATTTCCTTGGCACGGTAGACTAAAAAAGGCTGGCCGTCTCGGTCGTCGAAGCGCCTCGACCGCGATAGATTAAAATCACAGAGTGACTCTCGTAGGGCAAACTACGAAATCTACAAGAGAAATCTTTGACATGTAGGGATCCTGCTACGACGTAGTCTTCCTACTACGTCGTAGCAGTTTCCATACAAAAATCGCTCTATTACGTCATAGTTTGTCCTCTTCGACGAAAGTTTGTCCTACGAGAATCGCCTCTATGTGATTTTCATCTATCGCGGTCGAGGCGCTTGTCAACGACGGGTAGCCTTTGTAGTGTGCCTGCTTTAGTCAGGCACTAAGGCTAATTATTAAATAAAAAACCCACCTACATCATATTCTCATTTCGAAGTGACAATTTACTACCTATATTGCAGATTGTCGGATATCTGACGGAGGCAGCACTGATTCTTGGCTTCGAACCGGCACACTCATCAGAGGGCCTGATGGCCACCGCGGCCAGGGACGCTCTCAAGAAGATCAAAACTTGGGAACAGATCATCGGAAAAATATCGTGATGGCGATGATGATTATGATAATGATGAGATTTTGAGTGGAAGTTGAAAGTGAGACATAATTTATTTGATAGTTACCATATTTTTTATTTTGTGATAATTTTAAAATGTGTATAAGCGAGTTTAGTCCGGTCGACAAGTCGCAAGAAGTGGAGTTGGGTAGAAAAAGGTCGGAATTTAATGAAACTTGGAGATGTTGTTCAGGGATGGTTAATTAACATTTTGTCAAGTTTTGGACCTCGAGGACCCTGTGCAAAAAGAGGAGGGGGGGGGAGAACTGCAAAAATCTCGACCTTTCGTCAGTTTTTCGTCAATTACCTTTTTTCCTTACATCCTACGACAAAAGCGTTCAGAAACATTTTGTAGTACGTGAAATTATCTACAATTTGAGTACTCACATATGTCTGCATGTCAATTCCTTACTGAGATATGGCGTTTCGCAGAAAATATTTTTTTCCGAAATTCAGTAAAAATACCTCAAAAAAGCAGAAACCAACCTTATTTCTTATTTTAATAATAATAATTGTTGTTATTATGGTCTCTTGTTAGAATAACTAATTTTGAACCCCCCCCCCCCAATCCCCCCTCCCTTCCCCACCTAACCCCAATTCTCAAAAGCTTATTTTCTACTGTAATTTCATATCAACCATATATCATGTCGGTAATATTGGTATTGACATTAGTTACTTTTTAGACCGATATTCCCTCTCCCTCTCCTTCCCTCCACTACATAATTGTTCCAGGGTAGGTAAAAAAAGACGTAGTCCTTTCGTAAACAAAATTAATGATATTAACAAAATTAAGGTTTTGACAAAGATTTAACCCCCTTATATGCGTACCATCTGCATCTTCAAAATTTCGTCATAACTCGTACCTCTTGCGTGCAAGCAATAGCTTTAATTTGATCTCTAAGCAGTTTGACGTTGACCTGTTTAATACTAGCGTTGCATCGTTGAAGCGACTGATGAGCAGCGAGTTTTTTGGCAAATAGTCTTTTAAGTTTGCCGTATACTTAGTCTTAGTATTTTAGCTTAGGTAATCTACTTTTTGTTTGTTTATTGTTTAGCCTATCTTGTCTTCATAATTATGTAAGTTTTACCACGTGGAATGCGTAGGATACCTACTCAATAAGTGCTTAGTTTTATAAATTGTTTCTATCGGTGGGGACATGTAATTGGCTTCCAAGTGCTATATAAGCTTACTATTGTGATGAATTCAGCTGTTGGTCTTCCAAATAATTAAAATAAAATAAAATAAAAATAAAATAAAGTTTACAAGGCAACAGAGATATTGTTGAAAGGTCTCTCATACATAGTAGGTACGCATTTGTACTCATTACAGTTCCTGTCGAGATTTTTTAGCCGTTGGTTCTGCTTCTAATTGCTCGTCGTCCTCCTGCACAATCAGGCTGTTAAGGACGTCCTCGCCGTCGTCGTATTCGTCGATTATGTCTGACGAGTCCTCCTCGTTCAAATCAGTTGCAGGGGCGTTTTCGCAGGAGTGGCCTGTGCAGTACTTGCACATAGCTGAGCATCTAAGACCTGCTTTCTTGCAGCTGCAAGCTCCGGTGCTACAGCCTTTGCTGCACTTGCAGAAAACAATTTGGAGGATGTTATCTGGCGCAGCATTTTTCGTTGTGGGGATTGGTAGTACCCCTCGCGTGGTTAGGCTCCAGCCCCAAACTGATGGGCGAAGTTCATTACCTAACCACGCTTGTACTTGCTGGTAAGTGCGGAGGGAGTGGTAATTGGCAGCGTCCCTTGTCGGTGGTAGGCGGGCTAGTTCCAATTTAGCCTTCGTCACTGATCGTGTAAATAATCGGTTTCTGCTTTTTTAAGGTATTTTTAGCGAATTTCGGAAAATAATATTTTCTGCGAAGCGCCATATCTCAGTAAGGAATTGACATACAGACATATGTGAGTACTCAAATTGTAGATAATTTCACGGACTACAAAATGTTTCTGAACGCTTTTGTCGTAGGATGTAAGGAAAAAAGGTAATTGACGAAAAACTGACGAAAGGTCGAGATTTTTGCAGTTCTCCCCCCCCCCTCCTCTTTTTGCACAGGGTCCTCGAGGTCCAAAACTTGACAAAATGTTAATTAACCATCCCTGAACAACATCTCCAAGTTTCATTAAATTCCGACCTTTTTCTATCTGAAACCACCTGTCGTCTGGCCTAGTTAACCGTAGGGGTTTTCGTAAAAATGCTAGAAATATTAGGTTTAAACTTTTTTATTTATAAATTCCTTCTAAAACTACGTCATTGTGATTGTTATTTTTATTATTATATTAATACTATTTATTTACTAATAATAATATTTTCTAAAACAAAATCAGTATTTGTTCGACTGTAATTAAATAATTAACTAACAATATCTTTATAAAAGTCATATATTTTTGTTAATCTTTTTAAAATTCATTCCTTCTACTAAAAGACATTCAAAGATTGTTGTTATGTTATGATATGATAGATACCTACTTACAATGAGAAAAATATTGGTGAAGCATTTCTAATAAAACGTTTTCATAAAAAATGTGTTGTTTTTAATTTCAATACTTCTAAAAAGCAAGAAATTGCATATGAAGAGAGAATGAATATAGTAGTTGGTGTCAGTAACTCAGTAGATAAGCGTGGTCCAGAAAATGGGGGGCTGCAATGTTTTCCTGAAAACGTTCCTAAATCCTACCACGTGTTCTGAGGTTTGTTTTGGAATATTGAAAATATTTACAATTAGAATTTTTATTTTATTTTTGCCTAAACTTATGTTTATCAAAAAAATTCAAATGTCATAGGCACAGAATTACGTCTATGGTGTTAAGAATTTATTCTTATGGTAGGTATTACTTATGTTTTGTTTTTTTTTGTTCCAATCATAACATGTGGCTGTAATCATGTAGTATATTTTTAGAATCGGCTCAGTAAACCCTTCATTTGTTACCACGTAGGTACACGATAGGTTTTAGAAAAATGTATACCCATACAGTAAAAATATGACGTCTAACGCCTCTCATAAAGGCAATTTATTAAGAACTGCGGCTCATAAAAAATTGTACAAACTTAAGTTTATATACCACACGTAGGTATACTTAAGTTTAAACAATTTTTAAATTTTCTGTACATCTGTAAGCGCTCCTGATATAAGAATTTAGCTTGTACAAAGGCAAAGTCATTTGCAATTTTGATATTGAAGGCGTTACTATTGGAAGTAACATAAATTAATATGAAACTGATATAAAAAGTCAATCGTGATTCGTGAAGTTAATTGAAAGAAATAAGTTGAAATAATCTAAAAATACCTTAGATGTACCTACTTTAAAGAGACAAATTGATATAGTAGAAAGAATACCGATAAGCGAGCTTCAGATACCTGCAGGTACCTAGTCATTAGGACACGTATGATTTTAAATTCCTGCAACACACAGAGATATGATAATCCTGGATCAATAAAAATGTTAAAACTCCTGACGTGATAAGCATGTTTCGCTTCATTATTTGCCAAATGAAATGCCATCTAAATAATTATATATTATTAAATCAATTTCTTCTTATTTCCATAAAGTTCCATTGTTACCTTCATAATATAAAACAATAGCCAAAGATTATGATGCCGGCACCGCGTGGAAGCATCGAGTGTCTTCTCGGGTTTATTTTTAAACGCATGCGCATGCGCCGCCAGTGCTCCCAAGACATCCCGGTGTCGCATCACGTTACAAGTGCGCTGAAAAAAAATTATATACTGACAGTATTTACCGCTCGCTAGTTAATACTTGTGATTTTGTTTGTTTTGAGTATAATTTTATGGTAGTAATGGGACGAGCGAGTTCGAAGAATCAATTAAAGTAAAATATTTTTGGGAAAAATGTAAGTTTGTGTGTTTTTTTCAATAGCTTTTCTTCTTTTTATTATTTTGATGGATATAGGTAATTAGTGGTTAATTTTCAGTTAATCTCTATTTCTATGAATGTCGTGACGTGACTCCTATTGAAATGTCTTTTACAATAATACGCCTTTATTTTATTAATAGCAATAGGTACAGTAGTTAAAAGCGCAATCGTTAGTAGGTGCCACTAGTCAGCCTCAGAAGTAACAGAATAAATGTTATTAACTAGTATATTATCACAGCAACTAGGTAACGTTAGTTCATGTTCAGTAAGTTGGTTGCAATGCAAAAATATACTTGGCGCAAGATTATACCTATCAATAATTCCATACTTATATTCTGTGGTTGATTTTTAAGGTATTATTTTGATAGGTATCCGAATTCCGGATCCTACTAAACTACGAAATCTGTGTTGGTTTTAGGAATGATTTCATTCAAATTAAAAAGAAAATAGTTAAAGCTCTCGATTCCACTTTATAGTTGACCGGTAAACATGACGCCGAAAGGCTCGTGCGCCATCTGCCTGTCCCCCGCGGAGCAGAAGTGTTCGGGCTGCCAGGCGGTGCACTACTGCACCAGGGAACACCAGAAGCAACACTGGAAGCTGCACAAGAATCAGTGCAGCCCCGCCAGGGTCAAGGAGGACCCTAAGGTCGGGAGGTACTTGGAAGCCACGAGGGATCTACGGGCGGGTGACGTCATCTTGAAAGAGGCACCGTTGATCACTGGACCGGCACAGGTGAGTTTATTTTACAAATGGTTTTAGGGTAAAGATGAAAGTAGATAAAGTGGTCGAAAGTAGACGTTTATGTAGAGATTTAATCGAAGATATGATTTGATACTTAGTTATTTTGAGTTATGAAAATTGTAAACTTTCGACTTAGTAGAGATAGTCTTGGACGCATAAACCACGGTAGATTACCTACATTTCTAAAATCTGGCAATCCTTTAATTATTTACTTACTTGAAATTATTTACAACAGTCAAACTCAAATAAAATATTAGAGTCTTTATTATAATCGTGTCATTTCAATATTAGAGTCAAGTAAATTTTTGAACCATTGGAAGACTAGACTTTTTTAGATTTGACAAAAGTTTTCGTAAAGTCCTATATGCCTTTATAGATAACTCCGCCAGTATGCTTGGGCTGCTACGATTTTCTGAAGGAGGAGAAGATTGTGACCTGTGAAAAGTGCGGCTGGCCATTCTGCTCCAAAGAATGCACCACCAAAGAAGTTCACCAGCCTGAATGTTACTACACACAACAAAAGGGAGAAAAGGTCTCTAAAACATAAATAATCAAAAAACTCTCCAAGTATAATACTATTGATGCCCAAATTAGAATAAGTATAGGTATTTTCATATCCGCTGAAGTCGAATTGCGAACTTGAATTTCTAGCATCGTTCATCTCAAAAGTCTTTGACCTTCCATATGACATTTTCCAGGTTTCGATATCAACATTCGGAATACCCCACCCAAGCTACCAATGCATAACAGTCCTCAGATGCTTGTACCAGCGCGATCACGACGAGAAGTTGTGGCAAAAACTGCAGGCCCTCCAGTCTCACTGCGAAGACCGTAAGGGGACGGAAAAGTGGAATCATGATAAGAAAATGGTTGCAGAGTTTATTTGGAAGTTCTTCAAATTGGAGGGAACGTTCAGCGAAGAGGAGATCATGAAATGCTGCGGAATATTGCAGGTAAATCGGCTATCAGATATTTAAACTAGGTCAGAAAAGTTAAGGTGGCTAAGTGTATCAAACACTACTCCCAAGATTTTCTTTAAAAAAATATCTTGAACAAATACTGTTTCACAAATAAAGGATTAGGGTAACTTTGAAAGATAACTGCAATAAATAATTGTGCATTACCTATTTAATATTTGTTTTAGACGAGCCTATTATCATTATCAACCTATTCCTTATCATTAGTTAGTTTACAGAATACTAATAATTAATGTTTTCATTACTTATCTATCACAGGATATTGAGATCTATCTAGATCATTATAAGGAGAAAATAATACAATTATGTTTATCAAACTACTCAGGGCTCAGCTCAGAGGATCGTAATGTTCTTTTATCTATCCTTTGTATTCGCTCGATCAGATCAACGGCCACGAGGTGCCTCTGCTGGAACCAGACTACCTGGCGGTATTCGACCGCATCTCCATGGCGGAGCACAGCTGCACGGCCAACTGCAACAAGAGCTTCACCTCTGATGGTGAAATCGTAAGTCTAAAAATACGTATCTTTGTAATAGGCAACATTGGCATGTTTGTGCACAGCAACAAGCCAGAATCAAAATCATTAAGTTTTGCTTCATGAATCATGGCTGCTGGCTTTTGTTAATCTGAGCTATTACCAACCAAAAGTCATTGATTCTGCCTACCAGTCGACGCACTCGCACCATTAGCAATAAATATTAACATCGATTATTATTTTTAACCTCCGACGCAATAATCGTTTTTTGGCCTTGTATTTGTTTAGTTCTTTGTACTGTCTTTGTAATGTTGTGTATCGTTGTGTGTTTTCAAAATAAATGTATTTTCTTTCTTTCTTTATTTCTTTCAAAAAGAGGGGTGTTATAATTTTGACATGTGTGTGTGTCTCTGTCAACGTAGTCCCCAACTAATGGACCTATTTTGATGCGGTTTTTAGAACACGACGTATAACTTCCAGATCCTGAGTGCGGGGGTGAACATCAGCAGCGGCGCCCACATATCGATCTGCTACTCGGACCCGCTGTGGGGCACGGAGGCGCGCCGTCACCACCTCGCCGACTCCAAGTTCTTCGAGTGCTGCTGCGACCGGTGCTGCGTCGTCACCGAGTTCGGCACCATGTATAGCGCTGTAAAATGCAAGAAAAAGTGAGTTAGCGATATTCTCAAAGCCATTATCATTATCATCAGTCATTTTTAATGACCCTACTACTGCTAGCGCACAGGTCTGATGTTCCTAGGGTGGATTAAAAATAACCATACAAATATCTTTATCTACTAACAACCATGACTCGAGAACAAAGTAAATGTGTTCATCACAATACCATTTGGTCCTACCGGGATTCGGATATGGAATCTTTAGGCATTTTTAGCATCTTTAGACTTTTTAAACTATTGTGGTTTGCTAATATACCTATTTTATTTAATAGCTGACGCTACACTTTATTGCAAGTATACAAAATACATACAAATGGCGGACTTAATGACATTAGGTATTTTCTCCCAGTCAACCTACCTTTATTTCAGAGACTGCAAAGGCTACCTCCTCCCGGAAACATTCATCCTGCCAATACTGCACAAAACGAAGAACCCTGACCCGCAGACGAAGAACCTGGACAATAAGATGTGGGTGTGCAGCAGTTGCAGGGACGCCGTCTCCGACGCCATCATACAGCAGCTGCTGCAGGACATCGGAACGGAGATGAACGTCATGCCCAAGGGGGACCCGGATGCTTGTGAGAGGTATGTTGTCAATTGTAATATACTATTTATTTCTCCTGTAATAAAGCCAGTAATATCAACAACCATTATTGAATAGCATATTTAGCACATGAGCCCGGGGCCGCCTTTAGCCGCCTCTGTAATCTAGTGGTTTGCCCACCCGTGGGGTCCCGGGTTTGATTCTCAATGGGGGTACGATTTGTACTCGGTTTGGTTGGTGGTAGGGCTTATTTCAAGTCCGCCTGGCTAGCTACCACCATCTTACCTAAGTCTGACGCCGGAACACAACAATTTAAAAATTGTTGTGTTCAAAACAATTTAAAAATTTATGTGTTGATGATTGACTTATTTTTTAGTCTTACAAGTAGACGCCTCTGTTTATTTCCCCGCAGGTTCATCAACCACTGCAGCAGCTACTTGCACCCCAACCACCAGTACATGACGGACGTGAGCCTGGCGCTCGCGCAGATGGTCGGCCAGGAGCACGAGCTGGGCCTCGCCGGCGTCACCGAGGACCGACTCGTCCTCAAGACGCAGCTCTGCAAGAAGATCTCTGACTTGCTAGAGACGCTAGCACCAGGTAACTAGATAAGTCCGGGAACAGATAACTCAAAAAAAATCTTTATTCACAACGGGATAATGCTTGGTCTTCACCTCACTTGATGTTAAGTGATGATAATTTTATTTTATTTTATTTATATATTTAATTTAATTAAATAAATACCTTACAGACTAACATACATATATTTAAATTAGATTCAATAAACTATTTTCCGCGTGTTGATAAGGCCGAAGGTGGAAGCGCACTACATCTGGAATCCTCATCACTGGCTATCTTACCTCTAACTGCCGGAACACAACAATTTTCAAATTGTTGTTATGGCGTTAGACTTAGGTAAGATGGTGGTAGCTAGCCAGGCGGACTTGAAATAAGCCTTACCACCAATCAAACTACATACAAATTGTACTTTTCGTGGGAATCGAACCCGAGACCCCTGCGTCTTACACGGGTGGGCGAACCACTAGACTGGTTAAAAACTCGAAATAATTTATTTGTTCAACTTGACTAACAAAGGGTTTTTGAATCATCTACCTAAATATATTTAGCTGAAAACTAGGACGAAGTTATTGAATATAACTACTGTCTCGTCTGTCAATCTTTTTTTTGTTTTTAAAAAGCCCAGATTTCCCGAATGCCTTGGTTAAAATTCCTTGAACACACTCACGCCTGTTTCCCATGGGGGTAGGCATAGACTATGGATCGCCACCTGCTACGATCCTTACACACTTCTTTCGCTTCTTTCACATCCATCAATCTTTTCATACATGCCCTGCGGCTGCGGTTTTTGTCACTGCCCCTGAACATACTATCACATTAAGTCACGTCATCTACTTACTTACATATAATTTGAATGGTTTGTTGAAACGTTTGCAGCGGAATGCCGCGTGCGGGGTTCCCTGCTGTTCGAGCTGCACGCGGCGCTGGCTGAGACCGGCCGCAGGAGGTCCCTCACCGAGGGGCCCATGGTCATGCTCGGCTACATCACGGTGAGGATTCCTCCTATCTACCTCTATGATATTGACTTTACCGATTTTCAGTTTGGAATGCATTGTCTGTCTAATCTACTTCTTTGATTTAGAAACGTAATATGTTAACAAATTCAACTTCGTTGCTTAGTAGCATCAAGTATTATACCATCTCATGATGTAAAAGACCGACAATAAGCAGAACCAAATTTATATTTACTTAAATTCAGTAGGTTAGGTAGGTAGGTAATAGGTACTAGGTAGTAAGTAGGTACGGCTACGAGAATATTCCTTTCACTCATGTGCTGAGCTGTGCTGTGCCACTTGATAACCAGACAATTAAATCTAAATCCCTTGGAGTTCATGTAAATTTCTACCATACCATGATGTAAAAGACCAACAATAAGCAGAACCTAGTTTATATTTACTAGGTTTTCGATCAATAATTCTACTACAAAAATATCCCTTTCACTGTGCCACTTGATATCCAGACAATTAAATCCCTCGGAGTTTATGCACATATCACATTCGAATGAACCAAAAAACTGACACCTTGGAAGACAAGCAGAGAGTCGCTGTGCTAAAAGTGCATACAAAATTACTACAGCCGTTGAGCCGGCCTTAGTCAAACATGACCGATTGTCAACATTCAACAAAAACTTTGGAATGGACATCGAATTTAAAACTACGATTGGCAGCTGTTTTGCCAACAATGAATGATCGCTGAAAAAATCACAATATTTGTAAATTATTAGTAATCTGTTAACAAAACTTCGTAGCTTGTAGTCGAACATCTAATTTTGCGATTGCCTTACCGTTTCCAACTTTCGGTGGTTTAACACACTTGTTCTTTTCGTAGGCATTTATAAAAATTATACCTGTCGTATGAAAGGCTTTGCAAGCTGAATCACATCATCAATTTACTTTTAAATGAACTCTTTTCAACAAAATTAAAACCATTTGTTTTTCAATTATTAAAAAAACTTTTGCGCAGGAGTCCCGTAAGTTCCTCGTGGAATGCGCGAGCCTGCTGCGGCATGAACCAGCCGTGCTGCCTGAGGGTCGGCTGGCGCGCCAGGCCAAGGTCAACCTGGTGCAGGTCGAGGAGCTCATCAAGAACCTGTCCTCGTCGCTACCTGCGCCCTTGTAGGACAACCAGGGGGGGTATTCATCATCATCATCCATCATCATATCAGCCGCATGACACCCACTGCTGCCTCCCCATGGATCTCCACGACGAACGGTCCTGCGCTGCCCGCATCCGCGGCCTTCACCAGATCGTCGGCCCACCTTGTCAGTGTCCTAGGCCTACCCACGGATTGCGTCCGGTGCGCGGTCGCCATTCAAGAACCTTTCCGCCGCAACGGCCATCGGTTCTTCTCGCTATGTGTATTACAACCTACTACGGGGGGGTATTACAACGTCTTTAAACTTGCCATGTTTATGAATTGCTATAGTTACATCTTTTTCTCGTTGTATAGCAAATAAAAGAGACACATTGATAGTCATTCTGAAAATTGGCAAGTTGTAAGAAGTTGTAATACGGGGGCAGGACTAGGAGATGACTAGAATAATGCAGAATTTATTGATTGTGCGATAGCATCGGGAAAAGATAGAGGATCTGATGAGTTAGTTTGATAAAATTTCAGCTATCAACTAGTGTGATGATCAAGATTTAAAGTTTAAACCAATAGGGTGATAAAGAATGTGTACATTTTGTGAATCTGTCAGCCTGAAATTGCAACAATAGCAGCACAAATACCTGAGCTATTATACTTAAAAAGAGGATTTTCAATTAAAACCTAGGTGAGACCCTTGTGGCACTCAAACCATAGCCACAGGAGTTAATGTAAGAGTTGTTAATTTTATTATACTGCATAAAGATTTTTTTAGTAATTATAATTTTGTTTTATTTACCTACATTATTGTATAACCCCCCATTCCTATATATCCGTAAAAAAAACTGGGAGACACGTACTACCTACATATTATATGTATTTCCCGACGACATTCGTATGTTAGTCTACTACCTAGGTACTACAAAATTGTATTTATTTTTACGCATATTCTCGTACATGTAATATTTAGCTTGAGATAGTAACAGTATCTTTTCCGTCATAAATTCAACAAGGTCATGATTTAATTGCTCATAATTATCACTCGTTTATTTATATTTTAATTATTAGCTATACCGACTTATGTATGACGACCTCCGTGGTCGAGTGGTTTGCATGCCGGTTTTCAAGGCGTCACAATCTCTTGAGGTCCCGGGTTCGATCCCTGGCTGGGTCAATGTAAAATGAACTTTTCAATATTGTCTCAGGTCTGGGTGTTTGTGATACCACCGTTGTCTCTGATTTCCATAACACAAGTGCTTTAGCTACTTACCTTGGAGTCGGAGCAATGTATGTGATGTTGTCAAATATTTATTTATTTATTATTTATGTATATAATTTTTATAGCATGACTGAAAGTATTGTAAAAAAGACTAATATATTTTTCCACGAATGAGAAATGCCCAAAAATGATTTCGGTTTGCAAATAACAATTATAAAAAAATGCATTATTTATCAATAACATCATATTATGTAGTTATGTGAGTATTAAAGTGAACATCGTTGAGGACATTTTTTTTATTCAATTTTAGAAAATTATTGCAGTTATTACCTACCTACTTAGTTATTTCGAAGTGGTCACAGACGCAGGCTGGTCAGGCTCAGGCAAGGTCTGATTTAACTTCAAAGTGCATTTTACCCACACTCATTTCATAGGCTTGATCCGATTGAGTTGAATATTTTGACGTGTCCTGTCCAATACATCCGAATCTACCAAAACTACATGAAGTTTACCCACCACATTAGAACGTAGTCGCGATTTCACACAAGTAAGTATAGTTATCACTCGCAAATCGCTCAACGCCCAATAGCGCTGGAGCGGCAATGTGTGCTTTGAAAATCTCATCTCAAACAAAGGCTACGTCGCCGTCCCACCACGCAGGATGCCGTGAACCAGCAACAGTGAAGACGCAGTTTTTTGGATTTTTCTCGACTGAGGAATGTGTAAATGTGAAACTCAAGAGTGTTGTTGAAATGACTTATAGTGTAGCAGTTGACAGAGGTTTCGAGGTTGAAAGTGCGAATAACAATTTCTAATTTACCTGCGGATATAAAACGAGTAAGTGAATTGAAATTATGCTGCAACTTAGTGCCGAGTGGTGATCTTTTCCGTTTTATAAATACCTAACATAAACTATGATACATTATCTGTACTTACCTACCCAAAATTGTAGAATCGAAAAAAAAATTAAGTACTTAAGTATATATTATACCTATTTTTAAATTGTATTTGTAAATAACCTATATCGGGGTATTTTAAGAATGGATTCGTAATCTTCTGTGAAAAAATATAGTAACCGGGTTGTACCGGGTTGTACCTACCTACTTATTTATGATCATACAACACAAAACAGGAAGTAAGTAACAGGAGCCCTCACATTCTGCATTGACGATTTTGAATGAATGAATTTTATACTCAACGTAAAAGTCGTCAATGCATTTTAGAGTACTGCAGGAGTTTTACACAATTGGGCCACTGAAGTTATTCAAAAACATCATAGGTACCTACCTAGTTGTGGTTTAGTTTACGACTACACCGTCAAGTATATTTACGAGTATTATTCAAATAATATTTAGGCATTCCTACTAACTCAATTAGAACGTCCGCGTCCTCGTGTCCGGGACTTTTCAGCTGAATTCTTTTTTTCTCTACAAGCACAGAATATATAATAGTCCTAAACTATATTTTTATCACTTAGGTAAGTACGTAGATACTCGAAAAATTCAAGATCATTCTGGTTTCAGTTATAAAAACGTCATGCGGTTACGGCATTGCGTGGAGGCTGGCTGATTGCGTATAGATAAGCTATCGTATATCTTGTTATTGTTGCCCGTTTAGCGATAATTATCTAAAACAACATCGGTTACAATGGCAAAATATTATCTTGCTAAAATCCGTAAGCAAACAACACGCTCTCTGCGTGCGAAGGAAATCGAAAGAAAGATAATTAAGTAATTTAATTTGACAATTCCGTAACAATAAATTAACTTTTAGTGTTCATTTAAATTTACTATAAATTCAATAATATTAATAAGTAGGTATTCATCCGATGACCAGCAGCAGCGTAGACACGGGCCTTATTCTAACAAATTGTTTAAGCAACGTTTGTTAAAACAAATCAAACAAAGCTATGCAAATACAATACAAAAGTAATGGACTAACAAAATCAACATTCATAAACACAAATAGCCTTACCAATAAACGAGGAATGAGTTCTACCTATCATAATAACCATAATAGAAGTTAAAAGTACTTTTCGTAATTTATAGGTACTATTTAATATAGGTATCATTTTATTGAAATTTTACTTACTCCTATAGTAATAATAAAAATAATAAGTACCTACATTCCTCGCTAATAGCAAATATGCGTTTCCTAAGGATAATTTAAAGGGTCATCTTTTTTTCATGCAGTTTTTATGAAAAGTAATCACTTGTAGCAATCACGTTTCACGAATTAAGAAATAACAGCTGCTTTTGACCTTCTTTGACAAATTAATGTTTCATCCAAAGCTAAAATTTTATTCCATAACTTTGTGGTTTCAGCGTAGCATCAGCGGTATGTTTTTGAAAAGCTACCTCTGGCTTCTGCTGTGCTACGCTCAGAACGCACGCAGCAACCTGATTGAGGACTACGGAGTGCTGTCACGACACCTGCTGACGCCTCCGGAGAGGCCTGGGGAGATGCTGCCCGTGCTGCTGGGGGTAGACAAGACCTCCGGGTGCCTCTGCCGGGCTACCACGAAGATCGAGCTCATCGTGTGCTTCGGGAATTACGAGTGCAGAAAGTTTCCCGAGGTAGGAATTAGGATATCTACCTATTTATAAAGAAAGTGGAGTCCGTGGAATTTTAATGTTCTTTTTATCTCCATCGTATAAGATCTAGTTATCTTATCACATGTCAAGTTTACTTAAGTCTGTTTAAAAATCAAAAAGTAAGTTCTGAGTACATAGCTTACTTGGCAGATGATTTGAAAGCTGTTGTGATATGAAAAATAATGTCAAATCATCTATCAAGTAAGCTACTCAGAATCTTCGAGCAAAGCCGGCTTCGTCAGTGAAGAGCTTCCTATATCATTCGGAGTACCACAGGACAGCATATTGGGCCAACGCTATTTCTGGTTTATATTAAAGAGCTATGTCAGTCAGCAGACTATCCCTACAGAAGCCCGTCTTACTCTAAGACTCAGAATTAACTTATTATTATCACTGATTGTGAAATAGGCACTTTGTATACTATTATTTCATTTTAAATAGAAATTTCATTTTTAACTGTTTTTGAATGCTGTAAAATTATTTTCTGATACTTATACACAAAATTTTATTTCCAGATCAAAGTGAAAAGTGACATTCTAAGGGTGAGGACTACAGTGATAGTGAAAATATTAAGAGGACAACTAGATCCGCTTTATCACTTAAAAGTGTTGGAGATCGAGGCTAATCACAAGTTGCAGTACTTAGAAGGTGGACTATTCAAGAACCTGACAAATCTACGCCATTTGTCAATATCTTACAATACACGTCTGCATACTATTGGACCCAGGATATTCGAGGGCTTAGTAAATCTCCAAAACTTAACACTAGTCAATAATGGATTCAATAACATATTAGGTTTAACACCAGCATTTAAACCCAGCATTCTTCCGTCCCTCAAGTGGTTAGATCTCTCAGAAAATAATTTCGAAACTCTTCCCGAGATAACATTCAAACCTATGACAGGAACTAAGCTGAAGAGACTTGATGTGAATTTGTGCAGGCTAGACTTTATACACCCAAATAGTTTAATTCCATTAACACAGCTGAAGGAATTGAATATAGGTGAAAATGATTTGAACGCTTCTTTAATAGAAACCTTTTTATCGAGTATGATTAATGAGGGTATTAATTTAACAAAACTTGATTTATCAGGAATGGGATTCCGAAGACAGCCACCGAGAGCATTACTTGATATAATTGCGGGAACTACAATAAAAAGTTTAATTCTGGCACATAACCAGTTTGAAGTGATTCACGACGATACCTTTCCAAAAATGGAGAACCTAGAATTGCTTGATTTAAGAAAAGTTTTATTACTATCAATTGAATCTAATGCATTTGACCCTTATAAGTTTCCAAACCTTAAAGTATTATTATTGGGAGGAAATAATTTACCAGGAGTGCATAAAAAGCATTTGTCAGACCAGCTGTTGCTTATGGATATGTCCTCCAATAAAGGGATCTCTGCAAATCCTGTTTACTTTGAAATCGACAAGGACACATTCTTACAATGTAAAAAGCTAAGAATATTAATTCTATCATTCAATAGAATCAAATCTTTATACGATTACACTTTTACTGGCTTAATTAATTTGGAAATGTTAAGCATTGAGAACGGCACTCTGTATTTTATCGGTCCAAAAACATTTAAGCCCATGAAACATTTAGAAATATTAAATCTATCCAACAATCCCATAGGTGTAAATCAAAACTTGACAAGTGCTCAATTTGAAGGTTTGAATCAATTAAAAATGTTAATGCTATCAAACTGTGGTATTAGACACTTTTATGAAGACGACAACATATTTGAAATGATGCCAAATATAACACAATTAATACTCAGAAACAATCAGCTTTCTTACTTAACGGCAGAAACTTTAAAACCACTAAAATTTTTAGAATTCTTGGATTTAAGTGAGAATTTACTAGTGTCTTGGTGGAGACCATTATTTCTGGCTTCAGGAGTCAAGCCTCAGCGAATGTATTTTACAAATAATAAAATTTCACATTTCTCTATTAGTATGATTGAAGATATTAGTTACTTACTGGAAAGCAGAGGCAACACATCAGTACAAATAGATTTTATGAATAACGTATTCGCCTGTGATTGTGGCGACATGTACAAAACATATTTATGGTTACAAGTGAATGGAACGAAGGAGCTGAAGCATTTCTTCGACCACTCCAACTTTTATTGCAGTAGTCCTGACCTCTGGGAGGACCGACGAGTCGCAGAGTACTTATCTTCAATAAGAAATTTAAGATGTTTAGTTTACAAGAAAATCTCTAGCGTGATGCTATTAGTATGGACTGCACCTTCATTAGTAAGTATCATTTTAGTAGCGATGATAATTATAGTTATTTTTAAATACAGAATTTATGTAAGATATTGGTTGTTTCTCGCAAAAATTGCTTTGGGAAGGAAACTGATAAAAAAGTCATGGATGGTAGGTAACACCGAACCGAAGGGCTATAGATTCGATGCTTTTGTTTCTTATTGTAACGAAGATAGAGAATTTATTTCTGAAATGTTGATACAATTAGAGACAACTCCACCTAATTTAAAATTGTGCGTTTATGAAAGAGATTTCGAAATAGGCTCCTTTATATCCGAGTCAGTATTGACATGCATCAATGAAAGTAAATATATAATTCTAATTATAAGCAACAATTTTGCTAAATCTCAGTGGTGTAGATGGGAGACGCAACTGGCGGAATACCACAGGCTATTTCTAGAAGATGGCTCTACGTATGATCCGTTGGTATTAGTCAAAATAGGTGATATAGAGGGCAAGTACTTAACGACGACGTTAAAATATTTGTTAAAAACAAAAATTTATCATTCGTGGGATGAAAACAATCCTGAAGAGTTCTGGAGAAAGCTGAGGTGTGTTTTAGTCAGGAGATAGAGTAGGTAGGTATAGTTAGTCGAAAAATGTGTTGTTTAATTAAATTATTTTTTATTCCTATTTGGTTTTTTAATATTTCTCCATTTATTTTGTTTCATTTTCTAAGCTAAACTCAAGTTCCGGCCGTGATTCTCTCACACCCAGCGTCAATCAAGAGGAGCTCGGTGGCGCAGTGGTTTAGCGCCTGGCCCAGCGATTGCGGAAGTTAAGCAACGATCGCATGGGTCCAAATTTGTGGTGACCAAAAATTTATTATCTCGAGCTCCTCCGTGCTTCGGAAGGCACGTTAAGCCGTTGGTCCCGGCTGCATTTGCAGTCGTTAACACCCACCAATCCGCATTGGGCCCGCGTGGTGGGTTATGGCCCATCTTCCTTACCACCCATAAGGAAGGCCTGTGCCCCAGCAGTGGGGACATCAAAAATGGCTGATGGACAGCGTCAATCAGCATTAAAAGAAGTCTTATATTTATATGCTAATGAAATCACCATTACTTACAAGGAAAGTTGCAATTTGAAAGTTTGTTTACAATAGCTTCCTTGAGAAAGTTAAATATTGAAAAAACGAAAGTGCATCCAAGATTATTTGTTCATCAGGCAACATCCAGTTGAATTTCTCCAAGACTTTCTACTCGATTTGCGCACTAAAAGGAAAACGTTAATAAGTAGGCCAGCAGTGATACATACGAGATCATTTTCGCGCAAGTGCTTCTTAAAATCTTAATTAATTGATGTTTAAGTAAATGTTGACAAGTACTAACTTGCTTACAAATGTGCGAGTACAATTGCATATCATCGACAGGCTAAATTTTAAGTTGCTTTGTTTATTTTTGGTCCTTCTCATCGCCTGCATTTTAACCACAGTTTAATTTTAACCTTACTTAATTATCGGCCCTGATAGCCATTAGGCACCTGCTATTAAAATAGTTCGGATGACTAGTTTATATAATTATAATTAAATGGTTCATCTAATGTTATTGTGTTGTGATCTTATCTTTTCTTTGGATTGCGTTTTAAGTATTGCTATTAGTTTCATGTCTTTCTTAATTTTCATTTCAAGATTTAGAAGCTACTTTGTAAGTACCTATTTCAGATTTCATCTTCATCTCCCAGTGAATTAAGTACCTAGTAGCTAAGCCAAAAAGAATAGCTACAAATAAAATGTACTTACTACAAGTAGATTCTGTCAGACTGACTGAACACACAATTCAAGCTCTTATTACCATTTTGACACTAATTGAATACACTTAATTAGTTTAATTAACGCCCGCCTTTCGATTTCCGAGTGGCAGGTCAATCTGCAATGGGCGCTATTGTTTTGGCGCGAGAGAAAACGCCATCTTCATTCAAGATATCGTCGCGGGATAACGGTGCGGCGCACGCGCACTATGCCCCTCTCTCTCCAACGATACCGTACAAGTTGGATGTGAACGAGACAAATGCAGACAGTGGCTGGCAAACGATTACTCGACTGACCTACTCAGTCGCTCATACTCTTTCTTGCTAGCAGCGGAACCTAATTTTTATATCGTGTGAATTCGCAATGAAACGCGATGCGTTCATGTATTAAATACCGTGAAATAATACGAGCGAACTATTATGAATACACTCGAGTGGAAGATGGCTAGAGCAATAAAACTATAAACGTGAAATAATGAATGAGTTTTTCAGCAGATTAATTTCTAATTGAGATTTTCTTTACATTCTTGGAGCGAGTGCTTCTCGTAGCAAATATACAACTTTGAAAGTATTCATTACAATACAAGCTAGTATGAACAGACAATATTTCAAATGGAAACTCATTTATGTAACTCAATTAAAATTAATTTAATAATAGAAAAGTTCTGAGCAGAAAGTAAAGACGCCGGCGCTGTCAAAACAGCTAAGAAAACGAGTTGAAATAATGTAGATGTAAAACATGTAACGTTAGACAAGTTACGACTTATGACTATAATAGCGTTATTTCCAACAGACGCACAGATCAATATTGATCTTGGTATTGATTGCGATGGCACCGTTACCCACGTGCTAGTGGATGCAAGTGCAACTTTTCCCGCAGTTAAAAAAGTGCATTAATTTAGTGCAATAGTCCTTGGCATTGGTTTGAAGTCGGTAGTTGTCGGTCGGCCGTGGTGCGGAGCGGTTGTGACCACGATGTTCTGTCTCGCGACCACAGTGAAAGTTCGTTAAACGCTGAAATGCACGCGGTCGCCTTTCTGTTTGTGGTGAGTGTTCGTTTCCGAAGTGATGAGGGTGCTACATTAGTGGATAATGTCTTGTGTGTCGTCCTCCCTGGTGGTACCTACGTTGACGGTGGTATACTTAGTTTTAAGTGATCATGTTGGCAAACCGACAACATAAAGTTGGAAAAATTGGCAAACGATCGATTAGTTGAAGTGTTTCGAGAAAACAGCGAAACCAGGTTTAAAGAATTACTAAGCGAATTGAAACTAATAAAGGTTAAGAAGTTCTACAGTTAAGAATTACCTACGTGTCTATAAAGCTTTTGATTGGAAAACGGTAGAAATGTAAACGAAGAAGCATAGCTTTCTCTAGCTAAAGCCATTGTTTTAATAGCACATGTAAACAAGTACTCGACTATTGTTAAACAATTTCCTAGAGGCCAGGTCAACGAACTGACCATATTAGAACCAAATGCCTAATGTTCATAGAAAGTTAATAACATGTAATGAGTTGAACTATTAAGTAAAGCATAACTAGCCAGCTAAATACTGGACTTAACTTAGGTATTAATTTTAGATCTACTTTGCTGCATTTTCACGTAATTATTTTAACAAGTGATCGTTAGAATGTAAACAAAACCATGTCATCAATATAATGTAACCGAAACCTTCGAAAAAAATGGGTATCTAGGTACCTATCCTTAGCACATTAGTTTTTTTCTTTTGATTTTTTTAAAAATATTTTTTTGGTAAAATTTCTGAGCCTTAAGTGAATAACTGCTGTTCTTGAACTCTGTGTGGTCCAAATTTTGTCATCATGCCATGCAAATGTTATGGGTTATTATCGTCACCGCGGAAATGTTTCGGTCACAAAATAGTTCAACTTTTATTTTGAAAATAATCAGTTTTATTATTTACATAACGTTTTCATTAGATTGCCAATGATATTTATGCAGCCATGATAAGAAACTTTGACAGACAAGGTAACCCGACAAAGTTTGTCATAAAATACATCAATCCGATCAACTACTTAATCGCAAATTCTAGTATGTTCCAAAAATTTTAAAATACAACTTCATCAAGATACCAAAACAAATCGGTCCCACATCTATACGCAGTCCGCGCATAAAAGGACGTTTATGACTTGTAAGGCATCAGCGATTCCTCTGACGGAATCAGGACGAGCAGTGCGCCGGGCGCGGCGTGAGAAGCAGGTCGGCTTTAATTAGTTTTTACACCGCCATCGCCATCGTGGTGGCTGGGCTCAACGGCCCACATTCGGATAGTGAATTCGGTGCAATTAACAGGTGTGTGGCGTAAGATACACTTGATAAAGGAACAAGACAATGAACCTGGTTCAATGATAACGAAGTTTTAAAGTCCTTTGGGTTTATTCGGTGAGTAAGGGAACAGTAACTATATTATGCACAATTAATGAGTATTTGGGTGCTTCTTCGAGTAAGGCATTCTTTGGTGATTTTCGTGGCAATTTTCAAATCCAATTTTTTTTTAATTTGATAACAGATTCTTAAAATATACGTAAAATTAATATTTTTAATAGAAGAGGCACCTCAGAGAGCGATATACTTACAGAGTTAACCGAGGTTAAAAAAATAGAGGCCACGCAAATCACAAAATACCCCCACGAAAATGAAAATTGTAATTTAACTTTTTCAAATGAGTAACTTAATGTTACTTCATATTGAAAAAAAGTTATTGTTTTATTATAAGGTAAAAAATAGGTAGATTACTATGGCAGAAATCGTTTTTTATCAGAATCGGTCCAAAAATGTTTATTATTTATTAAAGAAATTACAAATATATAACACAAATTTAAACATATATTATAATAATTATCAGTAGGACGGTTAGTTATAAAGTTGTCGTGTATGTGCCAGCTTAGAATAGCACTACCCCCTCTCATCCCGTAGGTGTCGTAAAAGGTGACTAAGGGAACACAGCCATCAGGATGGAGATGGGCAGCAGCGTCTCCAAAAACCTTGGCCTACTGCGATCGTCAACCCACCGAAAAGGCTTTAGCACCATAGACCACATCCATACGCTGCGGCAGGTAATACAGAAAACCGAGGAGTATAATCTGCCACTTTGTTTGGCGTTCGTGGACTATGAGAAAGGAAATCCTTTGATTCGATTGAAACCTGGGCGGTGCTGCAGTCTCACCAGAGGTGTTAAGTAGACTACAGGTATATCGAGGTGTTGAGGTACTTATACGAAAATGCCACCATGTCGATCCGAGTATAAAACCAGAGCACAAATCTTATCCAACTGCAGCGAGGTGTGAGAAAGGTTATTTCTGTTATTTCTCCGAAACTGTTCACAGCTGCGTTGGAGGACATCATCTTTAAACTCTTCGACTGGAAAGGACTTGGCATCAACAATAATGGCCAGTACCTAACATACCTTCGTTTTGTCGATGATATAGTTCTTATAGCTGAGACCTTGGAAGACCTGAATGCAATGCTCGAAGATCTCCGTAGTGCTTCCCAAAGAGTGGGTCACAAGATGAACATGAATGTTCAGCGGGCACAACATGGGTTGTGCCCGCTCCAGTTCATGTTGGGAACACTACACTTGAAGTTGTTGACCATAGTTGAAGGTAAGTCCAACTTCAAAAAAGAGATCTCTCGGCGAATCCAACTCGGATGGGCAGCATTTGAGAAGCTTCGAAAAATCTTTGCGTCCGATCTACCTCAGTGTCTCAAGATGAAAGTCTATGACCAGTGTGTGTTGCCAGTGATGACTTACGGCAGTGAAACGTGGTCGCTAACTATGGGTCTCATAAGGAGGCTCAAGGTCACTCAGAGTGCGATGGAGAGAGCCATGCTCAACGTTTCCCTGCGTGATCGAATCAGAAATGAGGAGATCCGCAGGAGAACCAAAGTAACCGACAGCGCTCGAAGGATCGCTCAGCTGAAGTGGCAGTGGGCTGGACACATAGCGAGAAGAACCGATGGCCGTTGGGACTGAAAGGTTCTGGAATGGCAACCGCGCACCGGACGACGCTCCGTGGGTAGGCCCGACAAGGTGGACCGACGATCTGGTGAAGGTCGCGGGAAGTCGCTGGATGCGGACAGCGCAGGACCGATCGTCGTGGAGATCCTTGGGGGAGGCCTATACCCAGCAGTGGGTGTCGTGCGGCTGATATGATGATGATGATGATAAAACGTCAGAAACCTACTGAATGTGGCATTTTAAGTTTTATTTAAACGAATTTGCATTTGTGAGTTAAATAAAAATTCGTTTAAATAAATAATATCCATGAACTAGTACAAAACTCAAAGTTATTTCAGTTGCACGGTCAAAAAATGATTTGCGTGGGTCAAAACTACCACGTAAACCACGCAAATCACGACCTTGTAAATCAAAATAAATCATTTATCCTAAAAATATACAAAAACTATTAAAGCAATTTAACTGTGTTTTGAATATAAGTTACGTTACCTTATATTTGTTCACTACAATATTTTATTAAATAAATATATTCACAAAAACCGGACAAAATTGTACCACGCAAATCAAAGTTTTGAGAAACCAAACCCACGCAACGAGGTTCTTACCTCTATTTTTCAAAAACTCGAGGCTGACGGAGCGCGACCAGTAGTATCTTGAATTAGGATGACGCAACATAGGTCGCGAATTTAGAGATGTGCTAGTGAATTTATAATGATCCACGCAAATCACCAACTACCGACGGACAGATACATTTTTATTTTTTTTAGGAAATGTACTTAATTTAGAACTATAGTGTAATTTTTCAAAGCATTATTAACTTCTTAAGATTTAGTGTTTTTTTTTGGTAAGCATGTAGCGTTTAGTTTAAGATATATAATTTACGAAGTGACCAGATCGGGGCTTGGGACACTCCACGAAAATCAAAGAATGGGGGTATTTTATTTTTTTAATGATATTAATTATAACTATTTTAGAATAATAATCAGTGTCCCAGTTTAAAGAGGTATCGAGGTTTGCGCAAAAAAAATATGGCTTGCTGACTTTTCAATTTCCATTATTTTTATGCATTGCCGCTTGAAAAACGTGCCCCAAATAATGACCCATTTAGGTAATTTAGAATCTATGGTCTAAAGATATTTTGTAGAAAATGTAAAAACTAACGTAGCTTTACTTAAAATTTGCTGCTTACACAAGATACAGCAATTTCAATCAAATTTTGTAGAAAATTATAAAATAGAAATTCTTATGCCTAATGAGAAACCTGCAGGACATAGAGTTATGAGTTTAAAGTTCACATCAAGCTTAAATGCCTTCCGCCGTATTTAAAACCTTATTTTTGCGGTAGAACAACAACGCTACATTATGCAACATCCGATAAGATCACTTATCACGCTCTATCTAAGCGCACACAGTCAAGTTCAACAAAGTGAGTGTCACAGCCAAGGCAACTTATGAATGTGACCGCCCAAACCGAGTGACATAACGCGTCCACCTTTACATCACTTGCCGTAGCCCCGATCTGTGGCGAAAGTCGGCGATTTCTCCTTAGTTGTGCCACCTTCTAACTTCAGTAGAACCGTTTGACGAATCTAGCTCTAGATTCGATGACTTTACCTTTTATTTACACAGACCCAAAAATA
The DNA here is from genome assembly GCA_950108535.1 of Agriphila straminella. Lineage (NCBI taxonomy): Eukaryota > Metazoa > Arthropoda > Insecta > Lepidoptera > Crambidae > Agriphila > Agriphila straminella. Next base: position 1,440,131 of record OX467319.1, read on the forward strand.
TTATTAAGATAACATCGAGAATAGTAAAATAAGATATGTATTCGTTTTGTACAATTGACGATTGATAGAGACGCGAAAATTTACAAATTGCTATTAGTTTTCGATTTCGAGTGATCAGGTTATGTTTGTAGGCGTTCAATGGAGTGGAGCTAGATCCACTAAAAGTATCTACTACTAAATAGAAAACTATCAGTTTAAAAAACACCTTATGGATGATCCATTCCAAATATAGAAGCCAAATGCTCAATATTCCATGTTAGTCTGCTAAATCAGGTTTAGGAAGATAAGAAAGCAAATAAGCAAACATTTACGTAAATATTATAGCTAGATGACCAAAATCAATAATTAAATCTAGTTATTAAGAAAATGTTATCTACATTAACAGGCTACATAAATAATGGAAATGATGTTAGAATCGCGATTTGATAGAAATCTTCCTATAGCTTAATTTGAGTTTGTATTCTTGCAGAAGCGCGTCTGTTCTCGGTACTCTTTCTATGAGAATGTAGATCAATGTTCTCAGGGCTATTGACGATTCCGTACACCACACCGGTCCTTAGATTTATGGCATTTAGGTCTTAAGAAACTTGACAAAGTCGCTGAGTGCAGTCAAAATCGTTATTATGGTACTAAAAACATACAATGTCTGTAAAGTTTTTTATGATCATTATTATACCTACCAATTATTTTTGGTCAATTCTTCTTTTCTGATGGTGGTAGTATGATGAGATCGTTTAACTAAAATAAAAAGATTTTTGTCTCTATTTCATAACAAATTGAACAATACACTCTTTTAGGCAGTCGTGTAAATAATTAGAGACTGACTGATGCCTGAATTAATAATCTCAGTAATTACAAAAACGAAATCATCCTATCGATTTTTGTAAGGTTATTATAAAGCAAAATGAATGAAGGAATTAAATTAACTAACGCAAGACAATAACTGCGCAGATAATCGAACCCGTGTTTAAAGCATATCCACGACATGAATAAATTTGAATTAAATATAGCTTAATTAAAATTAAATAGTTATTATGGTGATGGCAGTTTTACATAATTTTGTTTGTAAATTGAATCTTTATGCTAGTGTAAGTATGAAGGAGCTAGTTGGCTGCGGCATCGGAACGGGTGGTAGGAAATTAATTAGATGATTCAAAATTAAGTTTATTTGAATAAAGAAATTTTGTTTGACTTTAGACTTTGAAAAACATGTAAGTACATTGAATTAAATATGTATGTGTGTGTATAAAAGTAGGTTATATAGTTTGGAATTTTCAGGTAGACAGTCGGATGTTTATCCACTTGAATGTTGCGCCCGCGAATGCTCCTCGTTCAAAAATGACACTAACGTTAGATCATGAGTGGGTCTTCAGCTTCCTCATAGGATATAGAGAAATTCTAAGCATGCCATATTTTAAAGCATAATAGGAGCAATCAAACTTCCAAACATAATAATAGCAGCCATCAAAAGCTCGTTACCATGAGTTGTTTTATATGTGTGCGAGCTGGCGACACGTGTCTACAGCTTACACATGCCGTTAAGGCAAACCAGTGAGGTTGGGGTTTTAGACTATAGTCAGAAATTTAGAGCATAATTGCAGCAATAAGATCCAAAAAAAACAACCATCACACTCAAATACTCTTGAAACTACGAGCATAAAACTGTGTGCGAGCTGGGGACCCGTGTCACTGGCTTGCACAGCTGTATTTTCGTAATTATTTAAGCTACGATTATGTACTATACCTCAAAATTTTCAGCCGAATTGCAGCATTAGGCTCCAAATTTTTCAAAACTTTAACTCGAAAGGTTTTTGAGCTACGAGCCGATATCTATGTGTAAGCTGGGGACCCGTGTCGCCGGCTGACACATGGTGAATTGCTGTAACTGTATATGTTAGAGTTTCGTTTTAAAGATCAAATGATATGTTATAATTGCAGCACACACGAGGCAAAATTTCAAATCTCTGGGCCTCTTAGTTTCGAAATTATAAGCCAAAAACCGTTTTCCCGCCAAAAAATTCAAAAAAATGGCTCGGAAGTGGCTAATCGCGCCGTTGCCGTTCCGTGCGCTACACTATTGCAATCGAATTTGAACCAAAGAGCTAGTATTATTTTGAGTCATTTTAATTTGCTCTCTCGATCGTTTTAATTTATGTACTGAGAATTTTAGTCTAAGAGCTGATATAACTGGTTACCTAATTTAATATAAAAGCAAAGTCTATTTATATAGGAATGTTTATATCGCTAAGGTATAGGTACTTTATTTTAAGGAGCTTAAAATAATTAATGCAACCATGTAAAAGTAATCATTTCGCACCAATGAAACTTAGTATTGAATAATTCCGATTATCATGTATGGTATTCATCATCAGTTCCATTTCACCAAAATGGTACTTTCCGAAAGCAAATGCATAGGTTACTTAAGAAAATACCAAAATCGCTATAGGTGTGCCTATAATATTTGAAGAGTTCCCTTGATTTGTCCAGGAACCCATCATTAGATTCTGACTTCATGATAATGGGACCAACTTGGAAGTATATACTTTCAAACAAAAAATCAATTTTTCAAATCGGTCCAGCAGTCTTCGAGTAATCGAATAACATACATAACTCCTCCTCTTTTTGAAGTTGGTTAAAAAGTTTTAGTTATGTTGATTATTTGCTCCAAATGTGCCTAGGTATACCTATTATAGTCGACTAGTGACCGCCCGCGACTTCATCTGCGTGAAAAGTTTATTTGTTCTTTTTTAATCTCTTTTTATCCAGTTAATTAATAAAAAATCCTGTGGTTTTATGGTCTTTTTTTTAATGGTAACGATGTTTTTGTATAATCGCTACATCCCTATTTGAACTGATCGAGTGATCAAAATTTATAACCTAATAAAAACGTGTTAATAAAATAAAATAAAGTACCTATACCTTAGCGATATAAACATTCCTATATAAATAGACTTTGCTTTTATATTAAACTAGCTTCTGCCCGCGACTTCGTCCGCGTGGATATTAGAGAAAATCCTTAGGGAACCTTCAAAATCCTTAGGGAACCTTCAACCAGGATCTGACCAGCCATTTTTACGCATTTAGGCGGGTTCCTACCAAGGGCGCTAACTGGCGAGGCAAGACATTTGCCGCGAGTGGCGGGCCTCGCACGTGGCTTTCCGTTCCCGTTCACGTGGCTTTCCGTTCCCGTTCCCGTTCCCGTTTCCGTTCCCGTTCCCGTTCCCGTTCCCGTTCCCGTTCCCGTTCCCGTTCCCGTTCCCGTTCCCGTTCCCGTTCCCGTTCCCGTTCCCGTTCCCGTTCCCGTTCCCGTTCCCGTTCCCGTTCCCGTTCCCGTTCCCGTTCCCGTTCCCGTTCCCGTTCCCGTTCCCGTTCCCGTTCCCGTTCCCGTTCCCGTTCCCGTTCCCGTTCCCGTTCCCGTTCCCGTTCCCGTTCCCGTTCCCGTTCCCGTTCCCGTTCCCGTTCCCGTTCCCGTTCCCGTTCCCGTTCCCGTTCCCGTTCCCGTTCCCGTTCCCGTTCCCGTTCCCGTTCCCGTTCCCGTTCCCGTTCCCGTTCCCGTTCCCGTTCCCGTTCCCGTTCCCGTTCCCGTTCCCGTTCCCGTTCCCGTTCCCGTTCCCGTTCCCGTTCCCGTTCCCGTTCCCGTTCCCGTTCCCGTTCCCGTTCCCGTTCCCGTTCCCGTTCCCGTTCCCGTTCCCGTTCCCGTTCCCGTTCCCGTTCCCGTTCCCGTTCCCGTTCCCGTTCCCGTTCCCGTTCCCGTTCCCGTTCCCGTTCCCGTTCCCGTTCCCGTTCCCGTTCCCGTTCCCGTTCCCGTTCCCGTTCCCGTTCCCGTTCCCGTTCCCGTTCCCGTTCCCGTTCCCGTTCCCGTTCCCGTTCCCGTTCCCGTTCCCGTTCCCGTTCCCGTTCCCGTTCCCGTCCCCGTCCCCGTCCCCGTCCCCGTTCCCGTTCCCGTTCCCGTTCCCGTTCCCGTTCCCGTTCACGTTCCCGTTCCCGTCCCCTTTCCCGTTCCCGTCATTTATTTATATTGAATTTAATAATATATATTTATATTATTTAGCAGTGGTTTGACAGACAGAAAAGAGAGTGAGTGACAAAGTCAATATTATGAATTTGGACCTACAGGCTGTTCGCATTGACCACGAAGGTTTAACACCCCCCCGCAATGTGAACACCCTGTATCTTCCTATACCTATGTGCTCCAAAAAATATACATTCGACATATCAAAGAACAAACACCCTATGTATACTTTATACAAACACAATTCAAAATTAACATAATTATTTACACCTTACTATTTATTTATATTAGATTTAATAATATATATTTATATTATTTAGCAGTGGTTTGACAGACAGATAAAGAGTGAGTGACAGAGTCAATATTATGAATTTGGAACTACAGGCTGTTCGCATTGACCATGAAGGTTTAACACCGTCTCTGTCCCCGTCCCCTGGATATGCATGTCCTGGTCCAATCATGTCCACCGTGTTGGACTTCAAAATAAATGTCATTTTCGCAACTACCATCCCATGAAACCTCAAGAACGACATCCACATCGATTTTCATGTTTACTTACCCCATTTACACCTTAAGGGAGGATTTTCAAAATAACAAAATATGTGTTTGCCTATTTATTTTTAGACATGCTCCTACGAATTTTAAAGTTGTAATGTCTATTTTATATTATTTTTCCATACAAAATTTAAACCCCATTTTCACCCCTTTAGGGGTTAAATCATGTCCACCGTGTTGGACTTTAAAATAAATCTCATTTTCGCAATCACCATCCCATAAAACCTCAAGAACGACATCCATATTGATTTTTATGTTTACTCACCCCATTTACCCCTAAGTGGTTGATTTTCAAAATTACAAAATATATGTTTGCCTATTTATTTTTAGGTGTGCTCCAACGAAGTTTAAAGTTCTAATGTCTATTTTATATTATTTTTTCATACAAAATTTGAACCCCATTTTCACCCCTTTAGGGGTCAAATCATGTCCACCGTGTTGGACTTCAAAATAAATGTCATTTTTGCAATCGTCATCCCCGAAAACCCCAATAACGACATCCATATCTATTTTTGTGTTTTTTACCCCTTTTCACCCCCATTTCATCCCAATAGGGGTTCAAATGCTAACAATAACTATATACGTTGCGTTAGATGTCTATCCATAAGCCTAAATTATAAATTTAGCGATTTTAACTTCGAAAATAAAGGATTTTCTTCAATACACAACTTCATCCCCCTTTTGACCCCTTCGGGGGTATAATTTTGAAAAACGCTGAGACCCGTATTTATTTATTTTTAATGGTCAGTCTAAACACAAAATTTGAAGATCCTAGCTTCAAAACTGAGGGACTTTCATACAAACTTTGATCCCCTTTTTTACCCCCTTAGGGGGTGAATTTTGAAAAACCCTTTCTTAGTGCACCCCTAGACCTCATAAGGAACCTACGTGCCAAATTTGGAGTCTCTAGACCCAGCGGTTTGGGCTGTGCGTTGATAGATCAGTCAGTCAGTCAGTCAGTCATTCAGTTTACGATTTTATAATATATATTAAATTAGGTAACCAGTTATATCAGCTCCTACCTCTTAGACTAAAATTCTCAGTACATAAATTAAAACGATCGAGAGCGCAAATTAAAATGACTCAAAATAATACTAGCTCTTAGGTTCAAATTCGATTGCAATAGTGTAGCGCACGGAACGGCAACGGCGCGATTAGCCACTTCCGAGCCATTTTTTTGAATTTTTTGGCGGGAAAACGGTTTTTGGCTTATAATTTCGAAACTAAGAGGCCCAGAGATTTGAAATTTTGCCTCGTGTGTGCTGCAATTATAACATATCATTTGATCTTTAAAACGAAACTCTAACATATACAGTTACAGCAATTCACCATGTGTCAGCCGGCGACACGGGTCCCCAGCTTACACATAGATATCGGCTCGTAGCTCAAAAACCTTTCGAGTTAAAGTTTTGAAAAATTTGGAGCCTAATGCTGCAATTCGGCTGAAAATTTTGAGGTATAGTACATAATCGTAGCTTAAATAATTACGAAAATACAGCTGTGCAAGCCAGTGACACGGGTCCCCAGCTCGCACACAGTTTTATGCTCGTAGTTTCAAGAGTATTTGAGTGTGATGATTGGTTTTTTTGGATCTTATTGCTGCAATTAGGCTCTAAATTTCTGACTATAGTCTAAAACCCTAACCTCACTGGTTTGCCTTAACGGCATGTGTAAGCTGTAGACACGTGTCGCCAGCTCGCACACATAAAACAACTCATGGTAACGAGCTTATGGTGGCTGCTATTATTATGTCTGGAAGTTTGATTGCTGCTATTATGCTTTAAAATATGGCATGCTTAGAATTTCTCTATAGCCTATGAGGAAGCTGGAGACCCACTCATCGTTAGATCTACAGCTCTACAGGGCCAGTAAATAACTAGCCAATACCTATACAGATAAACAAAATGTGTGAGAATTTTAAGTCGTTTGTGGGACCCTACTTTACCACTTACCGCGGTAAATCATCGAATAATTCGCGCAAATCCACGTAAAATCCGCGAGTTTTCGCGATTTCGCGGAAAATCATCGAATAATTCACGGAAATTCGCGTAAAATCCGCGAGTTTTCGTTGATTTTGCGCCGAAAGAGTAGGGTCACACAAACGACATAAAATTCTCACACATTTTGTTTCTCTGTGTAGGTATTGGCTAGTTATTTACTGGCTCTGTAGAGCTGTAGAATTGTAGATCTAGCGTTTGTGTAGTTTTTGAACATTTTTTAAATTGAAATATATTTTTTCGTTTTACTTACCCTCATTATCTCCACCATTTTGAAATTTTTCGAAAAATGAAATGAAAAAAAACTCTATATAATAACGAACCTGCCAACGATATATCAAAACAAAGTTTTTTGATATATATCGTTGGAACCTGCTCACAAAATTTCACTTTTTTCCTAAGCTTTATGTCATGAATACCTTTAGCTGCCTTACTCTGACTTATTGGTTGATGAAATACGACCATTACATCAAATTTGATATTGTCGCTACAACAACGAAAAAAGAAATAACTTATCAGGAACAGTTTTGAAGTCAATAAATTCAAAATTAAAATTAAAAGTTTTTATTCAAATAAACTTAGAAATGAAGTTCTTTTGGACTGTCTAAATTATTTTCCTAACGACTTTTTCAGCTGACAAGAAGATGACAGAAATACAAAAAAAAAAGATTCCGTACAATGCGATTAAATTGACTGTGATCTACGGCAACTTCATAGGGCTTGCCTACATTCTCGAGTGAAATTGAAGCGAATAGAATAGAATAGAATATTATTTATTAGCAACACATAGCACACACACAATAGGCACACATATTTTAAACATAAATAAAAAAAAGGAAAAAAAACAACAACAAGAAATACCTACAGTTACGTGCTATGTGATGCCAATACTGACCTCAAGCTCAGTATAAGCAGCTGACCACGTCTACTGCTCTGGGGCCCTATTTTTGAATCGCTCGGCTGGCGTCGAGCGTTCTTTTCTACTGATTTTCTTACGACATTTGGCTCAAATGTATGGAGATCGAGTCGAATGTCGAACGAAAATCAGTAGAAAAGAGCGCTCGACGCCAGCCGAGCGATTCAAAAATAGGGCCCCTGGTATTCTGCTAAGACCAGCCGTGACATCACAGAACAGAAACGAATCACTGTCTATTGCCAATTCAATCGCATTGTACTTTATAAATTCCCTGCAAAATACTTAAAGACCCTGATACTGAGGGCCTTCATGCTTTTCTAGCACAGCCTTAGCAGTGTAGAGCAGCCTAATAGGGCTATGTTGCAAATTCAAGGAAAACATTACGCGAGCTCTACATTACTGCCGACGAAACATGTGCCAATGTGTGGGACACTATGTCTCTATCTATGTTAAAATTAGGACCAAAAATTGCATAGCAAGTGATATTAATTAATTTTTACACGACTGTTCAACAAAACAGGGAGTGTACTTATAATGGTTCAGAGTTCATGTTTTTCAAGTTTTTTTCGTTCATGTATGTTTTTACACGACTGCTCAAAAAACAGAGAGTGTCATACTTAATGTGTTCAAGTTCTGAGTTCATGTATTTCAATTTTTTTTTTCGTTTTTGAAATAAAACTTGAGATCCAGACAAATAATTTCACACACATTATTATTAGGTACGATCTCGTTGGCGCAGTGGTTTAGCACCTGGCCCAGCGATTGCGGAAGTTAAGCAACGTTCGCAAGGGTCGGTCATGGGATGGGTAACCAAAAATTGACTATCTCGAGCTCCTCCGTGCTTCGGAAGGCACGTTAAGCCGTTGGTCCCGGCTGCATTTTGCAGTCGTTAATACCCACCAATCCGCATTGGACCCGCGTGGTGGGTTATAGCCAATCTTCCTTACCACCCATAAGGTAGCTTTTCCCCAGCAGTGGGGACATCAAAAATGGCTGATGGACAGGTACTGACCACACTCAAGCCGGGGTCACAACCGAATCTCAACACAACCGGTTCCGTAGGTAAGACGTCTAGATCAATCTGCTGCTCGCAGGTCAAGAACATTAATTTGATTGAGCGGTCTCAACTCAGTTCTTCGCACTTGAAGTGTCAAAACTAGTTTTTGATTTCCTCAATGAAGCTAAGCCATTTCCTTTGTTCAATCACGTATTTTCATTCAATTGCAAGTTGCAAACAGTTTATTGTGAGGCAGTTTTTATTTCTCTTTAAATGTTAAACCTGGATCCTCATTGTCAAATTTAAAAATCTATCGCAATCGCTTTTATTTTGACAGTTGGATCCGACACATTGCTGCATTACTTTGGTAAGTTTTTATTTGTGCCAAAAAGAAGCATCAATGTGTTTCATCCTGAAAGCGAATGCGATATATTTTGAAATTAGACAATAGAAAGGCTGGTTTATGGCTGTAATAGCTAGACGATTAGGGAATCTGTTTTCATTTAGGTTTGTTTATTTATTTTAATTCAAGTTTTGCTATCCAACTGATTCGAAATGGTTGTAATCTTTATTATAGTATTGTCAATGTACCTATCAAATATGATTATAATACATGAAAACTTTAGTTGTAACCAAACTGAACGATATCCTCAAGATATAAGATATAGGGCCATCGGTATGCTTCAAAGCACCACGGCAAGAACTATCATTATGGTCGCTCGGCTTCGATGCGATCTCAGTTTTCACTTGCATCACTGTCACGAATTAGTCCACGGTGTGACGTCACACCACCTGCTCCCAAATGCCATCAGTCACTTTCACTGCGAGCCCGCCGCGATCGCGACCGTCGTCGCATGCGGCTGTTATGTTATGACCGGAACAATTTAGTGTTATGAATTGAAATGGTTGCAATGAATGGGACATGGGTTTACACTTAATTAAACTGAATAAACCGCTGCGTGAAGACATGAAAGTAAGGAGTAAAAAACTTTAGAAGATTAGGAATCTGGCTACGCCAGATAGAATAATGGTTTTGAACCACCACTCCAATATCAAAATTATAGTGCTCGATTTAGCCAAATTAGTTTCCTCTTTTGAACATCAGCTTGATTTAAATGCCTTTGCTTTAAGTGGTACTTAAACGATTTCTTAAAAAAGCAAAATTGCACGATCCAATTGTCGTGCCATCCAAAAACCGATGTAGATTCTTCTCAATGAACGGTACACCGTGCCCACACGTACCGTACCTCCGGCCCAAATCACGTCATAAGCTTTTTACTTTTTAGGCTGAGAATCACAGATTAACATCATGCCGTGGTGAGGTGGCGCCGAATGCAGGGTACCGCTACCCAAAAGGAAGGACGATGCGCGAATTCTAATTGCGTCCGTGCAAGGAATCTGGGTTACCTACATGGTGGCATTTTTAGAGGACGGACACTTCAAGGACGCCGTAATTGGCATAAACGGTCAAAAAAACAGAGCTTTTGCTCTATAATTGATATGAAAATCGTAAAAAAAGAAACACTTCTTTTGACGACAATGAATTTATAGTAAGAATTCTAATAGCAAACGTTGCCCAACGGTAATATAATATAGTAGACAATATGATGCAACTAAAAGCGAGAAATATAACTAATCATTTCAATACAGTTGCTCGAAAATGTAAGTTTACGATTACAGTCGAGCGTGCGGAAAGTTGATTTTACCGCACGCCGTGCGTTTTTGTTTACGGAGTAGTACAGCGTGCGGAAAGTTGATTTTACCGCACGCCGGCGCCGTGCGTTTTTGTTTACGAACGTTTTTTTTAATTTCTACTAGCTTCCTCCCGCGACTTCATCCGCGTGGACAGTAGAAAAATATTGCAACCAGTTTAAAATGACCCCTTTAGTGTATGAAAGCTAGTACTACGGAGAGTTCAAGCTGTTTCCCTGGTACCACCCACCTGAATTTGATGAAAAGCTTAGATTTTAAATTGGGCCTCAACCTAATAAATTGTGAAAAATCCATCAAAATTCGTTTAGTGGTTTTTGCGTAATTCGCGCACAAATATTTAGAATTTACAGCTTTATTATATGTATAGATTACAATTTCAGCAGTACCTATAATGTTTTCTCGCAAATGTATTGAAAAACGTAGTATGGCACACGGTTGTTAAGGTTTTAAAAACCTCCTTACCAACCTTGTATCATAAACTACTATTATGGACTTGGTGCTGGATTTCATAATTTTATTTAGCCGAGGGCCTAGACAAAGTAACTTTTGCAAGTCTTCCGTTATCACTTCGCTTTCGGTATAGGTATGGAATTGACATAAGTTTTCGTTTAACAATCAATTTTTAAATCGTCAAATCTGCTATAGGTACAACAATTATCCAAAAAAAAACACGCGAATCGTCGATTGTTGATATGGTTAATTCTGTTTATGAATTTATGGCTGAAAATCAGCATTTTCTAATCCTTGGCTGTCAAACATGGACAAAGAAACCCTGACTATTTTAGTATTATTACATATTCTGTGCTATTGTAGTTATTGTACCCATAATGGCTTCGTAAGATCCTGTGCGTTTGCGCAACTACCCCCGAACGGCGCGGCATCGGCAGCGCCTACGTGCCTTCCGTAAAGAGAGCATAGAAAGTCGCAGCAGCAAAAGTGAAAACGAATCTTGACACCGTGCACCTACGAATAACATTTAATTTAAATTAAGTACTTACCATAATAATAGTCTACCACGCAAGTTTAGGTACTGGAAAAATAAAAAAAACGTTTAATAATATGTTCTATTCACTTAAATTACAAACAGAAACATGAGAAAATGCACTGCCCTAATTTTTGAGATGAGCAGGGAGATAACTTTTATTTCATGACGTAATAGCTTATCAAAAAGTCGAACTTTTACCTATTTAAAACAGAAGGCAATTTTAAATTCTGCGATGAAATTGAAATACTTAAATCCACTTGTCCAAACTTGTCCTTAGTACATTTTTATATCTTTTGCCAGATTTTCAAAACAACTAAAAAAGTTTCGAAGGGTGGTAGGAAAATATAGACAATTTAAAAGCACTTAATTAATATGCAAGTTTATTTGAATAAATAATTTTTCATTTTCATATTCATTTTCAAAAACAAATACGTTCAATTTGGTCCTAAGTTTAACACTGCAAGTCTAATTTTCCTCTGTTTGATATATTTAGCGTGCAATCTATACCACGTATAATGCGACTAGATCAGTGAAAGTTAATAACAAACAAAGTGGACAAACGAACGAACCAATAATGCGCTACAAACTGAAGCTTTATTTATTCTTACTGCATATTGTCAATCCATATATGGTGTTCAATCATTTCACTTGAGTAACTGAAGACGAATCTTCAAAAGTAGGACAGTAGTCAAAGAGACGCCTACGAAATTTTAATATTCATTTTTGCCCGAACCAACACTGACACCTATTGTTCCGAAATTATTATGAAACTTTGTTAGGTAAAACGTTTGTTAGAAAATAACTAAAGTTTGCTTTCTCTCGCTATAGAAAATTAATGCTTAGGAATATTTGTGTTTTCCGTTACCTATCTCTTATTATAATAACTATGTTTTTAACTTGTACCTTGAAAATACTATTCTATCGTATTCCACAGCTATAAAACCAGTGGCACTAATTACGTCTTGTTGTTTGCTGTGAAGTGTACCTAATATAATAGATAGATATTATAATACGTAATAAACTTCAGCATACTCAACTCAACGTTTGCACCGATTAACAAGGTATGTATGAGAAAAATTAAAAAAATTCAGTCTAGGCTGTTACAAGCACTTGTGAATGTCAAAGAAGCTACGCCATCGGTTCGCAAACCCTGAGCGGGAGACCTTGTAACTAGAAGAACCGGCAAGAAGCTCGTCAAGGGCTGCTTTTTTCTCCCTGTATATTTCATACAGAGTCGTCAACATTTGAAAAAAAAGCTCCACATTTAAAGTGAGGTCATTTTCCATCACAATAATTATTATTAACAAAAGTTTGCACACAATGGGTAGGTAGGTTGAAATTAAATACCTACTACATATCGGATAGTAATGGTAATTGTGAGAGTAAATAACTTTCAATTTAACTAGCTGAGAAATCAGTAATCACTCTATCTGCTACTCGAAAGTGCACCTAAGTAGGCAAAATTTACCAAAAAACACTTGATACAAGACATAAAAAATAATAATAAAAGAGATTGTAATCGTAATGAATGAATGTTTTGTTAATCGTAGCCGATTTACCAAGCGCCCATATAAAAGACATAAACGCGCGAAATACGTTTTTGTGATAAGTTTCCACTGCAAGTTTAGAAAAGTGATTTGCCTGTCACGAGTTCTGAATGAATTATTATGTAGTTAAAAAAATAAAAGGAAAGAGTTGGCTAGTCGATCACCCGCTAACCATCAGGATATCAGGAATATATAGCATGCCTGCTTTGTAGGCCAAAAAATGACTACATTTAAATGGCATTCTTGACAGATAAATAAAAGGTTTGTCTACCTCGCGAAGTGATTTTTGTAGACAAACCACTCTCGAGCTCGTCGTGCTGCAGGGGTCGCCATATTAACGTAACCTTGCTAGTTGCCTCGCGGCAGACACATTGGTCGCACTGTGTCTGCCGCGGAGCCTCGGCACGTAACTATAGCGGTGAACTAGATTGGAAGGGATTACTGCGCATGTTTATGGATAGCCAGTTCCTCAGTGACGAGGATTCCGGGTGTAGTGCTCTTCCACCTTCGGCCTTATCGTCACTTAACATCAGGCGAGGTAAAGGCCAAGCACTACCCCGTTGTGCATTAAAAGCACTACGTCTCCCGCCAATGAGACCCGAGGAACCGCACGGGGAAAAAATACTCCGTGGTCCCTTCCAGGGACACAAGGCCGGGACCTAGGGCGACGAAAGCCAAAACTGACACCGCTAAAGCTACGTGCCGAGACTTGTACTAGGGCTATCGTGTCAAATCACAATTGATAAAAAGTATAACGCGACTTTTCCAGGTGACATGGACAACAGGCGTCAGCGATGGGTACGACTTCGCGTCGGCGTGCACGCGTCCGTACCGATCGAACCGCGCGCGCGGCTCGCCCGACGCGCCCTGCGACCTCTCCAAGCAGGGCTACTGCACCACCCCGGGCACCGACTACCCCTGGCAAGCCATCAGGCGGTTCGTCAGGGATAACCAGGTAACCAAATCCTTGTAGTTTGTTAGGGACATTTAATATTGTGCCGTATTTGAGTAAACTGTCTCCACCCACACTTCGCCATACCACAGTACCGAGTAGTTGGATTTAGACATTATATTGAGAAGATTTCATGTGGACCCTCAGCTTCTGTAAAGCAAGCAAAAATTTAATAATTTTTCAGATCAAATCTTTATCATTTTGAAATAACAATGACTTATCTAATTAATAATTTGATCGAAGGTAATTAATAACACGAGAATAAAAACACATGTTAATTACATAAAAAGTTATTTTAACTTATCTAAAAAATACTGAAGATGCTATGTAGTAAGTACCTTAATGAATATAAAAACATTAAACAGATATTTTAATTTTAATTTCAGGGCCTCATGAGACGAATGTACGGTGAAGAACGGCACATATCGGTGCTAAAAGCTGAACTGGACAATTTCATAGAAGACGATGACGACGTAGAAGAATCACACGACTTCGCGGAAGACATCATCAAAACCAAAATGATGTACACAAAGCGAGGCCATGGACGTGCCATGAAAGACAAACCTCACTTCAGACCTATTCAAAACAACGACAAGAACAAAAAAGTAGATAATGACTCATTAAAAGTTAAGCCTATAGAAGTTAGCAGCAACAGCACAAAACTCAACAGGGTAAACAACGGTAACAAAACACACAGTAATCAAACACTGAACGATGATAAGGGGATATCGTACAAAACACAGCTTGAAAGCATAGCTCATATTGAGATTAACAACCTAGATCCAGATGTTATAACATTAGATGCAGTAATAAAACAGAGCATTGAAACAAATAGTGTTTATCCAAATAAATCGGATAGTACTAAATCGGAAGTTGTAGGTCCTAGTAAAAATAGTACAGCATCAGTTCAAAACGTTACTGTGACTACAGAAACTCCAGCGAACGTTACGGAGACGTCTACTACCGAGGTATTTGACGAAACCACGACAGAATCCAATAAGGATGGATGGAAAGCTATGAATAATCTTCCAGATGCATCAACTCTGCCGCCGACTGCGTTGTTTTCGGAGCACGAGAAAGGGAAAGTCGTCGACAGAGTCGAGACGAAGCCTGGAGAAAACAAGAAAGAGGAGCCGGTGAAACCTGTACAATTTCAAGAGAAACGGCCATCAGTTATTAAGTTACGAGGAGCGTAAGTTTTGAATTGCTTCTGTGGAGTGGTAATTTTAATTACAATTTCAAAAAATAGGCTTTAATTTGGGGCACTTTAATAATTTTTTAGGTAAAAATGCTTTTTCAATAAAATTTGCCTACCTATTTGAAGGAGTCTGAAGATTTGCTAACAGTAAAAAAATAAACTTAATAATGATACAACGAGTCAGGGGTCGGTTGCAGGAATGCGTGCGAGACGAAGGAGGAGCTGCTGGCGCCGTTCTGGGCCAACAACACACGCGGCGAGAAGCTGGTGCTCGTCAACATGTACCCCTACGAGCAGTACATACACCTGGAGACGTGCGTGCACGAGCGCAAGCAGATGTACTGCAGGGAAGGATGCAGGTAAACGTTGCCATTTAGTTTGTCCATCGCTTAGATATCAAATCTAGTTTTTTGGTATATAAATTATTAAATTTTAATTTGGGCGATTGCCTTATTTTTCTGCCAAATCGATAGGAAAGAGAGCATGACTTCAGGTCAAGTTTAAGAATTATTAAAATATTAAAATGCTTTTGAAAATTGAAAGCTCCAAAGGATGTTACTTAACTATGCCAAAACATTTTGCTTGCATTGGTTCTATGAAATAATTACTAGTTGTGTAGAGAAAACTAGTAGGTCTGTACCTACTAGTTTTCTCTACACAACGCCATATCCAGGGTTTTATTGACATTTTTTTCGATTTTCGATAGATTTTTTAGACCAAAATTATTTTAGTTAGTGCTCTTCTAGCCAATTTCGGTTACGGTGCAGCAACTGAAAACTATTTCGCTGTATTTTATATGTATGTGGTTCTAATATATTCTTCTTTTGGAATTCCAGATGTGAGCAGCACTACCGGCTACACCGGCTGCTGGCCTTCGACCCGCTGAACCCTTGCCGCGGGATCTTCTCGGACTGGTTCAAGTTCCCCGCGTGCTGTGTCTGCCGCTGCTACGACGTGCCGCTCGAGTTCCGCGCCCGCTCCCCGCGCGTGTTACACCCGCAGTATGGGGAACACGTGAAAAGCATCATTTATGAAGACGTCGCTAGAGACTGGTACTCGATGACAGCGTATGGCGATGAAGATGACGACGGATTCTTTTGAGGTAAAAGACATACCTAGTATACTTTATTTCGCTACATCTGCCACTGCTGCGTGCCGCTCGAGTTCCGCGCCCGCTCCCCGCGCGTGTTACACCCGCAGCATGGGGAACACTTGAAGAGCGTCATTTATGAAGACGTCGCTAGTGACTGGTACGTACTCAATGATATGGCGATGAAGATGACGACGGATTCTTTTGAGGTAAATGACACATAGGTATTTACCTATGTAGGTACCTAGGTTAGGTACCTACTTAGCAAAGCAAGCTATACTCTGTTCCGCGAATCGAACCTGATAGAGCTAGGCTATATAGGCTAGCTAGGCTATTGAAGGTCACGGTCATTAATCAATAGGCGCACAATGCACATGGACCGATTTTCTTTGGGAGCTCGTTTCGTGAAATGCACTTTACGTAGGTATATATATGATATGACACACCTAAGTAGTTTATCTCCAGTAAACTAAATACAACTTATGCCTTTTTCCAGATTCATCATACTGGAAGCCCAATATGACTTCCGAGACCCCACCTAATGAAGCAATATAAGTTACGAAGATTTATAACCATACCATAAGTACCTACTTACTTATTGCTTATAAAAACGAAGTAACTGATGATAAGGCAAAAACTTTTGTATTTTCTTTCATAGTAGCGATAGCGACGTAAAATAGTTGTACTTATATATAAAACCTACAGTAGGTAGTTAGGTAGGTAACATGAGTTTAATAATAACGTAATACCTACCTACTTACTCAAATGATTCTTATAAACTCAATCGTGAGGAAAGACAGTTTTTATAATTTTATTATTCATAAAAAAATTCATTCATGTTTATTTAATTATGTTAATATGTACCTACCGTAAATAACACTTATCTAAGTATAATACATTAATTTAGTATTTAAGCAAGTATCTGATTAAGTATGTTATGTTACTTAATATAAGGCTAGTGAAAAAATTGTAAAAATTACAATGTTAACGTTGAATTATTTTGTTAGAAGTTTATTAAACTTTGTCGTTATATTATTTTGTGATGGATGTGTTTGTTTCTTTAAATCATTAACAACCCTCTTTAGACATTAGTGGCCTTACCACAAAACACTGTTTAACACGTGTTTAACTAAAACACTGTTTAAATGTGATGCTGTCACTTTTTGACAATATTGTTTGAAAGAGACGGCATCACATTTAAACAGTGTTTTAAAATCTTTTGTGGTAAGGCCGTAGGTACCTACCTACTTATATAGTTGATTGTGGAAGCGAAGGTTCTTCCATTCCTACAAGGTCACTAGGGAGCAAAAAAAAGACGAATATACTCGGCGAGTCTAGAAATACCTACCATATGAATACGCGCACTCTGTGTCAATCGTACATCGTACCTTGCGTTGCGATGCGATGGAATGGAACTATTAACTTTATGACTTGTACTAATAGGTATTCTGTGCTATACCAATAATTACAATAATGATATGGGTTGGGTACTTAGACTCCTACCGATCGAAATCCTATACAGGTTTTTTTATAAGTGCGTACCTACCTATATTATTGTAACATAAGTAAAGCTAAGGATTTCTATGGTTAAATTGTATACTCTATGGCGATCAATGACTTAGCGATTAGCCTGTTGGAATGCACCCAATGTCACTTGTCAATGAACTTGTCAAGTGTCTGACTGATGTCAGTTTTTTGTCAACCAGGGATGTAACTCACATATAAAAAAATCGATTATTTTCGGCCTAGAAATAATCGATTTTTCACAAAAAAATATTATTTTTACACTTTATTCATTTAACGAGAGATAACGTCTAAAACCTACTATAAAAGTAGAAAACGACAGCATTTGATTACGCACTGGACGTACAGCAAGTCTAGGCACATCTTGCTCTCCATCACAAGAGTGAGAGAGCTATACAACTAAACAAGGGAATAGAGTCGGACATACCTAGTTATGTTTGCAGTAGTATTAAGGGGACACTCATAACTCTCTAAAAATAATCATAACGGCAACACTCGCGTAGACAGGTATATATGTAGACCGAAACAGTTTTGATCCTCTGTAATTTATTTTATTGTATGTATGTAACTTTATCTATCAGAATTAATTCATGTGATTGAAAAATTGAATGCTCACCTTCAGTGGTTGTCCTACGAGCTCAAAATCAATGGAATACCGCAAATCGATGTACAGCAAAGCCGTTTGGTACGTACACGTAATTAGAAAAAAATACTAAATATTTTCAAAATTTCTTCCTTGTACTGCTTGGCCATAAAGACTTGAATTTAAATAAAATGGAACTAAAATTTTTCAGTACAAAATATAGTCAGTGTTGCCAAATTATTCGTGATTTTGACGTGTTTACATAGAAAGTAGCGCCCTCAATTTTTGTCAACTCTTTAGGTATGGTCTAGCTGTACAAGGAAGAAATTTTGAAAATATTTAGTATTTTTTTCTAATTACGTGTACGTACCAAACGGCTTTGCTGTACATCGATTTGCATGTACAGCAAAGCCGTTTGGCCATTTTACAAAAAAAATATTTAACCACATCGGATCTGAAGGAGCCCAAACTGAGTATGTTTTGTAAATGTTTTCTAGTTTAATTTAAAACAAGTGGCTGAAATGTAATGACGTAATATATTTTTAGAACCAGCTAAGCCCTTTAATATCACACACAATTAGGTTTTAGAAGCGCTATCAAGGAAAACCATCAATCTGTTACATACAGCGCTAGTGAGAGAGAGAACCTAGTCCAACTTTAGTAAGTTCTTACAAAGAAGGAAAGAGATGCAATTATTTATTATTTTGATATGTGAGTCACATCCCTTACATGTTGTACATGATGGATAGCGCTGAACAAAAATATCGAATGTTTCTTTTGTAATTCTGATAAATTTAATCAATTTTGTAATAATCGATTAATTATAAAATCTAATTAAAAAATCGAACAACAAAAATATATTTTTTAGAAAAATAATCGATTATTTTTCACACCCCTGTTTGTTGTCAACAACGAACGAAACGGCGACTGAGAACGACGCGGACGCGCCGATTTGATTTTCTATAAAACGAATGCGTTGTGTTATCACGTTGCTATTGTAATAAATATTTAATTTGCTAGACTGTGATTGTGCATATGACTGACTAATAAACAGTTTTTTGGTTAGCGATACCCAAAACCGTGTTTCGAAGATGGCTGGAAAAGGTAAAAAAGCAGGGGCTCCGAAGAAAACAGCTAATGGATATAAAATGCCAGCTCCTATCCCAACGGGGGAAGTTATCCATGATACAATAGCGAAGAAAAAGTGGCGTATAGGTCCTTCCATTGGAGTCGGAGGATTCGGAGAGATTTACTCGGCGTGTGACCACGAAGGCTCCCCCAAGAAAGGGAGCAACTATCCTTTTGTTGTAAAAATAGTAAGTAAAACAAAACTCCTAATAATTTACCGTACTTTGGACTTTACTGCACTATATAGATAGGTATAGGTAGTTAGTTGCTACATCAAAACAACTAAGAGTAAATGGTTAATGTCTCAAATGTTTGGTAATTTCTGCAGGAACCACACGAGAATGGTCCATTATTTGTTGAGAAGCATTTTTACATCAGGAATGCCAACAAAGATGAAAGTAAGTAAACAACTTCATTTCCTACTAATAAAACTATGAAGCGCTCATGGGGAATCATGACAGGCTGATCATACTCGATCACATTTGTTAAGCAATGCTCGGTCCCACCAGGTGTCAGATGGGAGACTGTTAAGTGGCATTACAACTGAGCGCTTCCATGCTTCGGCGGGCACGTTAAACTGTCAGTCCCAGCTGTTGTTAAGCCAAGTTAGAAGCCTTACAGACAGCTTGATTAACTCTTTCACCAAAGGTGGCCACTATCCTCACACGATAAGAAAGAACAATTGAATTATGAATAGATTTCATTGGTTAATATTTGTCTTTGTGCTAAACACCCAACAAAATATAAACTATCCCTAGTGATTGATAGCAAAGCCATTTTTTTAATCTAAGTCTGAGTTAATAGTTGTTTTGTCATAATTCCAGTAACAAAATTCATGAAGACCAAAAAGCTAAGTAGTTTCGGAATGCCTTCTTACTATGGCAACGGATCTCACGAGTTCAAAGGAGAGAAGTACAGATACTTGGTGTTGGAGAGATACGGCAAAGATGTGTGGAGCATATTCAAAGAAAGCGGCAGATTGTTCCCAACTGCAACTGTTTTCCAATTGGGCTTGCAAATGGTAATTAAATTATTCTTACTAATATACTACCTACTTAGGATCAGCTGTCCGATAATAACAGTTGTCAGGCAACCACTAGGATATCAAGATACTTGGTTGACTCAGTAGTGTCATATGCACTAGATAGTTATGGTTCAACATACAAAACCAATATTGAAAAAATTGAAGCGTTACAAATTAGATTTTTAAAAGTGATTGTCGATAAGAAAACTAAAGATAAATGCAGTGGTAATTACTATCAATTATTCAAAATTTGCAAAGTTTTACCGGCTAGTTTAAAATATAAATTACTTGTTCTATCAAATAATTATGAATTTCGGGAACGTTTGACACTGCTGGGTCAATGCCACGGCCAAGTAACAAGGGCTGTCACACACAATAAGTATGTTGTACCTAGAATCACTAATATGTATGGAGATAGAACTTTATCCAAACGCATACCTTACTTGCTTAATTCATTGCCTTCTGACATAAATGCAAAGAGTAAAAAATCATTTAACCGTAGCTTGAAAAAAATCTACTTTTCACAGCTTCCATAACATGGTATATTATTAACAGATTTTCATTATGTAATATTATGATCTCATGAAAGAAGTTATTACATATTACACATTTATAAACAATGTAATGTAAAGTATTCTAAGTATTTAATAATTTAAAATTACCTTATAGCAGGCTAGGCGCACTCCGCTCTTTAGGTACGAAGCTACAAGTAGCCGGCGTACAGGTTCGGACGGACTAATTTCAGAGGGCCGCCGCGTGCCGGCCGGGTCGCATGTTAGCAACATTAGTTCGATTTCGATACTCATTCACGCGCCGCGTTCGCGTATTGTCGCGTCGTTCGTTTGCATGTTTAACCAAAATGAAGGCATATTGCATCGCAATGGGCTGCCTTAACAATAATAAAAAGGATCCGAACCTTACGTTTTTCACACTTCTAATCGACACCGAAAGGTAAGAAGAATGCTTGTCTAGTAATAGGTAGATTCACTAGAATAGAATATTATTATTATCTGTGCCTTCCGAAGCACGGAGGAGCTCGAGATAATACATTTTGGTCACCCATCCCATGACCGACCCTTGCGAACGTTGCTTAACTTCCGCAATCGCTGGGCCTAAACCACTGCTCCACCGAGCTCCTCACAATGCTAACACAATAACTTGTAGGTATTCAGATTAATTATTATTTAAAAGAAGACAACCCTGAAGTCGTTAGAAGAAATAAGAGCTACGCGATAGAAAGAGAGGCAACTTCTAGGTGAATATAACTGTAGGCATGGGAGCGGTGTGCGACCTAAATTGCACTTTATTGCGTCTGGGATAGAGTCGCTATTTATTTAAATGACTTTGCGGAGTGGATCTTCTGTACTTGTACTATTATGTATTCTGTGCTAATAGATATTTCAATAACAAACCTAGGCACACTTAGCTAAACGATGTCAATTAAATTTAATTTGATACTTATTTATCTGAGCATGACTTTGTTCCTCGCAGACAAACTTAGTAATAAGTTTTGCGAGAATATGTTTAAAGTTGTCTCTGTATTGTTTTTATATGAATAAATGAATGAAAATGAAGGCAACAAAATAACAAATTACACACTTTAGCTAGATGATGGTTGGTTATGTCAGAGAACATCACAAATGGGACACTCAAAAGATTTTCAGTGATTTCACAATCCTGACTACTCAAGATAGTGAGGTGTGTGCCTATGTACCTAGTCCTATGCAAAGATTTTTTTAATGAATATATTAAGACTACGAGTATCATTGAATGCAATAATAATAATAATAAAAGCCTTTATTCAGACATGCACACATTAAATACATATTTTTTTTTAACAATCTTTTTTTTTTTATATTCATATTATATAATTATTTATAAACTCATTAGTATCCATTAAATTATTTGTCTATTTGCCTTAGACAAAGGCCTCCCCCAACTCTTTCCACCTCTCCCTGTCTTTGGCTATTGCTGTCCATCCTCCACCTGCTGTAGCCCTTATTTCATCAGCCCATCTCCTCAGCGGCCTGCCACGTTTCCTTTTTCTATTTCCAGTAAACCAAGACATAATTGTTTTTGACCATTTTTCCTTTCCCCTTATTGTATGTCCCGCCCATTTCCATTTGAGTTTTCTTATTGTTACTGTAATGTCTTTTGTTCTTGTGTGTTTCTTTATCGTTGTAGTTCTAATTCTGTCAGATAGTTTCTTTCCCATCATGCTCCTTTCCATGGCGTTTTGGCAAGTTTCAAGTTTCTTAATGTGGGTTTTGTTGGTTGCCCAGGTTTGGCAGCCATATGTGAGTACTGGTAATATGCAGGTGTCAAACAATTTCATTTTAATGGTCATACTTACATCTTTGTTTTTCATAATTTCTTTAAAACTCTAATATTGTTTCCATGCGTTTTCAATACGTCTATCTATTTCTTTTGAAGTGGGTTCAGTTGGAGAGATTACTTGGCCAAGATAAATATAATCATTGACATATTAAATGGTGTTGTTATTAACGTAGATTGGTTCTTGTTTTCCATTAGTCATGGCTTTAGTTTTTTCTATATTCATAATCAATCCAACTTCATCTCCTCCTGTCAGGTCGGTAGGTTGACTGCTATTTTGTTTTTCGTAAAGCTCTCGGAAAAAGTTAGTCGCTATCGAGATGATTGCTGGACGTCTGGTCTGCCGTTTGTTGCTTCTATCTATTAAATTGGGTATCCAATCTTTTTTCTCAATCAGTTTCTTGGCAGCTTTTTTAGTACCTCCAGTCTTCTGAATGCAACTTTCTAGTAATTGTAGCCGGTGTCTTTGGCGGTCTTTTCTAACGTTCAATCTTATTTCCTTACTTAATTTGGCTATTTGTTTTCTTTCGCTCTTTGTCTTATCATGTACAGGTAATAGATCAGCTCTAAGTTTTAACAATTCTTGGGTCTTACTTGTAATCCAATTCGCCATTTTGTTTTCCGTCAAGTAAGAAAATAAACAAACCATATTTTCTTTGTATGTAGAATCTCTTCAAACCTTTTATATTTACTTTGAATATCTAGTCCCTTCGTGCTTTCTTCAAAATTTAAAAGTTTTTCTTGCAATATTTCGGAGATTACCAATGTATTACTATTAGTTTGATTTATTTTAAAGGGTCTAGTTTTCTTTGGTATGTTAAGTTGTAGTTTTGCTCTGACCATTCTATGATTGCTATTGAAGTTCAGGTTTTTGATAACTCTGCAGTCTTGAAATTCTTTGTACTTGTTGGTGAGAATAAAGTCTATCTCATTCTTGTAGCGACCATCAGGAGATATCCATGTCCATCTATTGTTCTCCTTATTTTTGTAGACACTGTTAAGTATTTTTAGGTTATGCTCGTATGCTAGTTGTATGAGTTTATCGCCATTTCTTGTTCTTTTACCTGAACAAAAAGGACCCATTATCATTTCCTCTCCATCCTCTCTGCTTCCTGTTCTAGCATTAAAGTCACCCATCACTATTAGGTTCCCGTGTGTGTGATCTTTGATTGCATGTGATAGCATAGAGTAGAAGGAGTCAATTTCTGTGTTATTTGATTGTTCAGTCGGAGAATAAATTTGTATGATTGACCATTTTTCATTATTGGGTGGTAATTTTAAGTTTAGTATTATTGATTGATGATTGAAAAGTAATAAATGTTGACTTTGTGTAGCACGTGTTGTAAAGTTAAATTCTCTGCAAGACAGAGAATGTCTCTTACTACTTACCTACTGCTTATTTAAACTTATTGGTTAACTTTCTTAGATTTTTTTTGAGAATTAAAAGTAAGAGTCTTTAATTATTTATTATTTAGATAGAAAGCAATGATAATTAATATTATTATACGTTTCAAAATTACGCTGAGCGGTTGATTTTTCGAAACAGTGAACGTCTAGTTTTATTGAAATTTTAATCGTTTTGTGGAATCCAGTAAAATATTTTTTTCACGTTTAAGTCTTATCCAATATTCGAACAATTTTCGTATTAGTTTCAGTAAAATTTTCGTATTAGTTTCAGTAATCAGGAATAAGGATCTTAGCAAGTTGAACAATGAATAAAAGTTAAAACCGCCCTATCTATTTGTGTAGGAAAGTGTGATTTTTCGTGTATTGAATGCAATAGCATTTATAAATGCGAAAATCTGTTTGTTGGTTTGTTCATCATTTATACAATGATTATGTTAACTATTTCAGTTAGATGTCCTTGAGTACATTCACAGTAGAGGGTATGTCCATGCTGATATAAAGGGTGCAAACATCCTCATGGGTCTACGTAAGGGCACAGAGAACCAGGCATACCTCGTAGACTTCGGGCTGGCCACGCGGGTCAACGACAAGGAGTTCAAACCAGACCCCAAGTCGGCACACAATGGAACCATTGAGTACACCAGCAGGGATGCCCACTTAGGAGGTGAGGACAAATTCTTCTGCACTACAAACCAGGGGGCTGTTTGTCTAATTAAAAAATCCATCTGAATCTATCTATTTGACAGATGGATGTGAGACATTGCTGCATTTCTATGGTAAATTTTTATTTGTGCCAAAAAGAAGCATCAATGTGTTTCATCCTGAAAGCGATTGCGATAGATTTTGAATTTAGACAATAGAAAGGCAGGGGTCTATTTAATAAACGTGATAATTTGTCACCTGTCATGACAATTTTATATCCATTGCGTCAACCAATTCGAAAATAAAACTAGTCGTAAATACACCGCAACATAACCGAATTGTCAGGACAGTTGACAAATTGTCACGTATTAATTAGGGCACTGATAATAAATATTTGAAAATCTATTAATAATATCTTATTTCTCATATTTATTTTCTGATTAGGTATAATACGTTTAATTCTTATTGGCGGCTGTGAAGTTAGTCGCTATGCGCGTAGCTTTGCCCCACCGCTCGTCTCTCTCACCTACTTACATTGAAATAGCGTTCTGTGCATCATTTATCGCGATATTCTGAGCCACCAATAAGCTAAGCTAAACGCGTACAATATACACACGACGGCACCTTAGACTACAATTGTTGACCTTGAGACTGCCATTATGCCCTACGTAATAAAAGCTGTTTTTGCAGTTTAACTGTATACCTGACGTGCTGTCGTGTGTACATATTTGTTATCATAGCTTAATATTGTTCCAGTTCCCACAATGCGAGGTGACTTAGAGATTTTGGGTTTCAACATGCTACAGTGGATTGTTGGCGAGTTACCATGGGAGAAAAATCTGAAACAGCCAAAAGTTGTGCAGGATATGAAAGAATCCTTCATGAAGAATGTCAGAAGTAATATCACAAAACAATATAGCAATGTACCTGGTAAGTTTCGTTACTACTTTTGACACCATTTTAATGTTCAATTTAAAACAACTTCATATTTAATTGTATTTCCAGATGCACTTATAAAATTTTTCGAATACATCAACACATTAAAACCAAAAGATATTCCCGACTACACAAAATGTCGCCAATTGTTCGACAGCTACCTCAAGGGTGCAGGAAAAACTCGATCTAGCAAGTTAGACTTTTCACCAGTCAAGAAAAGCAAAACAGTAAAACCAGCCGTCAACAATGATGATGATTTAGATGAGGTAGATTCACCCAAAAAAAGAAAAAATGGTGAAGCATCAAAAGTTGTTAAACGAGGAAGAAAAATAAAGACACAAGATGTAACTCCACTAACTGTAACAGACAATTGTGAAAATGAAGAGCCTGTTGATGAAGCAAGTATAGAAGAGCCCAAAGAGGTCAAAAGGAAAAATAAGAGGAAATCTTCAGAGCCAGCTGTTTTAGTGAGGGTCAAGAAGGCTAAACTAGCACCTAAGGCTACTCCACCGGCTAAAAAGAACCATGCTAACATTGCTACCCAAACGTCAACTGAACGACCCAAACGCGGGGAACTGCGTAGGCAGGTGTCTTTTGATAGCCCCATATGCGAAATCATTGGGGATAAGAAACCTCTGAAGGTTTCCAAAGTCTCTAAAGACAATGAATCTGCTAATTCAAGTGGGGATATTTTCGAAGATTCATTTACGATTGAAGAGAAAAAAATAAAACCAAAAAGGAAACTGCTATCTAATGAAGAAGTTATAGTCAAGAGGATTGTGAAGAAGAAAGTAACGACTGTCAAACCAAAGAAGAGGTCCTGGAAAGACAGTGCTACCATTGTAAATGGACGGTCTCCACCCAAATGACGAAAGTAAAGTAAATCCTGAGATTAAATGGTGTGCCCCAAGTATATTATATGAATAATCTGCAAAAATTGAAATAATTGGGATTTATCTTTTGTACAAACAGCTGTTTCTCTTGTTGTTGATCTAGTATCACAAAGCAGTTTTGCTTAGATCAAGATGAATAAAAAAAATACATGCCATTATCAATGTAAAAGTTTAACTTACGCTATAGCCCGATTCAAACTTTATAACTTCTATGAACATCGCGCGAGACGATGCGCAGAACACAAATTCGATGTGTGTGAGAGACGTGTGGAGGGGCACAGCTACGTGCATAGTGGCTAATTTCATAGCGGCCGATATGATTGAATCGTATACAATAATGGTTAACCTGTAGCATTGTGTAATGGTTGAATAACACATTTGATACAGTAAAAATAAAACCCACCAAACTATTCACAAAAATCTAGAAATAATTAAAGATGTAATCTCATGTTTATTTAAAAACTTGATAACAGTTTCTGTTTCACTCTGCAATGCACAGACATTTTAGTAAAAGTGGGCCATTTTTTTTTTTTTGTGTCAGTGAGTTTAAGAATGTGTAAATGTGTTTATTAATCCTTTTAAGTTAAGGATGTACAAGACACTTTTGAATAATGGGTAAGACTTTTTAGTAAGTAATGTTGCCATTTTGTGTGTAAATATTCTTTAGTCTTGTACTTAAAGTTCAAGTGTTTGTGTTCTTTGAATGTGAATCATTTTATAATGTTGTGTTGCAATCTTGAGATTGATTAGTTAATGAAAATGAATGTTTTGCTGTACCCATGTTACCAGCTCAAGATTACACGTTGATGCATTTATTGTGTTGGTTTCGTAACAAATAATGTTAGTAATTATGAAAAATAAACAGTATTTTTAGAAATGATGTTTAATTATCATTGCTCAACAACCTACTCCATAAATTATAAGGAATATTTTAGGAACAAAATAAATAAACAAATGCGCAAATCCAAAGCTTTTATTTTTTTTATTTACAATTTAATCGTAATATGAAAGTAAACAAAATGTAACATACTAAAAAATTAGATTTAGAAATGTAATAATGAAACGCCGGACGTCCGGCGCGGTGACACACCGCCGATGCCTCGTGACTGCTACACACGACACGATCGTACATTGTGATAATAATTCTCGACGACAGCATCGTTTGCAAGTTACAAAAGCTAAACTACATCTAAAATCGTATTTTGTGGATTGGTGATGATCACTATACACTAAGTCGATCGATTGTGTGATATGCGCGCGCGTTCTCAACGCGTACACCGTTACTCGTATATCTACAATGGCAGTACAACAGCGATCAAGCTATCATTGACTAAAACACAAAACATTAGCACCATTTGTAAAAAAATATAATTTTTCTTTCCAAACAACAGAATTCCTCGCGACCCTCTGTAGAATAGGCGCGACGCACACTTGTGTGTGCAGAGTAATTTAGCCCTTCTTGCGACGATGCGGTCCCGTCAGTGGTCACAACGAGTGCACACAGAAGTCGCGTCCGGTAAGCCCCGCAGCATAGCGTGTCAACTCAACCGTACACCACTGATACCTATTCATAATCATTATACAATCTGATCTAGACATTACATACTTTAGCTTATAATTAACCTTATAAAAAAACACTATTACGCCGTTACAGGAACATTTTTATGCAAAAAATCTGTTTTAACTTGCAATCGGACTAGTATAGATTTCATAAAAACTCCTCTTGTCATGATCCTAATAATCATTTGGAGTCTGGTAATTTGTATATAATCATACACGTTTTAAGGCCGCATTCACACTAGCTTTCGATGTCACAGAATACAAATCTGACCAATGTAAATGAAGCCGAAAGCTCCTTTTATAATATGCTTTCAATTTATATAGGTATAATAAATCCACACTATAATATACAGTAACAGTAGTTCGATTCGTATGCGTAGTAGACCACTATTATCAAGACATTAACAATAACAGTTTTATATTTAACAATATTATATTTGGATCTATATAAAAAACGGCTGTATATAGTTTTGCAAGTACATAAGGACCAAATAATAATATGTTTTCAAGCAAAATTGAATCAAGACTACTGAATACTATCTTATATGTTTAGTGGGAAACCTGTTTTGTGACCTTGCTATGTATTTTTCTAAAATTGTCGAATGCTTGTATTTATTATAATAATATACAGAACGGTTTGGGCAACAATTGACAGCAGAACTTGCGGCATATTTTAAAAGGAGATTCTACAACGTTCTAAGTAGTAACCATTAAGACTATGCTCTTATTCCGTACCCGTCTATATTTACGCTGTGTTCAATTAAACTCAACGCGACTTAACTAACTGGAATAAAAGTAAGTGTATATTGTATAATAATTCTATACCTAAGCATGGTTCTACATAATTGCGAGGTGGCACTAACTATCTGCGTAATGGCTTATCTAAAACGACTGCCCATCGGAGGCTATCATACACATTCACCCTTCTAATGCGTTTGCTGTATATTTTTTCTATAAGTAATAAATTGTGTCTAACTAATAGGGGTTGCAGTCCCGGTACTGTGGAGAAAACTGAATTCCCGGTACTGCGCTAACTTTGGTACCGGGAAAACCGGGAAATTTCGGGACTTTTCGGTACTGAGATTTTTTTTACTGTATCGTAAATAAAATAAAATCAGTGACTCGTAGGTACCTTACCTACGTTACGAATACGAACTTCTCCGTTTAACTCTTAAATTTCATTTCTTTATAAATATTTGGCTTACGAACACAGTAAAGAATATACCTATTCTTTTGCTTTTAACAGAAAAAAATAGTAGTTAGGTAAATAAGTAACTACAAAAGCTTGAACAATCCTTTAATTTAAACTATAATGCCGCGGACCCCAGAACCAGACACTTAATAGAAATTCTATTGTTTGGGAGATAGTTGGCAGCTAATGCCTGTATAACTAAATACCAAAGTAAACGATTTATTTGTTAATTAGCTAATTGGTAAATGAAGATTGTTTTATGCAAAGTCATAAGACGTCTTGATGACAGTAAGTTATTTGAATTTTATTAAATTGCTACTAACAGACCTAACAGATAAACCACAAAACCTAAGAAAACTAAAAATGGAATGTGTATGACAACCTTACTAAAGCTCCTACAAACACACGAGGCTCGAGCCGAGAGCAATTCACCTACCAACCGGAATACTAACAGTGGCTGCGCCAATTGTACTAAACTGGGCGTCTGACGGCGGGCGGCCGATGCCTAACGACTGAAGCCTAGCCTGATGATGCCTGACGGCCGGCGCCTGACGCTTCGAGAACAAACGACTCACTATACTCTTTTTCTTTTTTTTCACTTTACTGTCTCGGGACACCGCGCCGCTTGCGCACGCGATCCGTTACCGACTTTGCTCTAACACAAAACATTACGACTATCACGACATAAAACTATTTAAAAACTATGAAAAACAAAACCGTTGTGCTGAACTTTAATCTGGCATACTTTTAAAGCTTACAATTTTATTTGATATACCGTATTACAAACGGGAGGACAGCGTAGGCGTCGTTCGACACTATACCTCTCGTTCTACAGACGCTAACGCAGGAGAACAATAAATAACTTTTTAATATAAAAATTTGGTGTTGACTCAGTCAGGCATTAAATATACAGGTCCCATCACATTTTATTTAACATTCTTTTTCGAGCGCGGCAAAAAAGCACATTATCTATTATGAAACTAAGCTATTACTGATTTTAGGAAGTATTTGAACACACGAGACTAGTCACATCGCTTCAGTGTCGGAATGTAACATCCATTTAGTTATTCTCTGCACAAATGTCTCTAAATAGGCCTCGGATATCCCGGCATGTATTAGAGACATCTATTAACTGTAATTGCACTTACTTGCGGTGTAAATAAACAGAAAGGTACTAGGTATTGTTTCCGGAACTATTTTCATTATAACAACAATAATATTTACAAATATTTTAGTCAAAATGAAGTCAGTTTCTACATGATAGCGTAACACATAAATATAACGAATCGTATGAATCCACAATAACTTTAACATAGTAATATTAAAATAAAAGTAGTAGTTATACCGATATAATACAATAAATAAGAAAATAAAAATAATATCCACCTCTGTGTTTTAAATTCTCAACATTTTGCATAATATTAATATACCCTCAATGGGTTAATCGAACAATTATATGAAACAGTTTATTTTTTACCTTTTCTGTTTGAACACATAGTTTACGTACATAATATGACTTGTGAGCTTGTTTTTAGAATCATATGCAACAACGAAAAATATGTATTTAAAGAACGAAATAATAATCGTGTGATAAATGCTTATTTATTGTTCAAAGACAAGCTCAAAGTGATATTTTCACCCGAAACCCGGCTGCGCGGTACGGATAGTAGCCACTTTTGGCCGTTGCAAAAACAATACAGTTTATGCAGCTGACAACCTACTAATACTATTTAGTGACTTCAAGCCTACCGTATCCCTTCGTGGTTCCAAAAAATAAAACTTAAAACAGGAATAAAAACTAAAATGGTAAATAATACACATGATAAAAGCATTTAGTAACTCGATTGTGCGGAACCACGAACGGGGCAACCGAGCAGGGCCAACAAACAATAACAGTGTAGAAATAACTTCGTTACGTTAACAATGTCTGGTAAAAATTGCACAGTACTTTAGTGAACAGAGTATCCTAAGAACACAATAGGTAGTATATTATTGGGGAACATAAAACAATCTGAGTGTACTACTTTAGGCCTCTCTCACAACCGTCGCATTAAAGTTTACTATTTTTTTTAGTTTAAAAGTACATCGGTCGACAGATTCGACTTTGCGGACCGTTCCGTGCTACCGGAAACCGCATTCACTATACGACACCGCTCTAGAAGAGACGTGCCCTACTTCTGAAGGTACAATTAAACGATAGATGAGAAAGTCTAAGTAGATCTAATAACCGTTCAATCATCAATATGCAATTAAAATAGTATGAAGATAAAATATGCAATGCATGTACACGTTGATTTAGATAATCATTTTTTGGAGTTAAGACTTAGTATAATTTCATTCTCTTAATGTCAATAATACAATATTATATTTTATAAAATATCAGTTTGCTGTACAAACACGTGTATCGAGGAGCCAACTCACAAATAACAATAAGTTCACAGTAACACTGGTGAATAATAATAAAATTAATAACGAAACGTAGTTGCTGACGCGATATCGGCGCGATAGCGGGAGACGAGTCGGCGGAGCTGGGGGCTATCGCAATCGCTTTCATTTGATAGATGGATGTGACACATTGCTGCATTTGTTTGGTAAGTTTTTATTTGTGCCATAAAGAAGCATCAATGTGTTACATCCTGAAAGCGATTGCGATAGATTTTGAAATAAGACAATAGAGAGGCAGATCGGGCAAAAGGCGGCAACTGGTGTTACAAGTAATTTTATTACTTTATTATTATATTTATATTAATATTTTTTTACTATTTTTCAAAATATTTTCATATTCGCTAGTACTATTGTAACCTAGTTACAGCTAACCTACCAATCTAAAAGACTGGTGTTTTAGTACTCAATATTGCTTTAAGGTGTTGCCGCCTTTTGTATTAATTTATATGCGGCAGAAAAAATATCAGAAGACTCCCTTTTTGGTAAAAAATAATATTAGCCTATAAAGATGCAAGGAAGGAGGAATGTCACACATATCTCTCCGCCTTAGAAATGGTGCTATTCTCGATATTCGCTCGTCAGGTACACTCTCGATACATTCGAGTTAGATACGGTACTACCGAGACGGGCGTCTGCGTAAAACGAACTTTAAACAACAAGTTTTTTAAGTCGAGTGCGCAAAACGTCGTTACACCTTCCAATTAAAGTAAATTATACAAAATTTTCCTAGATCACATACAATACAAAATGTACACTTTCCCTACACTCCGATGGCGTAACCACTGCACTCGGTAGCACGTAACCAAACCCTTTTAATTTTACAAACCAATAGCATTAATCAAAATACCGAAACACTATTTGCCGCAACGTTCACTTAACACTTTTTACCACTTAACCCTCACTGGTTTTAGTCACTTTAGTGTCTAACCCGGTGGCTAGGTGGCGTCTGCGTGTAGTTTCTCGCTGCGTAAGAAGTCTATCTGCGTGTATGTCCGCGGCGGCGGCGGTTGGGACGCGCGGCGAGGCTGCAGGTCTAGGGCCGCGTATTGGAGCGCGGGCGCGGGCGTTGTGTTGCCCGTAGTGGTAGTGCCCGAGTCAGTGAACCGCGCGGGGGGCAGGCAACCGCCCGCTACCACTACCGTAGCGGTACTGCATGGGTCAGCCGCTGGAAATTGTGTGTTGTTAGATGTGTGATTGTAACGATTATAGAGCGAGATAGGTTGTAAGTCTAGGGCCGCGTATTGGAGCGCGGGCGCGGGCGTTGTGTTGCCCGAGTCAGTGAACCGCGCGGGGGGCAGGCAACCGCCCGCTACCACTACCGTAGCGGTACTGCATGGGTCAGCCGCTGGAAATTGTGTATTGTGAGATTTGTGAGGCGTGCTGTGTGTGATTGAAGTGTTCATAGAGCTAGAGAGATTGATAACTGTTTAATTATCATACAGAGTCTGGTCAACGAAAGATGAGATTGAAATAGCGGCGCCATTTTCCCTGTTAAATTAACGTTTAGACTTTAGAGGTTAAGTTATTGGAAATTGAACCTTAAAATAAGGCAAATTAGTTTCATTTCCAACCGAGTCTTATCTTTCGTTGACTAAACTCTACAAGGTGCGTACCCCGCGCGTCCGGCGGCCTGGCGAGCGTCTTGGTGGCGGTGGGGTTGGCGGCCAGCAGGCGCACGTACTGCGGCGAACTGGACACCGCGCACTCGGGGCTCCGCCGCCCGCCCTCCTCGGATATCTCCCGCACCGTCGTCAGGGGGTGCACTAGCGGCTCTTCTGTGAAACCACCTTATTATCATTTCCATTCTTCACCCTTAAGAGCCCGTACACATTTTGCCGCTGACTGAGGCTCTCACGCTCGCATATTTCATGTTTTCTCAAGATTTCTTAAATCTGAGTGCGCAATTGAAAAATGTGTTTCGGCCACTTTTTGCAATATAAGATTAGTCATTTTAAAATATATTTCAGTTTTTTGTTGCTAATGTACAAAAATTTATCGTTTCTAACAGTTATTTGAACTGGAAAATACGATAACTTTTTGTACTCCAGCCACTCGAAACTGAAATATATGTTGAAATGTCCGTAATCTTATATTGCGAAAAGGGGCCGAGACACATTTTTCAATTACGCACTCAGCTTCAAGAAATCTTGAGAAAACATGAAATGTGCGAGCGAGAGAGCGGCAGTCAGCGGCAAAATGTGTACGGACTCTTAACATTTGAATGGAAGAAAACATCGTCAGTCACGCAATGTGTAGTCCAAAATACTGCTCATGTATGATATATCAAAAGTTGTATCGACTATTGAACTAGTTATAGACCTTCCGATGTATTTATGTTAACACAGGTTATTAATAAAAGGTCACATCGACTACCACCAATTTATACAATGTTAGATATCTAATGATTGTTTTAGCATTAAGTTCGTTAGCAGTTAAAATGAAATAAACACGGTAGCTACAATGGTGTGTAGCAAACTTTTGAACTGTTACTCCATGGTAAAGTTCGTGCGAACTAGCATTTGGAACGAACACAAACAAACCTGTGTTACAAATACACCGTGTGATAACATCCAATCTACAAAGAGCAAGCGTGCGAAGAAACCGCCCCACTCTGGTATCTAGTACAGTCCCCGGCACGGATCTTGAGCGGTGAGCGAGAGCAGCACAAAAGTAATTTTTAAGTGCGTCTTCAGTCTATAATATTTTAGTTATGTTATTGTAATAACTATAACGAACTTCGCGAAGTAAGTGCAGTGGTGGAAGGATATTAGAAACACCAGTCGATTTCATACAAGCGAGGTAACTTTGAAGCCTTGGTTCTCCGCCAGGGATTGATCGAGCGGTGATCTGACGATGGCTATCCAGGGAGTGAATGGAGGAGATCCAGATAGTTATTTGGATATGTATGAAAATCTTGAAACTGGAAAATCTAATCCTTAATTACAGCTGATCTTAGAAAGCTGATTAGAACAGTTGGGTGTGTACAGCGATCTGGATCCTTTATTCACTCCTTGAATAGCAATCATCCGATCACAGCTCGTTCAACCCCTGGCGTAAACAGTTACCTCGTTTGTATGAAAATCGCCTGGTGTTTCCAATTATCCGTCCACCACTGTACCCATGGATTTGATATTTAAAACGCGAAATTTTACGTCCATATCATTATTTTTTTCTTAGCGAAAAGAGTTATAGCTTTTACAAACAAGACTTAGTCTCTAAGGTCAAAGTGCTTAGTGTGAGTATTTTCAGCTCACATCCGATCGTGAGCGCGTATGATTATGGCGCTGATGAATAGAAATAGAATGTGTTAATTCAGCAAAACAGTCACAAAAAATACAAAATTAACATCAAAATTACAAAATTTTTGCTGAAACGGTAACATTATCTCAGCTTGTGCCGCTGCCTGAAACAGTGGCGCTAGTTTTCAGATGCAACCTTGGTGGTAACGATAATAGGCTAGTTGACAAAATTTCAATAACTGCTTAATATTTTAGCTTATTAGGCATTTTATCGAAAAAAAAGGTTTATTTATTTTTAATCGAGCGTTTACATTATAAATTTCGCGTTTTAAAAAACCAATTTTAATTTGGTTCCAAAACGCACAAGACTGTCATGGCGTCTTGAATGACGTCACGCCGTGCGAAACAAACCAAAGAGCGATCGTGTCTTCGTACGTTATAGCTAGTTTTTATCGTTTAAAAATGAATTTCTCATTATAAGTACTGTATGCCTGCCCAGTACGTAGTAGTATGTACTGCCCCAGTGTGATACCACGACCATAAAAACGCCAAACCAGTTATTTATATATGTTCCAAACAATGGAGAAATACGGAAAAAGTGGCTAAAACTTGCGTTCGGTTGTGGTTAGGTTGCACTCGGAGTGTAGGTTTGGAACGCGCCTCCGGTAGTGATACTCGAAACGTCAAAGACAAGATTGGAGTTTCGCACGGCGTGACGTAACGCTTTCTGATTGGTGTTCACTGTCACGTGACTAAAGGTTTCATTTTACGAAATTTATTTTTTAAAAATATTATTAATCTTTAACGCTTTTAATAATTAAAATTGTTTGTTATTTTCTCCATAATATAATTAATTATTATAAACCCCTATCCATTATATTTATTCTTAATGGAAACAAGCCTATTATACATATTTTCTTACAGTCAAAACTCCATATTATTATTCAAAAAATCTAGGTATATACTATGATGCAACATTACTTATAGTTTGTTACTTTCATTATTGATCAGTTTACAAATAATTCCTCTGTTAGTTTAGTTTAAATGAGTACGAAGAAGACTTATTATAGATCCAGCCACAAAATACGTATTGAAGTAGGTACCTAGGTACTACTTTTTTAATAGATTTATAGGTGAACTAGGTGTTAAGTAGTGATGTAGACTACGATGGAGCATGCTCTAGAAACAGCCTATACACTTACCACCTTATTCATTAAAAAAAACCTTAAAATAGAGTGTTAAAGTAAATTTTAGTCAAAATGCTGATAGGGGTTATTAAACTTTATAATAAGTTTCATTTTCATAAACGTATTTTAAGAAAATGCTACTTTAGGGATATTATACAGAACGACACAGTTCTGATGAATCCATAGACAAAATTGGCAAATCCACTGGCCACATCTTCCGAAAAAAGAAAATTAACACTTCAATCAGATGTTATGTAGTCGAGTAGAGTTATTATAGGCAGCACCCTTCTATAACCTTTATCAGTGGTATAGAGCGTGTCGCTATTGAACGATTACAATGTTATGTTAATGATTTTCAATAAAATCCTTATACTTAAAGCTTATAGGCCTTCCATAACATTCCAAAACTTTTTTTGAAAAGGCGGTTAATCTTTGAAAAGGCCAAAGATATCCTCACATAAGTGAGTAACCGTAATCAAGCTGTTGTTCTACGGGGTTATGTGTCGCGGTGGACAGATATACCATCTGGTGTGCCCCAGGGGTCAATTTTGGGTCCCCTATTATTTATTATTTTTATAATGGATATAAGTACATGTTTTGTAACTCTAAAATCCTATTATTCGCTGACGACATGAAGGTTCTCAAGGTGATTCGCGGGTCATTGGATGTTTGTGATTTACAACAGGATCTTCTACGATTTGAGCAATACTGCCTTCTCAACAAGTTGGATCTCAATGTGGGAAAATGTTTCTATATGACATTTACACGTAAGACGAATAAAATTGATTCCAGGTACAATCTTCTAAACCACAGTTTAACTCGGGTTGACAGCATTAGGGACTTAGGTGTGACACATGATTCTAAATTAATTTTTAACGATCACATTGACCACATTGCTAAAAGGGCTTCCAAGGCTCTAGGTTTTGTAATGAGAATGTCCAGTGACCTAAAATCTTTAAAGGTAATCAAAGTTCTGTATTGTGACTTCGTACGCAGCCACCTAGAGTACGCTTCGCAGGTGTGGAACCCGATTTATAACATATACATTACGCGCCTGGAGAAAATCCAAAAACGGTTTTTGCGATTTCTGGATTATAAGGCCGGGCAATATTCTGAGAGTTACGAGCACCGCTGTAAGCGATATCACTTTCTACCTCTTCAAATTTGCCGTGAAGTAAATGACGTTTGTTTTATATCTAAACTTGTTAATGGCGCCATTGATTGCCCGGACTTATTATCTAAGATTGGTTTTCGCACTAACACTCTTGGTCTTCGTCGGCGTCCATTGCTTCATTTACCATCAGCCCACACAAACTACCGTCATAACACCTTTATGTTGCGTGGCTGCGAAACTTATAATAGGTATAGTAGCGAACATGACTTCGACTTATTTATGACAAGCCCGGCGACTATCAGGCGAACTGTAAACTTGCATTACTTTCGGCAGCAATTCTGTGTGGGTGCTCAACCTTAATTTTGTAATAACAATAGCAACATATTACTTTTTGTTTTTATTATTTTTTCTAACGTCACTGGTTGTCTTTTTGGTTAAATTTTTATTTTTAGTGGAAATTTGTACTTTTTTGTGCATAATGCATTTTACTTTATATATAGGATACTATTGATATGTATATGTGGAGGTTTGTAATTGGCTTCGAGTAATTAATAATGTTTTTATATGCCTATAAAGCTGTAAACCTTCCTAAAATAAAAAAAAATAAAAAAAAAGTGTACGATGCCCAAGCAATCCTCCCTTCGCTGTGAGCTCAAGATCCGTGCCGGTAACTATAGTACCTTTGTGTTCCCGGGCGTGGTTGCAGTCGGGGGACAGCGAGAATATCGTCTGCGCGGGTTCCCGCCTCCCGGCCCCCGCCCCCGCCCCCGTCCGCGACGCGCGCGAGACGTTGCATCGCCACGACTCTTTTTAATAGAGATATTTGCAGTCAGATCGAGGTTGGTTTGAAAGGCGTTTTGATGATGTTTGGATAGATGAAAAACACGTGACTCGTTACGTGATTAAAATGTTCCATGAGGGGAAACAAATTCATGATTAAAAAGTTCCAATAATTATACTTGTGACTACGCCAAATAACTTATTTAAAAAAGATACAGTTACAATGAGGGCTTTTCAAAATGACAAAAAACTGTAGGCTCGATAGATGGCGTTGATAAAAATGTATGTCTCAATGTAATTTTTTTTCTAATCTTCGAAGAGTACTCAGGTAGGCAGGCAGATGTAACCCTAAAATGTTTCTCTTTGGGCAGATGTCAGCCAGCGAGCGCTTACTTTCCTCTTTGGTACAGGCCGTTTATTTTTAAAAGCCAATTTTGACTCATCTCTTTCCATCAACGCCATCTAGTGAGGCAAATAGTTTTTATTTTTATTTTTTTAATGTCACTTCGAAAAGCCCTCATTTTCAAATAAGTCACCCAAGATGAAGTAAATTAGTTTATGGAAATGAATCTGTCTCTAGTGTTTAATGATTTAATCATTAATATTTTTGCTTTCGGTTATTGGAATTTCTTTGGCAAAATTTAGACCTAGACTGAGGAGAGAAAATAGCTCTATTTTTGAATAAGTATGTAATTAATGATGTGTCTAACTTACCTTACAAGTACATAACAGCGTCATAATAAGTTGGAACCCAAAGAAATTATGTGACGCGTTGCTATTGACCAAATAATACTAGCAATAGAAACAAACTTTACCAGCATAATTATGCTAAATTACGAAGTAAATAAATGAGATTATAAAAGGAATTGAAACTCACCTTTGGCATCTTCATCGAACTCATCGGCGTCGTCAAGTTCCGGCGGCGACGCTGGCGACTCTAGGGATATGGGGAATATCGTTTGGGACCCGAGGGGGGTCTTGGAAGAGGCGACGAGGCGAGGGGGGGAGGTGTGCGGGGCGGGGGCGACAGAAGTCCGGGAAGCTATCGCTATGGGGCGGGAGGGGGCTCGGGTGTAGTTCATCTCTACGTAGCCATCGGGGGCCGTGGCTTGCGGGGGAGGGAGGGAGGGGGTAGGGGTCGGGGTAGGGGGGAGAAAGGCGTTGCGGGGGGACATGTCCACGTATTCGTCGGTGTTCGCGCGCGAGCGGGGCTCCGCGAACCCGGCGCCGGGGGGCGTTCGCGCTACTATCACCTGTCGGAGAAAATCTTATTGTACTATGTAATCACTTAGTCAGAGTAACTGTAAATTTTATAAAAGCTTTGACAGTTTCCATACATTTTAATCCCAAGCGCAGCAATGTGTCGTCAACAAAGAATTTACACATTATTTAAGTCTGTGATGGGTGATGCATTTTAAAAATTCGATTCCTTCTAAAGACATAAATTCTACTTGCACTAAGTAAAGTGGGACTAAATAATAATTTGTCTAAAAACAGGCATGAAAAAAAATGTGTTTTAGGCAAAATTAGGGCGCGTCTGCACTATACGGGCTGGTTAGGGGTGGCAGAATTCTGGGATTTGCAAGCGCTTTCTTAGCCACTAAGTCACGTGCTTTTTGCTAAGCGATTCACTAATTATTAATCATTTATAAGTTGCTGTGACAGTAATCACTGGCTGGCACGCAACTAACGGTCTAATACTCAAAGGTTTCTTAGCTAAAATCTTTAGTTAAGGTCTCCTTAACTTTAAGGTCGGTTTCAGTGTTTCATAGAGCTTTTGTCACATCTGACTTTTTTATTTATTTAAGGTGGCTTTTAACTTTAAGTTTCGTTTGAGTATATGACCGTAAGCAACCTGCGGCGCGACGAGCGAATTTATACGCATATTTACACTGGTCTTCTTCGATCAAGAATACCCTAGATTTCCAGTCAGATTATCAAAAACGGCACCTCAAAATAACGCCACATTTTTAAACTGGGGGCATATTTTGTCAAAGTATTCTCTTCTTTGTTTCATTTTACAGTTGGATTTGGAAAAAATAGTAATTTGTACCCAGATATTGATAATAATGTGGCAAGTCAAAGATGAGACAAAAGACAAAGCTAATATAATTTTGTAACCATATGTTTGCAAATAAATAAATTACTTACTTAAACTTGACAAAGCATTTTTTGTCTTTGTCTTGCCAAGTTATGTACCGGCACCTTTAAAAATAAATATTAATATAAAGGAAGATTCCAATTTCAAAATTTTGAATCGCTTTTTACTTTGTTAGTGCTATATTTGCGTTCTGTTTAAGTCGTGAAGCGTTATATAGGATATTCTTGACCGAGGAGTAGCACTGACCTTGGGCTGCGGGCTGCAGTTGGCGGAGAAGTCCAACTCCATCAGATCGTCGTGCAGCATCGGCGCGGACGCGGGCGCGCGCTGCACCGACTGCGCCGGCCGGCAGTGGGCGCCCACACTGCCAATGTGCAAGTAAACTGTAAGAGCGGCCCCACATTGAGCCACTAACTACTGGCTCAGTCAAGCCACTAGACGCAGCCACCAATCGCAGCCGCTAGTGGCGTAGTAGTCCGTAAGCCCGCGCCAATATTGCCTACGTCATATGACATCACGATGAAATGCATGGCACACGGTCAGAAATGTTGTGCAGAGCGAGGATCAGAAGATTATCACAAATAAAATTGGCCGGAAGCTTGAGAAATTCTTTCACTTCCGGTCACTTCTGAAATGGCCGGAAGTCTGTCAAGTACTTTCAGGCAAGTAATTTTATTTACGATAATCTTCTGATCCTCGCTCTGCACATCATTTCCGACTGTGTGCCATGCATTTCATCGTGATGTCATATGACGTAGGCAATATTGTCGCGGGCTTACGGACTATAGTGGCCGCCGGAAAGAAGCCGGCTACTGTGGCCGAGTGTGCGCGCGATGCGAGCGACAAAACGTGGCCACACACAAAACAGTAGCGGGCGCGGGCCGTTCAGTGCCAAAATAAAAGTACACCAGTTTCAAAGGTAATTTATATTTATGTTATTTAAAAATAAAATAATTTATATTTTTTTTAATAATAGAAGTTAACATATTCATGTGATCCTGGTACTTTAAAATTAGTTATTCTTATCTGTTCTAAGAGTGTACATTTTGGGAAGGATACATTTTGGCACTGAACGGCGCGGGCGACTCCCGCAGCTTGTGGCTCGAACGCGGCCACTCGAACGCTCGGTTTGCGCCGATACTATACAAAATGTATGAAATAACTCGTCCGCAGCTTGTGGTCGCGTTAAGTGGCCGCGACTAGTGGCTCAATGTGCGGGCGCTCTAATAAGCGTACAGTTCGGACACAAGTTTCGTGTGTTTATAAAGCTGACAATACTCGCCGCCGGAAGCGTTAACGTCGGACCCAAAACAATCAACAGCATCTGTCAAAATCAACACAAAAAAGTTGTTTACGTTTCTATCGTTTTATCGTAGAATGTCGCGTTGTGTGGCAATTGGGTGTAGTAAAAATGGTAATCACCACTTCGGAGGACCCCGGGTTTTCAATGCTTCACAGTCCAATTACTATACCTATTTTACTCGCATAAAAGAAACACCACAATTTCACCAGATATCGTAAGATAAAGCCACCGAACGGACAGACTCGAAGTGACAGTTTTTTTGTTATGGGTTCTGACGAATGCAACGCCATCTGTAATAAGGTTTGCGTTTTGTTCCCCATTGAACGAACTACAGAAGACAAAGTCGAATAATGAGAGTGATTATTCAAGATAACGTAGACTTAGTTCATGAAAACAGTTCAGATGAATTAAAAGCGTAACATTTTCTGTTCTTTAGCAGAAATACTTTTCACATTTACTACACTTTAACTGTGTGCAGTTTAGTATGTGCACGAGCGGCATCATCGACAGCAGCACGCAAGCCAACGCTTCAACAGAGGGGTCTTACTCTACGTTTAAACTTTTATTATCATACTGCTCGAGGCTGACTCAGTCGAGCCAGCGCACGAGGGATGTCATGAGTCAGTTGAGACAGTGTTACGCGACAGAAAGAGAAGCGCTTTATAGGCGCTTATAATAATAGGCAAGCAGCGCTGTGCAATTTGAAATTGTACTTTATTGCCGAACAGTAAGAGTAGCTTATTATTTGATTGTCCTCACGCGGACTGTACGTTTAGTACTATTATAGGGGCCATGTTGCCGATCATGCCAACCTCTTTACTATACTTTTATAATACCTTTTTATATTTCATTGTAAAGTACCATAAATAAACAGTTGCCGTCAAATCCGTCTATCATTGACATGTTGGTATATTCTGTGAATCCACTATATGCGAGAGGCCACCCTATGGTGAGTGTATAGTGTTGCACGTGTAATGTGATAGTGCACGTACCTGTACGCGCGATGTCGGCCCTCGGCAGCGGCCGCGCTGACGGCGGCGCGCGAGCCCACGCTCCACGCGCGAGGCGGCCGCGTGCCTTCCACTATATGCGACGTGGCCGGCTCTAGTTGGTACTCGCTGGAAATAACATATAGTTTAGTAGCCTGGACAAAACCGAATATACCTACGCTCACGGCTTGACCTAACAACAGCCCTCTGATTACGTAACTGTGTTGCTATTAATTCTCGATCGAAATAATTTGAAATTTAATGGAATTTTAGTATTATAGCACTCTGTTATCAACTGATACCGCAAATTACATAAATTTTTAACAATT
The DNA here is from genome assembly GCA_950108535.1 of Agriphila straminella. Classification (NCBI taxonomy): domain Eukaryota; kingdom Metazoa; phylum Arthropoda; class Insecta; order Lepidoptera; family Crambidae; genus Agriphila; species Agriphila straminella. The sequence goes on from OX467319.1 coordinate 1,482,803, forward strand.
TCAAACGGTTACTCAATCGATTTCAAACGAGAATTGTTAGCAACAGAGTTAAGTACAAAAGTTACGGGTTCAGCCCGTGACATTTAAGGTCAAACCGCACTACAGCGGAGAGGCGCTGCGCGGCGCGGCACTGCAGTGGAGCGGCGCGGTATCTCCTAAACGCACTATAGCGGCAGCGGAGCGGTGCGGTGCGGCGCAATATGCCAGATGTGGCAAGATTTCAAAGGGAACGCTCGGTCACGCGTTCCCTAAAACGAATTTCCTAGGAAGGATTTTTTTTATTTATTTATGATGGATGAGTTATGATTATGATGATTAATTATGAAATGATCACGTAAAATATCACTTTGTAAATTGATCAAAATTTGTACACTGAAATATTAGTAGAAATAGATATTTCCAAAACCCTCTGTAGACTGAAGCTCGATTATGAAGAAAATTCGGCCGCGCCGCACCGCGAGCTATACCGCACTAGCGGCAGAGGCGCGGCGCGGCGCGACAAAATATTATTTCGCACGCACCCAAGTCTGCAGCGCCGCGCCGCGCCGCGCCTCTGCCGCTATAGTGCGGTTAACATCATTGCAATCAATAGAAATAATATTTGGCCTTTAGCACCGCTAGCGCGAAGACGGACGTACTTAGCACATTATAGGTTGGCTGGAAAATATCGCTGGAGGCCGACACGAGCGCGGGCAGCGACTCGTGCCCGGGCACTGGCTGCATGTACCTGAAGCGGGGGTCGGTGGAAGGCGTGCCGCTGCACACGGACCCGCTGGAGGCCGACACGAGCGCGGGCAGCGGCTCGTGCCCGGGCACTGGCTGCATGTACCTGAAGCGGGGGTCGGTGGAAGGCGTGCCGCTGCACACGGACCCGCTGGAGGCCGACACGAGCGCGGGCAGCGACTCGTGCCCGGGCACTGGCTGCATGTACCTGAAGCGGGGGTCGGTGGAAGGCGTGCCGCTGCACACGGACCCGCTGGAGGCCGACACGAGCGCGGGCAGCGACTCGTGCCCGGGCACTGGCTGCATGTACCTGAAGCGGGGGTCGGTGGAAGGCGTGCCGCTGCACACGGACCCGCTGGAGGCCGACACGAGCGCGGGCAGTGACTCGTGCCCGGGCACTGGCTGCATGTACCTGAAGCGGGGGTCGGTGGAAGGCGTGCCGCTGCACACGGACCCGCTGGAGGCCGACACGAGCGCGGGCAGTGACTCGTGCCCGGGCACTGGCTGCATGTACCTGAAGCGGGGGTCGGTGGAAGGCGTGCCGCTGCACACGGACCCGCTGGAGGCCGACACGAGCGCGGGCAGTGACTCGTGCCCGGGCACTGGCTGCATGTACCTGAAGCGGGGGTCGGTGGAAGGCGTGCCGCTGCACACGGACCCGCTGGAGGCCGACACGAGCGCGGGCAGTGACTCGTGCCCGGGCACTGGCTGCATGTACCTGAAGCGGGGGTCGGTGGAAGGCGTGCCGCTGCACACGGACCCGCTGGAGGCCGACACGAGCGCGGGCAGCGGTTCGTGCCCGGGCGCCATCGGCAGGTAACCGTCTACTAGCGCATCCTCTGTCCCCATTGACGAGGTGCGCGAGTGCTGCACGGAGCCAAGGGGGCCGCCGACGCGACCGCCCGAACTGGGAACAATCGACTCAGTTATTCAACCGTAAATAGAATTTATGCTTAATGTGAAGTAAAGCGCAGGTCATTGTGGTGTCCCCTGAATAGCGGCTGTCTTCACAACCGCAATAAAGATGAAAAACTTTCAATATGAAGACAAAACTGATGTCGCTACATCATAGGTTCCATTAGTAACAGAATTTTAAGATGCTTAGCTATTTTTTAAACACCAATGTAAAAAGCAGTACCTATATTATTTATGAGACAATGCAAATAATTACGCAATAACGGACGAACAAAAAGGAAGCGAAACGTCACCTTCATCCAAATCCAAGCGAAATAGAAGTGTGTTAATTTTCCTAGTTTACCTGATAAAGTCCCTGCTGACTTCACACACGTCGGGCTCTTCCGGTATACGCGGCGTGCGGCACCACTCCGCCATAGAGTCGGTCTCATCCCGGGACGTATCCGGACCTAATGCAATGTAGGTTTAATTTAATTATTTTAAACTTCAGACAGGGAGTTCTCACACCGCGCTTAAACTTTTGTATTAACCTACTGTTTGCGGCTGACTCACTCGAGCCATTACACGAGGGATGTCATTGTGTCGGTTGAGACAGAGCTATGCGACAGAAAGAGAAGCACTTCGGAGGTGCTTATAAGAACAGGCAAGCAGCGCTGTGCAATTTGAAATTGTACTTTATTGCCGTGCAACGAGAGTAGCTTATTATTTGATTGTCCTCGCACGGACGGGCTTCTGTACGTTTAGTACTATTAAACAACGTGTAACAAAAAGGGGGTATTAACCCGAAAGGAGGTCAATGTGCTCGTGAAACTGAACACCTTCCAACAGAAAAAAATATCAAATAAAAAAAATTTAACTCTCCATACAAAATGTTAGCGGCAAATTCAAATTTTCTATGGAGTCCAAATTTTTTTTTTCGATTTGAATTTTTTTTCTGTTGGAAGGCGTTAAAATTCACGAGTACATTGACCTCCTTTCGGGTTGATACCCCCTTTCTGTTACACGCTTCTGTGCTTCAGAGAACTGATAACGACAATGCTGATAGCGTAGACATTGTAAAACATCAATGCTTCCTTGAGGGTTTCGGGGGCAGGGATTTTCTGGCAACGTTATATTTGATTAATTAAATATGTTGACAGACAGGCACTGCTCGACTCGTATGTTATTTAGGCGTCTAATGGGTTTGTGTTTCAACCGATATTTTGCGCAGATATAAAATAATCTCTGACACCAGTGGAACAGTATGATAAATAAAGATAGTAAATAAATATTTATAAAATAATTGACCTTTAAAAGATGCTGTCGTATAAGGCGGAAATTACAAGTCAATGAACGTAAATGTAATTTTGTTTAAAATAATTTATTATTCGATTTGTATAAATAAATAAAATCTTAACACCGAAAAAATTGTATATGATTTTAAATTACGTACTAATTAAAACTACTAATACTTCATTTTTACGGAGACATGTCGTTAAAATCTGCGCCTGCGCACGGCGGACCAGAGTGAACGGAACTGGTGCTAACAGTATCGTATATCACTTCATCATCGTGGTGTGCAATTTCTTTTGTTTCGCCTACAATTGTTCTAGATGGCGCTACCATCGACGGATAAGCGCAAGCGCCCGCATCGGGCACAGAGTACGTATGAATATCACAGTGTAGCGGGCTATAAACCGCTGCTTCGTTCATAATCTTTAAAATCTCAACTTTGGCGTAGCGTTTCTGTTCCATTTTTAACTTCTTCATCATTTGTGCTATCATGAAAGCGAAAATGTCGTCTTCGTCTATTTGTTCTGGCGTTTGTTCGTGTTTTACGGTCGAGTGAGAGGGCTTAAATGGGCTTCTATCAGCCGCTACGCGAGTTTGATCCTTCTCCCGCAAACGTTCGTCATTTGTTGAAGGAGGTTCAGCTAGACGATCATATTCATGGTTTAAAGGAAGCAACAACAGAATGGAATCAGATGACATGTAGTTTCTATGTCGCTTCTGCGCTATTTGCAGTTCCGACCTCTTGAATCTGCGTATGAAGCCCTCTTTAATCCTCTTCCACTTACTCTGCAGGGGAAAATCTGAAAAAGAAAACTCGTTTATAGAAGCTAACTTCATAAGTACTTAATACTAGCTATCAGGCAAATAAACACGACTAAACAATTTAAATTACTTTCAACCAGAATAACCGACAATGTGTGTTAGGGATGGGATGGATTGTTGTAAATAATACAAAATCCTTAATTGTTTCATGCACGAGTAATTTATTGAAACAGATAAATAATATTTCTTAAGTAATATCTGATCGATTTTTGTATGGTACAGAATTCTACTCTTTTTACAAGCCAGTAGAGTTGATTTTGGCAAATCGTTTATACAGAGCCCTTTTGGCCACCAACTTGTTAATCACCAAGACAAGATAGATGTCAGGGTAGACACTGAAAATACACACAATATGAACTTTTCGAGTAAAACACATGGCAATGAAATTAAAATAAATAAGCAGAATCGATGCATAGAAATGTGAATTCACTTACCATTAATTTCGACGAACTAACAATATTGAAGTATTACACTTTCGTTTTTAATGAAAACCCATTAATTCTGGTACATTAACATTAATCGAGAAAATCCGACTGGGTTATTAATGAATGATATTTCCCCGTTCTCATTGTCCCCGATAATTTGTATTATGTTGATGAGCTGTAACCAGCACAAAGCAATTTTGCATCAACTACAACTGTGAAACATTAGATTTAACGTGAAATGTGATGATATAATGTTTTTGTCAGCTACGAGTATAATGATTAATGATAGTGTCGTAGTAGGGGATACGAAGCCGAAATATACCCCTTGGATTATCTACCTGTGAACGTGATTTATTAGTTCCACTGGTGCAAGAGTATCGTTTCAAATGTCAGTAAAAACATTCAAAACTAACAGGTGTAACAAGACATTCGAGGAAGCCGAAGTCCACGCATTCCACCCATCATCAGGATCATTTTTGTCATTTAGGCTATACCTGGGAAAATAATAGCTACGAAGTTATTGAAGGTCAAAGTCAATTTTTTTTTTAATTTTTTTTATGAAATCTTATTTTATTCGTTACTAGCTTCCGCCCGCGACTTCGTCCGCGTGGACATTCGATAAAATCCTCATGTTTTAATTTCATTAAATTCTGATCTGCCGTTTTTACGTGATTAGGCGGGTTCCCACCAAGCGCGCTGCCTCGCGAGGCAGGACGTTTGCCGCACGGGCCTCGCACGAGGCTGCTCGCTTGGTGGAGACCCGCCTAATCACGTAAAACGGCTGATCAGAATTTAATGAAATTAAAACATGAGGATTTTATCGAATGTCCACGCGGACGAAGTCGCGGGCGGAAGCTAGTTTATAATATTCAGAATTGTATCCAGAGATATAAGTATCCCGTTCCCGTTCCTTTTCCCGTCCTTGTCCCCGTCCCCTGGATGTGCATGTCCAGGTTTAATCATGTCCACCGTGTTGGACTTCAAAATAAATGTCATTTTCGCAATCACCATCCCATGAAACCTCAAGAACGACATCCACATCGATTTTCATGTTTACTTACCCCATTTACACCTTAAGGGATGATTTTCAAAATAACAAAATTTGAGTTTGCCTATTTATTTTTAGACATGCTCCTACGAATTTTAAAGTTGTAATGTCTATTTTATATTATTTTTCCATACAAAATTTGAACCCCATTTTCACCCCTTTAGGGGCTAAATCATGTCCACCGTGTTGGACTTCAAAATAAATCTCATTTTCGCAATCACCATCCCATAAAACCTCAAGAACGACATTCATATCTATTTTTGGGGTTTTTTACCCCTTGTCACCCCCATGTTATCCCCATAGGGGTTGAAATATTAACAATAACAATATACGTTGCGTTAGATTTCCATCCATAAGCCTAAATAATAAATTTAGCGATTTTTACTTCGAAAACAAAGGATTTTCTTCAATACACAACTTCATCCCCCTTTTGACCCCTTCGGGGATAGAATTTTGAAAAACGCTGAGACCCGTATTTATTAATTTTCAATGGTCAGCCTGATCACAAAATTTAAAGATCCTAGCTTCAAAACTGAGGGACTTTCATACAAACTTTGGACCCCCGTTTCACCCCCTTGGGGGGTGAGTTTTGAAAAATCCTTTCTTAGTGCACCCCTGGACCTCATAAGGAACCTATGTGCAAAATTTCAAGTCTCTAGGTTCAGCGGTTTGGGCTGTGCGTTGATATCTCACTCAGTCAGTCAGTCAATCAGTCAGTCAGGACTTTGAATATTATATATATAGATTTCCAAAATTTTGTCCAACGAAACATTATCAATTTTTTTAGTATTTCGTAACAAACAATGACTTCAAAACGTCACCACTCAATGTATCTCATGAGCACGCACATAAACGCTGCCTTTCAACTCGGCCGCACGCAGCTGTGTAGCATACACTCGCAGACGCGATCTGTTGTACGCGTTACATTGCATGGTAAAGTATGCAATGCTATTTTGACACCAAAAATTAAAATCGTTTCCCAGCAATAATTTTGAACAGAAATGGTCCTGATGATGGGCAGAATACGTAGACCTCGGCTTCGTCGAGGGTCTTGTTACACCCGGTATAATAGCTGCCGCCGACAACTAGGTAGTTAATTAGCCATTCAATTAACTGCCTAACCTAACCAGCGACATGAATGACATTCATGACGGCAAACGACGTTGTAACGTATGAAATGCTATGATGCATGTCACACCGAACGCGGGACTAAAATGCACAGCAGCCGCGTGACATATACTGTCATATACATGACAGACGCTAGAACACGAATAACCATGTAAAGTGCCACCTAGCCGGGACACTTAAGTTCCCTTTTCTGCCACCTGACACAGAAACCAGATAACGAGTAGGTACTATAATTAATTAGTATTCAACGGATTTAAACCAGATAATGTTGGTTGGTTAGTGCTTCTTCACTTTAACGAGTTTGTTGTGAAAAATAACTCTTACGATTCTATTAGTTAGAAAATCAGAAGTCAGGTGAAGGCAGTCATCGGATGGGTGACCATCAAAACGTATTATCTCGAGCTCTCATTTGGAAGGAACGTTAAGCCGTTTTAAGGTCCTTTCAGATCGCATTTATAGTTACATCCACCAATTAAAGGTCCGACATCGATCTCACCATTCAGTCCGCTGCGTTAAGCAGGACACGCGCGCGGATCGACATAGATTAGAGCTTACTCATACACTGCAAGCATCTGTCCGTCAGAAAACCAGCAATCGATCAATAATACCCGCGCCGGGATACCGCTCAACACAGCGGACGCCCTCATACTCGTAAAGGCCTAATCAAACCAGGGGGCTATATAATTGTCTCATTTCAAAATCCATCGCAATCGCTTTCAGGATGTGATACATTGATGCTTCTTTTTGGCACAAATAAAAACTTGCCAAAGAAATGCAGCAATGTGTCACATCCATCTGTCAAATGAAAGCGATTGCGATAGATTCTTTAAATTAGACAATAGTAGCCCTGAGTGGTATTGTAGTGTATCCGCCACTGCCGTGGGCAGCGGTAATACCCGAGCGATATCCCAAGCGGATTTGTTATGACATTTTCGCAGCTGTCGCGAAACCGGAATTCCGCTATGGTTTGAACAGCGCGTTATCCGCATACCCATTGGGATATCGTTACCGCCACCGGTAGAGGATGAGATTTGAATAGGCCTTAAAGCTGGCCTCTATTCCGGAAAACTAAGGTCAAAAATGACTCATGATGGTTTCAGTAGAAGGTACCTCCTCACCTTCAAGGTCAGCATGCCTGGGCGCAGGCCTCTCCGCCTCGAAGGAGGAGCAAGCTCGCGACGGCATGCTGTCGCTGCGCGTGCGCAACGGGCCCGCGTCTGTGGACAAACAACTCTTCTCACACGGTGGTAAACATTGAAAACATGTCTAGTGCTGATCATAAGCTTTTGCAGTGTTTTACAAATTCAAAAGGAAAAAAATGTTAAAAAAGGACAATGCCTGGTTTTGTGCCTTTGTGAAAATTGCTACACACTGTAACTGCACACAAAGTACTTTGATACGAACAATAGTTAGTATGCCGGCTCACCTCTAAACCGTATCCGATTCGAAATAATCACACATATTACCAGATTTCTTTTTCTTATACCAAAACTGAAAATTACCTCCAACCCTTATTTATCTCGGGTTATCACGGATCGGATACGGCTTAGAGGTGAGCTGTCATAGTAACTATTGTTCGTATCAAAGTACTCTATCCATCTAATAAGGTATGAATAGTGCGCAGCCATTTTCAAAAAGAAATCTGTGGAACATTTCCAGCGATGCCCTTTAAGTATTTTTCTTTGATTAAGAAATCAGCATTCAATATAATACTTAAATCTGCAAAAGCTTTTACATTACAGTTATTTTGTAAAGCACAAATATAATTTCACAAAACTCTGTTTATAAGCAAAGCGCTTTATTTTATTGACACATAAACGACAAAGCAATATCGTATTTACAGAAATTGAAAGTTGAAAGTCATAATGCAAATTATGTTATACATGCACGAAACAGAAAAGAAATTCAATTATATACAATAAATGCCATGCTTATGACCACACTAGCATAGTAAAAGATTATATATAGAGAGAGAATCAAATAAAACCAACAAGTAGATTTGCGAGAATCTGGGGCCCTATTACAAAAAAGCATAGCGATAAGCGTACGATGTTCGTCCCACTCCGTGGCACTATTGACTCACGAATAAGGTTCAATATCAAGTAAATTGAACGACGAATTGCGTCCGACTATCGTGTTTCTTTTTGTAATAGGCCCTCTGAATACGATATTAGTACGTGTGCTAATGTTGTTAAAGCGCAAAGTTTGAACACTTCTGTTGCAAAATGGACCTTATTACGAGCATTATAAGGTATCTGAGTGGAGCTAGCACGCGCATATTATTTAGGCCAAGGCGTGTTAATTTCGAAACCATTGTCATTCTATTAATGATTATACAATTTCATATAATATATCGATTGGAATCGATCTAGCGACACAACTGCCAACGTTAAATTTTTCATATTGATAACGCTAAACCTGGCTAAATTGTAACCCTCATAGAAAACTGACTGGCTATCCAAAAGGCTAAGAGAACTGAATGAAAAAGGGTTTTTAGTTTACCGCCCACACTCTCTAAATAACTACGCAAGCATAGACGTAAGTATATAACGCATTCTATCTGAATTTTATGGGTAGGTAAGGAAGTCATTTCTCTGCGAGACATGCCTGCATCGGTCCCAGGATTATCAATATGCCACATACTCTATTTTTGTAGTAGATACATAATTGGTGTTGCGAAAAAAGTTTAATCGCTAGGTGAGTGTTGCCAACTACCGTTTTGGTGAATAAAATTTACAGTTTACTTTGCGTATGCGTTGGGCATGTATTTACTATTGAAAAACATTCTAAATTGCAACCGGAAGGTTAAAATCCTTTGCGAAAATGCTAAGTCGCTTAGCGAACTCGTGAACACTCTTCCGCAATCTAGAGATTCACTAAATATAAATACTATATGAAACTAATTTCAGTAGAAAGAAAGCAGATCGAATGCTACAAGTTTAGATATAAAATAATATTGTAACATTCGGTACTTGAAAGCTTTTTCTAGTGCAGAGAACACTCGCATGAAGCTTTCCCCAAATGAACACAGGAACTTTTAGCCAAATAATAATAATCTACTTTTTTACGCCTACTATTTATTGCGTGAGGTTGACAGCACTGAGACCCGCGGCGAGCGCCCGCTACCGATACGTACTCTTGGTGTGGGCGGGCGATAGCTTCGAGAGGCGGGCGCCGGTGCTGGCGCGGCGCGGCCAGGGGGCGGACGCGGACGCGAGGGCGGGCGCGGCGGGAGCGGGGGCGGGCGCGGGGGCGGCGTCGTCGCCCGCGAGGGGGGCGGAGCGCGTGCGCTCGTGCGCCGCCCGCGGGGGCTCGCGCGCCGGCTCCCGCACCGCCCCGCACCCCGCCGGCAGCGACACAGTTCGGTGGTGCTTTATCACCCGCCCCCCGCCCGCGCTATCGCTACTTAATGAGTTATTCGGTGGTTGGTTTTCCGCTGAAGACAATGAGAAGCGACACGTAAACACATGGCACCAAGCGTCACCCGGTGCGATGGGGGTTAAGGATGTCGGTGAGCGATAGCGGTCGAATCTTTAGTGATGTTGTTATTTATTAGCGAGTTATGAAATGATCGAAGTTATTGATATCTCACATTCTTTACTAGCTGAAATCGATAAAAATAACGGTAGAAAGTAAACAAGCATTTCATTAATTCACCATTGCCGGTTTTCGACAACACCATCGCTCAAATTGTTAAAGTACATAATCAAAAACATGGCAAGTAAGGGGAGATCCCATACCAATTTTAAAATTTAATTTAATCCTTCTGCCATATCTCCGAGTCATATACACGAAATATTAATATTTTAGCATAGAGCACACGAGGTTTCGCTTTATATTCAGTTCATACCATAAAACTAATCAACTAACGCAGATTTCTAACCTTATATTACAATGGAAGAAAGGTAAAATGTTCCTATTTTTCTTAAGTCAGTGTGCTCTACACTTGCACCACTCCACGGAACAACCATCACCGCAAACCATTCGTCATCACATCACCAACACCGAACATGCAACTCCGAAGCGTACATTCTCGCTTGGTTGTCAATCAATGCATTGGAAACAATTAATATTTTGATATGGTTTAATTCAACGGTAATAATGATTGTGATTGTTAAATCAATTAGTTATTAGGTACTATATTGTAGAGGATTTACGGTAATAATTTATTCACTAAAAGGAATACATGAGCTGTTGCTATAAAATTAAGTAAGTAGGTAGGTTATATACATTTGTGGTAGATTTTACCGTGTATACGATTTTTCCACTATAATAAGTCGTATATCTGTTAAACAACTATGCACAAATATCATCAATTATACAATTTTGTTATGAAGTGCATATTTGCAGTAAAAATAATTAAAGTTTATAACAAAATATGATTCATACAACCGAGTTGGTGATATGTTTTTGTAATATTTGGCAAAAGTTTTGAACTATCTATACAACTTACTCTAAAATAAATAATAAAAATAAATTAATAAGGATATGATAAACACTAAAAAGCACATTACAATGTCATTCGGAAAGCAGCAGAAAGAATCACTTGTTAATAAACTAGGTATAACAAAGAAAGCTGAAAGAGATATCGAATGTTATTTTAATGATATGGTTTAGCACTAAAATTTCAAAGCAAAAGCACAAATGAGATCGAGACGAATAAAGACCTGATTTCGGTTGAGTCAGTCTAACATACAAAGCATACTTGCTGTCCTTTTCACACCTATTAGTTAGTTGATAGAGACTAGAAGTCTAGAAGGGACAAGTCTAGTTTGAATGTGGGATTTACAATTATACAGTATGTCAAAAAAATATGGGTGCTTTTTAATATAACTAAACCCATCAATGACAAGAAAGAACAGGAATTAGATAAGTGTTCCATTTTGATACAAAAAATAAACTTGTGAAATAAATAACTTACGTTAAAACCTACGTTAAAAATGTTCAATTAAAATAGGTCTTCTTGGTTTCAACATAAGTAACATTTTTAGTATTAGCTATCTAAAACATCCAACATTAGTTAAGTAACAATAATTCTAAACCCATTCTTGTCAACGGATTGCATGCTGAAGATTGATAGAAATGGCCCACAAAACACAGAATGAAATCTGGAATCCCAATAGCTGCAGAAAGAGTCCTATAAATAACAACAAAGTGAAGTTTGAAGGTTACGTTAGCAGTCCATCGCATAACATTGATGTTAGGTTGAAGCTCTGGCGCGAAGTTCGTCAAGCGGATACGTCCAAACAATTTGGTCACAATGGCACCGGTTGAATCGCAATACGACCATAAGTAAGAACACATTTAAGGCTTAAGTGAATTCCGCTAACTATACACTTTAAAAGATTTGAACGTGCCATTATTACTTATGTTTTTTTCTTAAATGTACATTCAACAGCACATCAGCTTATCCAAAACTGACAATTGGTATAATTGGCTTCAAACCTTAATAGACGGCGACAAAATAGATTGAGGAAATCTGATATCTTTTGGTTCCCTGATATGCTGCTGTGTGTATTCTGTAGGGATGAACTACATTGGATGACCCGACCTCTCCATTTTTCTGTAGCTTTATCTCTTTCCGACAGACGACGATCAGATAGAATATATAGCAAGAATAAGAATACGGCTCGGCGACGACGATCGGCTCGCCGATTCCGAAGAGCGCTATAAAGCGACAGAGATTTTCGCTCAAGTGATCGACGTTACAGAGTTACATAAAGGGATAAAGCCATGGACGAATGGTGTGTCACACGGGCCAATGTAGTGTCACCCATAACTACCGATAAAAACTAAAAAACCTATAAGAGGCTACTTTCTTGTTATTCAGAGTAGTGACAATTTGATGGTTGAGCCTGGCCTGGCCACACGAAGCGGCGACCGGCGATGTGACACGCGAGTTCGCAATACATTTCGTGTATCGCCGCGAGTTGTAAATTATCCCTGTGCGGCAGTGGCGAAGGGTCCATATAAACCGATTCCTATCGCATTACCTTACCTTTAAGCCCCATCTTACACGGCGCGACTGAAAATAAACTGGTTGCAAACTCTAATCACCAACAAGTTTCGAAATAGTCACAGTACTAGTATTTCAATGGCGGTTCGTACACGACGCTACCAATCACAAACTGGTTGGTAACGCGTGAGTACCGCTTTGGCAACTAATCACTGGCGACCGGTCATGCTGGTCGCGCGCGAAAGATTACCAACCGAAACTGGAAACTCTGTTGCAGTTCAGTGAAAATGAATGACCAATTAGTAAATATACAATTAGTCCAAGAAGTGGAAAAGCATCCGTGTTTGCATAATTACACACTAACAGAGTATTCGCGTAGGGATGTGACCGAAAAAGCTTGGAGTGAAGTGGAATCGTCGTCTGATGTAGTAGAGAAGTAATAACTCCTCATCGCTCGAATCGTTAGCCATTTCAATATTATTCCGAAACAACACACATACCGCGTTTCGTGTAGGTTTCAATAAAATTTGGTAGTGCCGTGTACGAATCTCAGTCACTAACCAGTTTACAACTAGAGTTGCTAACTAGTTTCGTCAGTTTTGAGTAGCGCCGTGTAAGAAGGGGCTAAGAAATCCCACCCCACCAATCCACTATGCAGAAGAAAGGTAGATACCTAACATTTTATTAGAACCACATAATAGATAATAGAACTAGCGTACAGAAGTTGCACTCCGCAAAATCGTTTAAATAAATTGCTACTTTTGCTCGGACACAATAAAGTGCATTTCAGGTCGCACAGCGCTCCCTTCGCTCCAAAACATTCACTTAGTAGTTGTCTCTCGTTCTTACGCGTAGGTCTTTTTTTTGACGTATGAAATTTGTCCTCTCAGAGGACGCCGAGCGCTTTATACTCGCGCGAGGAGTGACAAGAGCCCTGGTAGAACGGCTTACCTTCGCCATAATTTCACCCCTCGCCACTGCGTGCGGTTAGCATGTCGAACGCGTAACGTAAGAGACAACGCGTCGCGTCACCGTCGCCAGTTCGCGTCGCCAGGCGGTTAGGTCGATTGCGATTCCCCGGTTGAGCCATCGGCAGGCGTACCTATAGTGGTGCGGGCGTGGGCGGAGGGGGGCTGGGGGGCGGCGGCGGCGTCGTGTAGCGAGTACGCGGCCGACTCGCACACGCACTGCCTAAGGCACGAGCCCGCGCACAGCCCGGCTGCAACCACGCGCGCCCGTTATCCCACACGCACTGTCTGACCGCACCTCACTGTTCCGTTCCGTTCCGAACTTCCGATTCGTAATGACGACTTGACAACAATATAAAGAGAGTAGGTTTAAGCTAAGCTACGCGCGCTCGTGCAACGCACCCATAGACACCTCTCACCGACACTGTATAACCGGCTTCTCAAATGAATCTCTTTTTTTATAGGTAACTTGGGCAGGCATTTGACCACCGTCTTGTTTGGTAAACAAGATGTGGTCTTAGATGTAGCACGCTTGACCAGCCCAGGAAATGCCTATTCAAACGAGTTCGAGTTCAGCGCGACGCAGTCGTCGGTCGGTAAGAGCTGTCTATGTGTGTGTGCGTTGCTCGCGCGCGTAGTACTATAGTCTTTCTATTTTGTGACTCGACTGCGCGGGACTATTTATTTGCCGATTGCACACGTGACGTGCTGAACGAACTCAGATCTCTAGAGACTGGAGATTTCCAGAGTGTTGCGTGCATTGACAGATCGTTTCGAGAAAACCGGATCGGATCGGAACGGAGTAGCGAGTGTCGGTCTAACGCCGCTTATCCACCAACGCTGTTACCGGGACGTCGACTGGACGGGATGACGGCGCCGATATAGCGGTACGATACATACATTTATTATGACAGCCTGTCCACCGAAAACCCGTCCCGTCATCTTGACGTCAAAATAAAACTTCGGCGCCGTCACCCCGTCCCGTTGACGGCGGCAGCGTTGGTGGACTAACGGTGTACGGCAGTGGAAGTCCAACTACGGGTAGTCGAATGCTAAACGATATTCTAATACCTACCACTTATACGCCGTTAATTAGCGTAGGGTTACCAGAAACAAATATTTTCATTCTGACAAAATCTTGGAAATATAAGGCCGGAGCTGAACTACATTATTATTTCTTGTTTCTTTTCACTTAGTATCTAATAAAAACACAATTACCCTTTTAATAAAGGAGTTCAACTTGAGAACTCAAGCTTATATTAGATTAATAATTAAATGTCTTTTTAGCATTCTTTTTCTACAAAAGTGAAGCGAAAAATATTAATTGAACTACTGCAGCAACCTTCAACAAACATTAACGGAACCTAAAAATATTCATAAAAAATATAATAAGAAAATTGTGGCTAATTCTAACTACAGATGTACATGAAATGTGTTAGTCACATTGTAAAATGGTGCTGAGGTTACAAATACTCTGAAAAACAGGTTTAACAAACATAGTTATATTATTTTATAGAAAGTTAAACCAATCTTGAAAAGGTTTAAATGTTTGTTACCTCAGCGACTGCCATGAGGCTGCTAAGTTAATAATCTACGCTTAAAAGCTTGACTAAACTACAAAATGATATCTATGCACAAACACTAAATATGGAGAGCGTTAAAACTAGTAAAAATTATGTTCATTCATTCTTTGTGTTCAGCTTTTACCACGCGTACTTAATGCGATTTTCAAATGTACTTCTACATACGATTAATTTACTATTTATCTTAAGGTTAATTTTTCTGTTCAATTATCGACCTAATGTTAGTACATTAGTAGGTCGGTAATTGAACAGATTGTACATAGGGTCACATATACATGTGTGATGGTCATGTAACATAAATACACTGGCGGTCACATTATTAAGGACACCAGTCGATTTTCATACAAACGAGGTAACTTTGAAGCCATGGTTCTCCGCCATCTAGCTGTGATCTGATGATGGCTATCCAGGGAGTGAACGGAGGAAATTCAGACCGCTATACACAGCCAACTGATCTGACTTATTGTCTAATTTTCAAAATCTATCGCAATCACTTTCATTTGACAGATGGATGTGAGACATTGCTGAATTTCTTTGGTCAGTTTTTATTTCTGCCAAAAAGAAGCATCAATGTATCGCATCCTGAAAGCGATTGCGATAGATTTTGGAATTAGACAATTAGCCCCCTGATCAGCATTCTAAGAAATATAAGGATATGTTTAAAAAAACCGCGAAATTAGCACAAAAATTAATGAAAATCCTGAAACTTCAAAATTCTGATCCTTATAATGTCATAGATTGCTGATCAAATCAGTTGGGTGTGTATAGCAATCTGAATCTCTTTCATTCACTCCTAGGATAGCCATCATCAGATCACAGCTAGGTCATTTCTTGGCGGAGAACCGAGGCTTCAAAGTTACCTCGTTTGTATTATTTATTTATTTATTTTCTCTCACAAACTTTTACAGACTTAGTTGCTAAACTAAAATTAGTTAGGCGTTTACAAACAGCAATATGTGAGAGACTGGTATCTGTACTAGGATAACCTGTATTACAGATTACCAGGCCTCCGCCTCACAGAATATGAAAACATTATCGCCAAAATGGAGACCATAGGTGAGTAAGACCATAGTGAGTGAGGTGAGTGAGACCAATGTGTATGAAAATCGACTAGTGTCCTTAATTATGTGACCGCCACTGTAAATAGTCAAGATTTATTTTATTTTACACTCGTTAATACCTAATTGATTGGGCCAATAACTTTAATAGAAAACCTGTTAAAAATCGCTTGTAAGTACATATACGTGCACAAATTGTATATTATGTGGATTTAAATTTAGTCTATATTTTTATAAGATTTCGATTTGGTTATTTACGCGAGGGGAAAGTATCAGAAGCTTTTTACAGTAAGGATTGATTGTAAGTCACAAAATATTAATAACTGAACAGTGCTAGTTACCTACGTCTATAATTTAAAACGCACTAAAATAATGTTCCGAAAATTACAGGTAAGTAAATATTTTGCTTGGGGATATTACGTTACATTTAACTGAACACTAATATTGTTATAACGTCCTATGAGAGTTCGTTATTAGTAGTTTATGATACAAGGTTGGTAAGGAGTTTTAAAAAACCTTAACAACCGTGTGCCATACTACGTTTTTCAATACATTTGCGAGAAAACATTATAGGTACTGCTGAAATTGTAATCTATGTCATATAATAAAACTGTAAATTCTAAATATTTGTGCGCGAATTACGCAAAAACCGCTAAACGAATTTTGATGGATTTTTCACAATTTAGTAGATTGTGGTCCAGATTAAAAACTAAGCTATGTTTCATCAAATTCGGGTGGGTGGAACCAGAGAAACAGCTTGAACTCTCCGTAGTACTAGCTTTCATACACTAAAGGGGTCATTTTAAACTGGTTGCAATATTTTTCTACTGTCCACGCGGATGAAGTCGCGGGCGGAAGCTAGTAGAAATTAAAAAAAACGTTCGTAAACAAAAACGCACGGCGCCGGCGTGCGGTAAAATCAACTTTCCGCACGCTGTACTACTCCGTAAACAAAAACGCACGGCGTGCGGTAAAATCAACTTTCCGCACGCTCAACTGTCATCGTAAACTTACATTTTCGAGCAATTGTATTGAAAAATATAAATGCATTCAGCCCATCTTAAACAACAACTAATATATAACTGTATAATATTCGCAGGTGTCGTGTTAAGGTCTGGAATATATTTTGACGTAACGGAATACTGAAAATCAGCATCACTAATAAAATAAATATTATAACAACCGAATACGATAATAATAGTCCTTAAATGTAGATTTTTAAGAACATGAGTGGACGGTCCTTAGTCTATGTGAGATAATAGTCTTTGTGTGTTTGTAAGTAAGGTCTAATTTAGCGTGTATGCGAACCACTAGCGCGTGAGGAGGGTGTTTTGACTGTAAACGCTGATAGTTCTTATGTATATAGGAGTAAGGTTGGAAAAATCTAGTATATGGATCATTAACGCGCACAGGACGGCCGGTGTTGTTCCTATTTACGAGAATAGTCTTTATGTCTAAGTGTATTAGAGCGACTATATGGTGTATGTTTGCTAAAAAATGCAAGCGCGCGGAGCGGCCAGTATTTCAACTGTGTATGTACGATAACAATCGTTATGTGTATAGGTGTTAGGTCGAGAGTAGCGTATATACGGACGGACGGAGTCGCCCTTCGGGCAGCACGATGTAGTCGCGCTCTGTGTTTACATACTATTATACAACGTGTTACAAAATAAACCCTAATGCCAAATATGGTAGATAGGGACTATCATACTGACCTTTTACTATGTGACCAACTCTGAAAATCGTGAAAAAATCTGCTGTTTCATAACATTTTGATATTTTCGTTATTAACTTTTGTATGAAACAGTTGATATTTTTTCGCGATTTCAGAGTTGGTCCCATAGTAAAAGTTGTTCAGTTTGATGGTCCCTATCTACCATATTCAGCATTAGGGGTTATTTTGTAACACGTTGTATAGTGTATGTTTTCAAAAAATTGTTGCTGGAACGCGGGCAGCACTATATGGTCGCGCTCTCTATGTTTAGACTGTGTACGATAATAGTTGTTATGTGTATAGGTGTGAGGTGTAGAGTGGCGTGCATACGGACCGTTGGCGCGCGCCGGGCGGCCGGTGAGGCTGCTGGATCGCGGTAGGGCGGAGTCCCCGCCCTTGGGCAGCACGATGTGATCGCGCTCGTTCTCCGTGTCCTTAGCGCAGTTCCTCATCGCGCTGGAACAATTCGGAAATAAACATCATCATCGATCTTATTCCAGTTTATTCGCCACTTCTTTCCCGTCACTCGTCAATGTAGAAAAACTTACTTTTTTATCGTCACGGCTCTGGGTGTTTTATGGTGCTGTCGTTGTTTGCAATTTTAATAACACAGCACAAGTAGGTACTTTAGCTATATTTTGGTAATGGTAGTCTAATATATAATTTTCATATTTCTGTATAATACTCACAGGTATATGGTGGAGTGCATACTCTGCGCGATGTTGGAGTCTTCAGAATGCATCCAGAGCTCCCCAGAGCCCGTGGACGTCTGCTGGCCCACCTCCAAGTAGAAGAAGCACTCCGAATCTCCGCATCTGCACATCGAAATAAAACCTGTTACATGCTTTGACATAATAACATCACAGAAATAATAAACAATGAGAATAAAAGCTTAGAACAGCCGCACTTTGGATGAGTTTTCGTACGATTTGACATGTGGATTTGACTGGTGCGTGCCCACGAGTTCAAATTCATACGAAAACGCATCCAAAGTGCGGCTAGCCTTTGGCCCTATACTTATTGTCGGCGCAGCATCGGTACGACATCAGCACGCTCGGTATACGTATGAGTAGTAGGAAATTGGGCTTTCTGACTCACGGTCTTTCAACATAATTGAAGTTTTAGTTTTCAGTTTATAGTGAATCATTCAACTTTAGAGCGCGCTTGAGAGGCGCCTAGCGGCGCCTCTTGTGCGCGCCCTGAGTTGAATGATTCCCTATAAACTGAAAACTAAAACTTCAATTATGTTGAAAGACCGTGAGTCAGAAAGCCCAATTTCCTACTTTTACGCTTTTACATCCACAGACTGGATTTATGGAGTTCGTTTAGTGTGACAGCTTCACATAAGCATAGGATGAGTATTACTACCTAGCTAGGTTCCTTATTAGTGAACATCAGCAATATTTTTCATAACCTATAGAAAATGAGATATTATTGTTAGTAGGTAAGTAAATAATCCTAACTAGGGAACCTACTATTAGCTCTCAGTTAAAGTGAATAGTAGTACCTATATTCTGAATTAGGCCTTGTTAAGGTCTCAGCTTTCAGTTAGAGTGAATAGTAACAGCTTTAAACTTCTGTGTTCGAAGAGTTTGCAATTCAGAACTTATTAATAATGATTATCTTTTCTCTTCTTATGTTATAAATATAAATAAGTAGGTAGGTCAACTGAAAACTGAGTCATGCGTAATTTAGTTCTGTATTGCATGGGAAAATAAAACAGTAAAGATATAACACACTTAATATTTATTAGGAAAATAATATTAAAAATACTTTTCTTTACATATTTGCTCACTCATTTTATCAATTATTTCACGTGCAGCTTTATATATTTCATCCTTGAAAATATTTTGAACGATATGCTGACAACATATTTCAGCGGTACATTTACAAATCCCCTCACTATTAAATTGCTCCGCATCATAGATTTCTAACTTGATAACTTTTCGCCCCAAGGCAGGAATTTTGATATAAGAATATGTCTCGTTTTCTTTGGTTCGCTTTCTTGAGACGCCTGATCCTTCACCAACTTGTTTTCCATAATTTTCTTGAACTTGATTAGGACGAATAAAATTAAACAGAGACTCGGTATCCTGAAATTAAAAAGAAATAAATAAGCTTGAGAAGTGAATATTAAAAAAGTGAACATTTTATTGCTTCTCGTTATAATTTAGCTTGCTTTCACAATTTATGTAGTTTAAAAAAGTTTTATTAAACTTACCGACATTGTTGTTTGATCTTCAGTTTTGAACAGATAGGCACACGTGCAACCACACTCAACAGTATTTTAAGACTGTAAAAATACGGATGAACTGGTAAATTCCACAATTGTTTCTACAGCATTTTATTATAGCATAAAATACTTACATAGAAACTGTTACTGTGCGCAAATCTGTTAATCAGGAAGCTACCTACTTTGCGGATATTCAAATTGGTATAGCATAGCTACCTACACTTTAAAATAAATTAATAAATAGTGCGAGGAAAACCGTATGACAATATTAGTATTACAAAGATATTGATTGTCTTTCTAATATGGAAATTTTGCTGACATGCACCACGCGCTATGAAGTGTGCGCACACACCAACGTGTACCATATCGGGTAAGTTTCT
The DNA here is from genome assembly GCA_950108535.1 of Agriphila straminella. Taxonomy (NCBI): domain Eukaryota; kingdom Metazoa; phylum Arthropoda; class Insecta; order Lepidoptera; family Crambidae; genus Agriphila; species Agriphila straminella. The sequence goes on from OX467319.1 coordinate 1,503,028, forward strand.
TTCGTCTTACAACGAACCACCACTAATGCACATCCTGAATCTATTTATAGGCCCTAATTTGTATCCCCCCGCCATTTGCTGCAATTTTTAGTGACTGATTTTACTACTAAGTACTTAATTCAAGTTATCGCGTTTTCAAATAACTTCAGTTTTAAAATATAAGTGTTTTAAAAGGAGCAAGAGTATTAATCATGTAAGTATACAATTGAGTTTTACAAAGATGTTCTTTATAAGTGACTAGATTTTCTCCATACATTTTCTGTGATATTTTTAACGTGATTAATATTTTAAAATAATCTTTATAAGGTCGGTCAAACAAGAAGTACAGCAAGCGCACTTGAGTGAGAGTAGCTCATCGAGCGATAGCAGCTCGTCAAGCAGCCGGGAGTCATCCCCCGAGCGCGCGCCCCAACCAGTGCCGGAGCCTGCAGCACATGAGCGGAAGAGGAAGTACACTCACTCACATTCTTCTAATAAAAGGTAACCATAATATATATTACTTATATAATTTTCTATGGTTTCATAAAATATTCCTTTTATGTTTTAAATAGTTATCTTATAGATAGAGGTTTATTTATTGTATGCTATTGACTCAGTTACTTAATTTAAAACTCTCTTATTTATACATCGAATGATATTATTTTAGATATTGAATTATACGTAATTCTTGTATAAGTTTTCATACTTCCTTACTATAAGTAATATTATAAAATTTTAAAAGTGTGTTTGTTGAATGTTGAAAAAACCGGAGCTATGAATTAGTCTAATAATTGCGTGGGTTATAGTTGGAAGGCTGGAGCACTACATATACTACTTTTTAGCTCTGTGTATTCCACGCGCGCGCGATATCGCGGGTGGAAAGCTAGTATATTATAATAAAACTAGTCACTAACCTAAAACATTATTATTCTAGAGCTAAACACGGAGAAAAATCTAAGAAGAGTCAGAAGCATAAGGTGAGGAGTGATGAGCGTGTTGCACAACCACCGGCTGGGACGTCTTCCACCAAGGTCACTGCGAAAGATATTATGGGGACCGATTCGGATGCGGATGAAAATCAAAAAGCCGGTAAAAAAGATGAGCTTGTATCTTATTTGTGTCGTCGCGGATCTAACGGCATTTCCAAACAATTCAATCCAGATATTGGAGGCTTACGTTTTGTAGATCTTAAGCTTTACATGTGTAGTGAAATTGAAAGTATTTCACCTATGAACAGGTGGCGTCATGCTGTAGTAACACTAAAAACTAAAATAGATGACGACAATCCAGCATACCGTTATTTGGTAAAATTTTTAAAAAAAGTAAAAAAGAACTTTAAGGATTGTCCGATCACCTATGTTAGTACACCGAATCAGTAAATAATAAAATAAAATACTTACTGATTTTGTTATTTAAATAATTTCTTTTTGTCATACCGTATAACACATATGAGTTTTTTTTCCCGTCAGTTTTATTATTATAACAAATAGTAGAACAACGGTAAAATAATTATCCATTCTTGTATTATTGCACTGTACTTACTGAATCCTACAGTTTTTGAATACTCACCTATGAAAAGAACTTTAAGGATTGTCCAATCACCTATGTTAGTACACTGATTCAGTAAAATAATAAAATAAAATACTGACTGAATTCTTGAATTATTGCACTGTACTTACTGAATCCTACAGTTTTTGAATACTCACCTATGAAAAGAACTTTAAGGATTATCCAATAACCTATGTTAGTACACTGATTCAGTAAAATAATAAAATAAAATACTGACTGAATTCTTGAATTATTTGCACTGTACTTACTGAATACTTAAGTTTTTTAACACTATGTTGAATTAAGCACTTATAACCATAGTTATAATATAATGTAGTATTCATATAATACCTATTTTTACCCAGTATCATTGTATAAGTAAGCATAGAATAGCTTTATTGTTTAAGATGATTATTAAAATATGAATATTAACGAATATATTTTTATTCTTTCAGACAAATTACCCACCAAAGCAATGAATGAAAAGCTAAATAAAAATAAAATAAAAATAAAGATTTGTACTGAATGTAATATTCAAGTTTTGGAAAGCTCTTACAGATTTCATTTAAGAACTAATTTACATAAAAAGAATTGCTTATTGAAAACTACTTTCAATAACATTTATATTATAGCGTCAGCTTTTCGAGAGAGAATAGTTACTTATAGAGTAAACTCTGATGATAATGTTTGTTCAACTCCTGAGGATTTTTTGCATAAAATTACAGATGATGTGAAAAAACTTATAGTCATGAATTTGTCTAAACATGGTTCCATAAAGCTTAATTTTGAATTGTTTGCTAATTTCAAATTACCTACATCGGATGAAATCCAAATGAAATCATTCAATGCTAAGTATGAGACCATATTTAGAAATACTGATTTATCTGAACTGTATTCAAAAACTCAGAATATATTGATTAATAAACTAAGTGAATTTCAGCATCGTGAGTCAGGCTGGTGTTTTAACTCTGTCAGTCATTTAGAAATAAACGTTAATAAATACTGCCCTCTAAGGGGTGGTAGCTATTTAGAATTACCAAAAGAAATTAGTAGTATTAAAAGTTGTCTAAATGTGAAAAATTATGACAATCATTGTTTTGCATGGAGTATAGTGGCTGCTTTATTTCCTTGTAACAAAAACGTCAATCGAACGAGTTCATATCCGTTTTATTCTTCAGTTTTAAATATCAAAGGAATGAATTTCCCACCATCATACACAGATATTAGATTATTCGAAAAGACTAATCCTTCTATTAGTGTCAGCATTTATGGTTTAGATAATAAGAATCATATCACTGGCCCATTATACATGACAAGTCAGAGAAAAGAAAATCATGTTAACCTATTGTATTTTGAACAGAAATCTAGAGGTCATTATTGTTTAATTAAAGACTTGACAAAACTTACTAGACGACAATTCAGTAAACATCATGGTAAAACATACTTATGCGAAAGCTGTCTTCAGTTTTTTATAACTCAGGAAAAATATAACTCACACACTTGTTCTAAAGTTTTAACAGTATTACCAGGTAAAAATAGTAAATTAGAATTCAAAAATTATGAAAGACAACAGAAAATTAATTTCGTAATTTATGCTGATTTCGAAAGTTTACTATTAAACAAGCATGAAAAAAACAGTTGTAATACCGAAACATATAAATTACATCAACCTTCATGTTTTTCATATTACATTTGTTGTTCACATGATGAAAGTTTAAATAAACTTGTGCTGTATAGAGGTTCAGATTGTGTTGAAGTTTTTATAAAACGTCTAATCGAGGATGTAAAATATATTGAAAGCATACTTAGAAAGAAAAAACCCATGCTACCGATGACTCAATCACAAAAAGATGAGCATCGGAATGCAATTATTTGTCATGTTTGTAAACTACCGCTAGTAAATGATAAAGTTGCTGATCATGACCATATAACTGGTGTATACAGAGGTGCTGCTCATACTAAATGCAACTTATTATATAGAGTGTGTCCCTTTGTGCCAGTAATTTTTCACAATTTAGCAAACTATGATGCTCATTTGTTCATAAAAGAATTAGCTAAATATGAAGGTGATATCAAAGTTATTCCGAAGACTAAAGAAAAGTATTTATCTTTTACAAAATTTTTGAAAAACCCTAATTTTCCTTCAGCAATTCAAATTAAGTTTTTGGACTCATTTCAGTTTCTCAGTTCCAGTTTAGACACTTTAAGTAAAAACTTAGCAGATATAGATTTGAAACATTTACAAAAAATATTTTATTCCAAAGAACAGTTTTATTTACTTCGTCAAAAAGGTGTATATCCCTATGATTACATGGATTCATTTAAACGATTTGAAGAAACTAGTTTACCAGAAAGAGACTACTTTTACAATAGTTTAACCGGTGAGCACATAAATGAAGAGGATTATTCTCGCGCACATAAAATTTGGAAAGTCTTTAACATTAAATCGCTCGGAGAATATACAGACTTATATTTGAAATGTGATGTGTTGCTTCTTTGTGATATTTTCGAAAAGTTTAGAAATAGTAGTCTTAAGTATTATAAACTTGACCCAGTTTATTATGTTACTTCTCCAGGCTTAAGTTGGGATGCCATGCTTTTATATACAGGTGTTAAATTAGACTTGCTAGATGATAAAGATATGTATGAAATGATAGAGAAAGGAATACGCGGTGGCCTAGCTCAGTGCTCGCTTAGACATGCTAAGGCGAATAATAAATACATGCCAAACTATGATGAATCAGTACCATCTAGCTACCTTATTTACTTAGACTGTAATAATCTGTATGGTTATGCTATGATGAAAAAAATGCCTATGTCTGACTTTAGATTTTTATCTGACGATGAAATTCAAAATTTAAACATATCAAGTATTGAAGATGATGCTGAATTTGGATACATCTTAGAAGTTGATCTAGTTTATCCTACTGATTTACATTCAAGTCATAGTGATTTACCATTTGCACCGGAAAAACATATTCCACCGGGTGGCAAAACTAAAAAACTTATTGCAAATTTATATGACAAATTTTATTATGTTATCCATTATGTATATTTAAAAGAGTGTATGAGAAATGGTTTGATGTTAAAAAAAATTCACCGAGTGATCAGTTTTCGACAGCGAAATTTTTTAGCTAAATACATAAATTTAAATACATATTTGCGTCAAAATTCATCTTCCACATTTGATAAAGACTTTTTCAAACTTTTAAATAACGCTATTTTTGGGAAGACAATTGAAAACAGAAGAAAACAGGTAGATGTTAAATTGGTTACAAAATGGAGAGACACTAATAATAAAACTAATAAAATAATTGGAGCAGAAAAACTGATTTCGAGACCCAACTTGAAAAGTATATCCATATTTTCAGATAATTTTGTTGCAATTCAGTTAAAATTAGAAAAGATTATTTTAGATAGACCAATATACATAGGATTTTCAGTACTTGAATATGCTAAACAACACATGTATAATTTTCATTATAATTGCATTAAAAAGAAGTATAACGATAACGTAAAGTTATGTTATACTGACACCGACAGTTTGCTTTATTTAATACATAGTAATGATTTCTATACTGAAATGAAAAGAGATATTGCTTATTATGATACTAGTAACTTTGAAAAGAATAATGTTTACGGTATGCCTGCCTTGAATGCAAAAATACCAGGTCTTTTTAAGGATGAAATGGGTGGTGATATTATTAAACAATTTATTGGTTTGAGGGCAAAACTCTATTGTATTGAAAGTTTAAAAACTCAGATAAAAAAAGCAAAAGGTATATCAAAGTCTGTAACCAAGAAACTGAAACCAAGTCACTATGAAAACACATTGAATAAAAATATAAATATAAGATGTAGTATGAATTTAATTAGATCTTTAAAACATGTATTATATTCACAGAGAGTTAATAAACTGGTGTTAAATAGACAAGACGATAAACGACAAGTTCTTTCAAATCAAATTTATACTTTACCATGGGGGCATTGTGATACTTTATTTTAAATATTAAATTAAGATAGTTGTATTGATTGTCTTTTGTTAAAATTGTATATAATTTTATTATTTTGTAAGGAGTGAAATATAATATATTTCTTATCTTGATTTAAGACTTTTTATTTTTTAATATTTCCTAAACCTATACAAAGACCTAAAAGATTCACTATCTATTTTAAAAGCTGAAAATAAAACATAAGTAGTGGATAATTGGGGTTCCAGATGTTAAAGATTTCGAAACTTTTAGAAACCAATTTATGAGTTCAGATTAAACACAATCTTTAACATAATCTGGATCTTATTTAAGGAAGCTACACATTCTTTCAGCCTTTATACTCATAATGAAGCTCGTCAAGCAAACTCTTTCGTTGGAGGTCGATGATTTGAACATTGATACTAAATTACATAATGCGAGGCATAGCAAGCTTTTACCTAGTACAATACGGTGCATAATTTGTGGTCCTTCAAATTGTGGGAAAACAAATGTTATGATAAGTTTATTATTACATGAAAATGGGTTGAGGTTTCGTAACGTTTATTTATATTCTAAAACAACTTTTCAACCTAAATACAAATTTTTACAAAATGTGTTAAAAAGAGTAGAAGGAGTGAAGTTTTTTGGATTCAATGATCATGATGAAGTTATTAACCCCAGAGATGCTCTCCCGAATTCAATAATTATATTTGATGATGTTGTATGTGATCGACAATCAAATATTCGCAATTATTTTACCATGGGTAGACACAACAATATTGATTGCTTTTATTTGTCACAAACATACTCTAAAATACCAAAACAATTGATACGTGATAACGCTAACTTCTTAATAATCTTCAAACAAGACGATATTAATCTAAAGCATATTTACAATGAGCATGTTAATACTGATATGGTTTGGCATTCTTTTAAAAACATGTGCTCAGAAATTTGGAAAGACCAGCACAATTTTTTAATAATTGATAAAGACAGGCCTATAGCACAAGGAAGATATCGAAAAAAGTTTGACATATTTATAATATTCTGAAAAGTATTAGGCTATCATTATAACACTATGAAAATTACGAGTTATCCGTTATAAAAAGCAGTTGAAACGATAATAATAATATTAGTATCTTTATTTCTATTACAATTGATGGTTGTGTGGTAATAATGGAGGGAAATATTAAACAGCAATTAATTAGGTCAGTTAACTCTATCCAGGCTAAAATAAAACAAATGAAAAATGAAGACGATCAAACTGAATTAACTATGAACAAGTTGTTGAAACCTGTGAGCGTTCCAATTAAAACCTTAGTTGAAAATAGCTGTAATAGTAATAATAAATTTTTTCAACATAACAATATGAAAAAATCTAATTCAGTGCACAGCTTTAGTACAGCAAGTGATGATTTCAAAGATTCAGATTCCAACAATACTGTTATTGGTAAAAAAGATGACGACGATGATGAAGATGAAAGTGAAAACATAAACATACCATACAAAAGCTCTGACGATGAACAAAATATTTTACTTAAGTCATTAGTGAAAGATGATTTGTTAAATATTTATGATAACCTAAATATTCCATGTGGAATAAGAACTCTAAATCAAAATCTATTTATGGGTGACTCAAAAGTAATTTTGTCTAAAATGGGTAATGCCCCAGATTATGACACCAAGTATTTTATTACTATAGATAGTGAACGATGTGAATTAACGCCAGGACTAAAAGAATTGCTGTTATCTAAGAAACCCGATTTAAGTTTAGTTTCTGAAAATGATAAAGTTAAATATAAACATATGCTATCCATTACTAACGCGCATAGAAGGGATTATCATCCTAATGGACAAATCAAGGGTGATAAAAGCGCTAAATATCGTGAAATAATCAAACCATTTTTCAATAACACCGACATAGAAAAGCAAGGCGGAAATTTGCCAAAGTTTAAAACGTATAGATCTAATACTGATTTGGTATACTGGGATGATCCTAATGAGTTGATAGAAAGACTAAAATTACTGATTGCTTCCAAAGAAGCTGGTAATACTAATCATGATAATGAAATTTTATCTATTATTGAGGAATTAAAAGAATATGGAATTATTAAATAATAAAACATGAACTCGATAAAAAAAATATTTAGTATCAAATAAACATTCAATATGAACGTCGACAAATTTGGTCACCATGTACATAAAAACAAAAGAATTAAAAATGATTTGATGGTAGTTGAATGTGCTCTAAAACATTTGAGTGATAACAATTTGGATGCTCAAAATAAAAACATACGAAATGTAAAATTTCCTGTTTACGTAACAGATAGCGCAAACAAGGAATATGTTGATAAAGCTATTGAAGACATCTTTAAAAAGCTAGATAATAAAAATACTATAGACAAAGAGTTATTATATAAATCCTTAGAAAAATGTTTAAAAGCCATTCAGTCAACTGATAAGAAGTTGAGTGAGTTAACTATTAAATTAAATAGTTTTGAAAAAAGTATAAATAATAAATCCAAAAAATGAGTAAATCCGATGTGGTTAATGAAATACATAAAAATGTGAGGGTGAATTTTCTACGACGAAGAGTTATTATGAAAGATATTGATGACTTGTGGCAAGCTGATCTAATTGATATGCAAGCTGTCTCTAAAGAAAACAATGGTTATAAATATATTTTGGTAGTAATTGATACATTCTCAAAATATGCATGGGGCTATCCTTTAAAACGAAAAACAAAATACGATGTATGCGAGGCTTTTTCTGATTTATTCAGTAATGGACGTGTCCCGAAAAATTTACAAACTGATCTTGGAACAGAGTTTTATAATGAGGAACTGAAAAAAGTTTTTGCGAAATATAATATCAGACATTATTCCACGTATTCTGTTAAAAAGGCCTCTATTGCAGAAAGACTTATCAGAACATTGAAAATGAAAATGTATAAATTATTTAGTTTAAAAGGTAATTATAAGTGGAATGATGGAACTTTAAATGATGTGATTCGTGAATATAATCACACTTATCATAGAACTATAGGTCTAAAGCCTGTAAATGTAAATAAAAATAATGTTAAGATATTGCATGCTAGGTATGCTAACTTATCTAATAAAATAGTGAAGAGACACAAGTTTAAAGTCGGGGATTTTGTACGAATAAGCAAATACAAAGGAGTATTTGAAAAAGGTTATACACCTAATTGGTCAGCAGAAATATTTAAGATAATTAAATTACAAAATACGTCTCCACCAACATACTTAATAGAAGATGCAAGAAATCGAGCTATTTTAGGGGCATTTTATGAGCAAGAATTATTGAAAGCAAAGCATCCTGATATATACTTAATAGAAAAAGTAATAAAAACAAGGGGGAAAAAGGTATTTGTAAAATGGTTAGGTTTACCTTCGAATGAAAACAGTTGGATTAATAAGTCAAATATAGTTCAATAGTATATTAATATAGGTACATTCTTCCACAAACTAGTTTTATACGAGTTATGGTGGACAGCAGTCTACTAAATTGCTTTATAAATAATTTACCTTTTGAACTTCACTTACCTGGATATAATTATTGTGGTCCTGGAACTATACTACCAAAACGACTAGCTCGAAGAGAAAGGGGTATTAATTTATTAGACGAATACTGTAAAGAACACGATATAGCTTATTACAAATCATCTTCATTAAGTGATCGTCATAAAGCTGATATAAAATTAATGAAAATGGCACGAAAACGTGCTCAAGCTTTAAATGCTGGTCTAGGAGAAAAGGTTGCAGCTCATCTAGTGAATAAAGCTATGTTAGCTAAAGTATGCACAGGCTATGGTTTGAGAAAAAATAAGAAAGAAAATAAAGAAACCCTTAAAAGTGGAGGTGGTGTGAAGAAACATTTAAAAAAAATTGTTTCTCATACAAAAAAACATTTACAAAAACTAAAACCTAAGTGTAAAAAAATGGCTATTGAGCTAGCAATAGCAGCAGCTAAAGAGTCCATGAAAGATTTTTCTGTAAAACTACCTCGAATGATTCCTATGCCAAAAACTGGTGGAGTTCTTCCTCTCATACCTATATTTGCTGGATTGTCTGCGGCTGGAAGCTTAGCCGGTGGAGCAGCAGCAATTACTAAAGCTATTAATGAATTTAAAGCCGCTAAAAAACGTTATTCTGAACTAAAAAGACACAACGAAAAGATGGAAACTTTGTGTATAGGAAAAGGTTTAGAAATTAGACCCCATCATAATGGCTTAGGAATTTTTATTTCTAATAAAAAAAACTAAGTAATCGGCTACCCAATCGAGCTTTGAGCAACATCGATATTATTAAAAATGCTAAAGATATTCCATTCTTTCGCGGTGTTTATATGCGTGATGAATTGCCGGAGTATCCACTTTCAAAAGAATGCGGTATTATTAATCTAGATAGCTCCGAAAATCCAGGTTCTCACTGGGTAGCCTACGCAAAATATCATAAAAGTGTAATGTATTTCGATAGCTATGGTAATTTGAAGCCACCAAAAGAATTTATTTCTTATGTCGGTACTAGTAATATAAAATATAATAATGAGAATATACAACACAATCACCCTTTTAACTGCGGGCATTTATGTCTCCAATTTCTTAGAAATTTTTGGTCTAAAATACTAAATAAATAGATAGTAAAACTTTTAAATTAGTTAGTATTAAATAATGTCTATTACTTTAACCATTACTGGAGACAAGTCCTACTTGGAATCACAATTCCAACCCCCTTTAAATTTATGGGAAAAATGTGAATGTGGATTATTATACTTTTCCGCTTTAAATTCCATACCAAATGTAACTGCTCTTAACAACATATTTACTTATGGTGATGATAATAAGCAGTTAAAAATACCTGTCGGAACTTACGATCTTTACGATATTGCTGAATATCTTGAAACAAATATCACCGATTGTGAAATCAAGATTAAAGCTAACAACAATACGTTAAAGTGTTATTTTTATTGTTCTCAAAGAGTAGACTTCAGCGTAAATAACAGCATTGGACAGTTATTTGGCTTTCAGAACGTAAAGTTAGAAGCAAATAAATGGCATGAATCTGTAAGTCAAGTAAACATTCTGCCTCTATCTGTGATCAGGATAGAATGTGATCTAGTGCAAGGATCGTATAATAACGGCTCGCCCTCACATATTATACATGAATTTGTGCCGGACGTATCACCTGGTCACCGATATATAGAAATACCGAAAAATATTATATATCTACCAGTTAACAAAAACAATATATCATCTCTGAGTGTAAAGATTCTTGATGAACACGGAAACTACATTGATTTCAGAGGAGAAAGTATTCAATTACGTCTTCATTTACGTAGAGCAACATGATAGTCTTTCATAAAGTTCAGAATACGAACACCAAGCGTGTCAATACCCGACATAACGCTAAAGTGTCCACACGTGTTAAACCTGTTAAAAAAATAACGAGAGTCAATAAAAAATTTCTTCAGGCCCTAGGATTTAAAACATGAGTATTCTTGGAATAAGTGATTTACCTCAATACGATAACTCAATTGAAAGCTATGAAATTCATACTTATAATCCTTACAATAATAATTTCAATGAAAATGATGAAATAAGAATTCCAATTCATCAGCAGGATATATACATATTACCATCGGCGAGTGCTATATATATTGAAGGAGATATACAACTCTATGATAAAGACGGTAAACCTATGCAAAAAGCTATTAAGCTCACTAATAACCCGGTTTTATTTCTATTTCAAGATATTAGATATGAGATGAATGGTATTGAAATAGACCGCATTAAAAATGCTGGCATAACCACTTGTATGAAATCGTATATATCAATGAATGAAGGGGAGAGCAAAGTTGCAGCTATATGGGGATGGAATTTGAATGGAACTATTAGGATTAATAATAGTTTCAGTGCAGTTGTGCCCCTTGATAAAATATTAGGATTCGCAGAAGATTATAAGAAAATTATAATTAACTGCAAGCATGAACTTATTTTAAACAGAGGTCATAGTGTATTGAATAGTACCATGTTGACAGATGATGTCAATCACATTAAAATAAATATACAAAAAGTACAGTGGCGAGTTCCACATATTAAAGTTTCGGATTATGAGAAACTATCTTTGCTTAAACTTCTTGACAAAGATAAGCCTATCCAAATTGCTTTTAGAAACTGGGATTTATATGAATATCCTGTATTGCCTAAAACAGTAAAACATTCATGGTCAGTGAAGACTAGTTCACAAATAGAAAAACCTCGTTATGTGATTTTAGGCTTACAAACAAACAGAAAGAATAGTAGAACTCGGGACTGTTCCGAGTTCGATCATTGTAAATTAACAAACGTTACATTATTTTTGAATTCGCAATATTACCCCTACGAATCTATGAATTTGAAGTTTAATGACAATAAATATAGTATATTATACGATATGTATACTAAATTCCGTCACTCTTATTACAACATTTCACCAGACCCGTTGCTCAATCTAGATAATTTTAAAAACAAGGCTCCTTTATTCATCATTGATTGCTCAAGACAAAACGATAATTTGAAAACTGGACCTGTAGATGTGCGAATAGAAATTGAATGTTCTGAATATTTACCAGATGATACAACAGGATATTGTTTAATTATTAACGATCGTCTGTTTGAATACAAGCCTCTGAGTAAAATAGTTCGAAAATTATCATGAAGGTTATTGTAGATATACAGGGTTTTAAAACAGATGATAATAAATTCATTCTAAAAGAAATTGCTATTCTAAACAAACAACAGTTACAAGTTCTTCTTATAAAACCTCCGTATCCTTATTACGAGCTCAGCAAAACAGAGAGGAAACAGGTAAATTGGATTGAGAGAAACAGAGCCGTTTACTGGAAAGAGGGTTTCATACCATATCCCTATCATAAAGAACATATCGTGCGACTGTTGTCAAACAAAATTATTTATACTAAGGGAATAGAAAAAGTGAAGTGGTTAAAAAATGTAACAGAAAATAATAATGTTTATAATTTAGAAGATAAGTTATGTCCTAGTTTACTTAATTTGTATGATAAGTATAAAGAGTCAAACGATGTATTTAGTTGCATGTATCACACTCAGGTGTGTGCATTAAAAAATGTATTTTGTTTAAACAAATGGTGTGAAGATAATAAACTTTTTTAAATAAATTTGTCTCTTTCATTTTATACCTATACCTACCTATCAATACATTTTTATATATGTACTTAATTAGATAATACTACCTTAGAATATTTTCCAAATAATGATGGTGACAATCACTGATAGGTTCTAGCTTGGTAACCTATCTATCAGTAACGGACGTCTCATCCTTTGCATAAATAGAACTACTAACATGAAGCACTCTCCAAAATCTAGTTTGAGTGTTGGGAACCTACCTAAGTATATACATACTTATCCTATGCTTTATGTGAAGCTATCATACCACTCTCTATAAATCCAGTTTGTGGGTGTAAAAGTAGGAAATTGGACTTTCTGACTCACGGTCGTTCAACATAATTAAAGTTTTCGTTTTCAGTCTAAAGTGAATCATTCAACTCAGGGCGTGCTGATGTTCACTAATAAGGAACCTAGCTAGGTAGTAATACTCATCCTATGCTTATGTGAAGCTGTCACACTAAACGAACTCCATAAATCCAGTCTGTGGATGTAAAAGCGTAAAAGTAGGAAATTGGGCTTTCTGACTCACGGTCTTTCAACATAATTGAAGTTTTAGTTTTCAGTTTATAGGGAATCATTCAACTCAGGACGCGCACAAGAGGCGCCGCCAGGCGCCTCTCAAGCGCGCTCTAAAGTTGAATGATTCACTATAAACTGAAAACTAAAACTTCAATTATGTTGAAAGACCGTGAGTCAGAAAGCCCAATTTCCTACTACTCGTATGCGGTACCAAAAGCTTACTGGACGCCTTATTTCCAAACCATGTTAAAAAAACGCTCATGGGTAAAGGTTATTATAAAGTTGACGATTATCTTAAAGATCAAAATGCGTGAAAATGATGTAACACATAACTTGCTAATATAAGAACTTTGTTGAAGTAATATAATAAGTCTATGTTGTTGCCAATAATCCTGTCACCCTGTTGTAATTATCTGGTAACGATATATTCAAGTTTGTAAATATCGTTACTTATGGCTGTTACAGCTGATAAGTTTCTTGCGCCCGTTCTTCTTGTCAGCTAAAAAAGTCTGGAACAGGCGGTAGTAAAATATAGACGATTCAAAAGTACTTAATAATTAAGTTTATTTGAATAAAGCTTATTTCACTTTAACTTTCAATATAGCGTTACTCATTTTCCGGCGCAGCAGCGGCGCGACACAGCACGGCAACGTACCACCCACGCCGACAAATGAGTAATGCTCTATTGAATGAAACTTAGGCGTCCAGTAAGCTTTCGGTACCGCGTATACCGAGCAAGCTGATGAGGCTAAGGCTGATGACAAATGAGTAAAGGCAGAACACACGCGGGGGTGCACTGGCGCCCGCTGGAGTGAGGTGCGAACTGACAAATTGACCAAATTTTTAGACATCACTATTTGGACCACATTGTATAATGATGATGGTTATTTACCTCCTAATATTCTTGAGCGCGTACTCAATCTTCTCCGGTATGCCGAGATCGCTGATCACGTTGTTGTGGCTCTTGATCTTGACCAGGGTGATGGTTTTGTCGGTCAGGCACAGGTTGTACAAACCCTGGATGTTCTTGGAAGCACCCAGGCCTTTCTTCTGGACATTCACCTGCCACACGTGCTCTAGAAACAATTAACAACTTAATCAGTAACTAAATTACTACTGATTTCAAAAATGTAAGTTAATAACTTTCGAGTGAAATGTAACACTTTTTAACGGATACCTACTCGTACTAGCGCGGTTTATTTTAAAGTTATTTGTTGGTATTTGGTTTGATTTATTGACGGAAGCGCGAAACCGCGAAACGTCGGGATAATAAATAAAAAATATAAACCAAATACCAACCAATTACCAAAGTACTTTCAATAAAACCGCGCTAGTATCCGTTAATAGTAGATTATACAACAAGTGAAAAAAGAGGGAATTTAGTTCGAGGGATACAAAGGACCGAGATGACATTTTTTTTTCACGAGTTGTGTACTCTACTTTTTACCATTGACTGCGAGAAAACAAAATAGCAGTACTTATACCTATAGTATTTATAGTTATCATATTTTTATTATTTAGGTAGGTAATCAGTAATATTTAAACATTAAAAATAGTGAAACTATGTAGAAGTTTTCCAATGACATAAAGCAACCACACTAACTAAGAGGGAAACTACATGATCAGTCTGGCATCAGTCCACTTCATCAGTTTGTATAGACTTTGAATTTTTACAGACTGAAGATCATACCAGACTGATGGAATGGACTGATGCAAAACTGAACAACTAATCTCCCTCTAATATATAAAAAAGAACCCAAATATAAGACACTAAAAAGGACCATTTTTTAGAAAAGAACTCAAAGATAAGACACTAAAAAGAACCCAAATAAAATTGGCGGGTTTTTTTTGTCATTTAATTGTAGAACTATATCTTTATCTATGGAACAGTTCCATACTTTCAGCACCTTTTATTTTTTTTGTACCTAATTCATACGATGCGCGCTTGTTCCAAATTCAAAATATTTTTATTCACTCGGTGAATAAAACAGCATTTTATTCACTCTTATCGTTGAATTAAACGCACTTTTTAGAGTGGCGATGGCATATTCTGTGGCGATGGTAAAAAAGTGTTTTATTTCATGTCTAGTGAGCGCGTAAGCTTGAGAAGTGAATACTTTCGAGTTGCAAAATATTTGTAGTAAAAATGTAGAGCTTTAATTTGAATAGGTAGCCCTTTGTTAAATAACCTAGGCGCTTGTTTGTCTATTTATTTTGTGGTTTCGATTTTTATCGTATGTTACCTGTAACCGACGTTAGAATAAATAAGCATAATGAATTGCAAACCGTTAGGTAGTGGTTTTCCCTATAAGGACAATCAATACCAAAAGTGAATAATTTTAATTCAAAGCATACAACAATCAATATTATAATTAATGATGTATAAGTCATCAAGAGGAAAACTATTATTTTTGTATGGTGATTGCATCAATTTTATAAACATTCACTTGATGGACTATCGCTAAAATTTAGTTATATATATTTTAGTTATATATATTTGTTGTTATCTGTATGTTTATAAGCTGTTAGCTATCCATAAACGATAAATAAATAAATAAATAAAATTATCGACCTAGCGAGCGCGAAGCCCAAGCACGGAGTCTCCGTTTCAGTTTGAGCAAAAATGCTTTCAGTCCGGCTTTCCGGCTGTCCGTCTGTTCTCCTCTACATGTCGCATTTCTCAACAGATTCTCGTGAAATTTTGTGAACAGGTTCTATAACAATGGCGTTAAAATGGCGTAGATATGGGGAAAATCAAATTTCAGCTATTACAATTTTTTTTCAAAAATGTCACAAACGTGAGGTCTACAGAGCCACGACACTAGTAAATAACAATGCTTATTTTGTAAGTATTTTGTTTCGATCAAGAATACCCTAGATCTCCGGTCAGAGTCTCAAAAATAGCACCTCAAATAGCGTACCACTTACAAACTGGGCGCTTATTTTGCACAAAGTAAGTGATAAAAGATGTGTTTTTGTACAATTGATAAGCTGATTTTGTACAAAATAAGTGATATAAAATATGAGTTTGTACAAAATAAGCGCCAAGTTTGTAAGTGGGACGCTATTTGAGGTGCCATTTTTGCGTACTGTTTTAGTTCGTGAAGCGTTATCTAGGATATTCTTGATCGAAGGTATCTTGAGATTAAAATACAGTTGGTTCTATCATTGACTGTACATACATAAATAACAATTGGCGCCCATAATCGTGCAAATACTCAGACAAGACACGAGACAACGTAGGTGCATGAAACGGAAAAACATGTTTACCAGCGAGTTGCGGCGATTCCGCGAACCGGCTTAACTGCGCGTGCGCAATGCAATCCGGCTTGACCTAACTCAACATCAAGGGTAGTATGATGATATAACGTTGCAGCTGATAATGTTTATGTAAAGATGATAATTTTTATTGTAAATAACGGTGTTACGCGACTTCGGTAGGTGCTGTTGTTATACCAAACATTGAATTATAACTGGGGTTATAATAATTCTATACATACTAGCAATGTAAGACCACAATTAAACTGAGCACATCAGGACTGATGCCAATCTATTTCCGCTTGAACTATGTATTACGTTCCTGAAGCTACAGCAAATCTAGCGGAAAAAATGCTAAGCGGAAGCGACTCTCATCATACTAAGCATGTCCATCAGCCATTTTTGATGTCCCCACTGCTGGGGCACAGGCCTTCCTGCTTCCTTGCGAACGTTGCTTAACTTCCGCAATCGCTGGGCGAGGCGCTAAACCACTGCGCCACCGAGCTCCACATACTAAGCATAGTAACTTAAAAATAATAGTTAACTACTTGGGTGGCCTGCGAAATGTTAACTGCTCACAGTGAGGGAATTAAATTGGTTCATTAGTTCAAGAGTTTACTTATATAATACTTAAATACTTATAACAAACGAACAATGAAAGTAGCGTGACTATCAATGTTCAAGCGTGTTCGAAGAATGATTTTCTTCATATAACTTGCGACTGTCATAGTTTCAGCTAATGTATGTTAAGCCAAACGGGAGAGATATCAAAGACCTACCTATCACAGACAATTAAATCGCACAAAACCATTTTTTGGACTTTCATGGTTTAAGCCTTGTTTGTGCCTTTTGAAAACATAAGTGTTGGGTAGATGACATCTTCTTTCAAGGTCCAGATCGTCTTTTGTATGGGTTTCCTGAATGTTAACTACGTCAATTTTTTCAATATTTAAAAGTTTATACAGATAATCTGACTTGGCTTTACTTATGCCTTCTATATTGATTTGCATGATGCGGACTGAAGGTCCAACATCTCTAGTCTTTTGGCTCTGAGAAGAGCCTTTTGTAGAGGGATTTGTATTTGTATGCATGATTTTGACCTTTTGCCCGGATCGTGCATCCACCGGCCATGCCTGAGGGCTTCGATCTGCCTCGAAAGCTTTGGTGCAAACTGAACAGGCTAAGAACAGGACATGGTCGCTGCAACTTCCTTCGGCATAAATGGGGGTGGCGAGACTCGGACCTATGCGAATGTGGCGAAGAGGCTCAAACAATGGAACACATAATGCAGCGATGCCAAATACATTCTTACCCGGGACCTATTGAAGACATCTACAACCTCACCCAAGACGCAGCTAATTGGCTAAGAAATCTGAATGTTGACATCTAACAATTCATGTACCCGCCTATTCATATAACCGCCATACGATTAAATAAATAAGTGTTGGGTAGAAAACTATAGAATAACAAACAAGTACGTATGACTTTCGTAGTTCATTGATAACGAACGAACAACCAACTCCGAAAGTCAACAAAAAGTTTAATGAAAGGGCCGTTCAGTCGTACATCGTAATGGCAACTAAAACGTAACAATGGTCGCATGAATGAATTATACAATGTTACAACTGCGATTCAAAATAAAACTATTCAATTATACTATTTACATCAGAAGAACTACTGTGTGAGTGTGTGTAAGTAAGTAGCTAAGTTTCAACTGATTTACTTTACTAAAACCTTAGTATAATAATGAGGATCAACCTTAGTATAAATGAATATCACATCAAATACAATATCAATATCTGAGTAAATCTCTGTTTAAATTTCAAAATTATTACAGATTTAAAAAGTGAGTTTTTAAAAACACGGCCGGCCCTTGCGGATCATGCGATGACGTCACGTGCCACGATCGCCCGAACAAACACCTTCCGCGCCGGCAGGTGTTTGTTCGGGCGCCGACGTCATCAGCCAATCGTGAATTGGGGAGCGTTTTTGAGCATGCGACACGAAAATCGCTCTATCTTCGTCATTTTTGGTCCAATTTCAATAATAGGGATGTTGACTATTTTTTTTATTTTATGTTACATAAATTACCTCTCAAAAAAAGAAACATTGGTAAAATAATTAATTCGCTAGCATGAAAACTGCCCGAGATATCACAGTGTGAAATGCACACAAATGGACTCGATCAAAAACGCTCCATACTAATGGCTTGCACGTTATGACGTCACGCCTTGCAAGTTTGTATGCAACGCATAGGAAATTTGTTCAGCAGCTATATTAAATAATGTGTTTATCAAAATGGTTTCTTCGACAAATTTGCTATACATTTTACAGACTAATTAAAGGTATCATTTATTTTAATAAATTTTATACTTTTTAAATGGACTTGTCCACCCAACTTTGAAGGGTCATAAAACAAATAATATGCAATATGTAAAACCAAGAGGTATACAAGCTACTCTAAAAGTTTAATATGTTTACGATTTTTATTAGTATTTCGTTATTTTATTCATTAGTCAACATCCCTATTCTTTCAGTGAAATAATTTATTTTAATGTGACTGAAACTCCTAACTAAAAACCTCGTTGATCTTCATTGATTCTCAGATAAATAAACGATGACAAAGAGATTATTTTATTTCAATCAAAAACCTAAGTTATTTTTATACCTCTCCACTTGAATTAATTTACTATCGACAGTTATGCATTTAAGGCAAAAAGGATAATGTCGAGGAAAGCTAGTAATAGGTACCTACTTTCCGGGATATTATTTAACTGGAGTTTGAATCAGGGATTGAAATACTTACCGTTAAAAAAATAACGATACAGAAAAAATTACGTTAAAAATACCGTTAAAACATTTTATCGGTAAATTTACCGGTAAAAATAATAACGTTAAAATTATTGTTCCGGTAAAATTACCGTTAAATATAGCGAATTATAGGTAAAAAAAGTAACGCTATTAATTGGAATAACGTTAAATTTAAAGTAACGGTAACAAAAATTAAGAAATAACGTGATGTAACGTTATCTAAAGTAACGTTATTTATTTATTAGTAGTAGTAGTTATTTATTTATTATTTATTGACATAACGTTAATGTTAAAAGTAAAGATAAAAAAGGAAGAAATAACGTTACATTTAAAAATAACGTTATCAATCCCTGGTTCAAATAAGCTTTGGGGATTCCCTTTGTAACGAAATACCTAATCACTTATCTCGTAGAGGAAGTAGGATAAAAATATTTAAAGCGCGAAGTTGTGCATTCATTAGTCACCGGTTAAACTTGGTTTTGTTTTATTAGATCGGTTTAAATAAACACCAAGTAATATATTTTATCGCACAGTTAAATAAATATTTTGTTTGTTATTGTTAGATATTATTATTACTTACTGAACTTCGATTCTTGCTAATGAAAGACGCAGTGGTGATAGACCACTGCGTCTTTCATTAGCAAAAATCGACGAATAACTGTAATTCATTCATATCATATAGTAATAGTAGTATACATAGTACACAACACAACACATACAATAAATGAAATATGTAAGTATAGCATATTATCTAGCAAGTAGGTATTTCTCTTTTGACACACCGCCACCACAGAATATATAATACCTAGTGCTAACGTCCGCGACAATGCTATGCGCAAACGAGATAGCAAGTCTATTATAATTTACTAGCTTTTGCCCGCGACTTTGTCTGCGTGGACATTCGGATAATCGCTTTGGTCCATGGTAATCTTCCATACAAAGTTTGAACCCCATTTGACCCCTTTAGGGATCTACTTAAAAATAGATGCCATTTTCGCAAGCAACATCCCGTAAAACCACGATAACGGCACCCATATCGATGTTGGTCTTTTTTTACCCCATTTACCCCCGAAAGGGTTGAGTTTCGGAAAACCACGAAACACGTGTTTGCTTATTTTGTTTTTAGAAGTACTTCTACGAAGTTTCAAGTTGAAATGTCTATTTAATTTTTTATTTAATTTCAACCCTTTAGGGGTGGAATTTCCAAAAATCCCTTAGTGGGTGTTTACACTGTATAAAGTATCTATGTACAAATAATTTTGCTATAATAATATATACTATTACAGCTAATAAGATAAAGTACTCAACTCATTAACAAAACAATATTGAGGGCCAAGATTATTTTTAAGGGCAACTAATATTCTGTGCCAAGTTTTCCCAAAAATTTTACATCTTGGATTTGAGTTTAAATAAACAAACTATAACAATTAACCAACTAAATATCGATTTTTATTTAATACGATACTCAAAGTCGACCAATGTAATGGTGATTATAAATACAAATATTTATCAAACCTAATTAAATATCTTCATTCATTTTAGGTTGTCGGAATGTTTCGGTGCGGTACCTACGCGGTTCGTGGATCTCGTGGACAAAAAATAGTTTACGACATTTTTATAGCTTAATTTAAATTAAAGATTCTATTTATAGTACAGTTAATAGCTCTAATTAGCTTTTTCAATTACTTTAATTGAGCAAGAAATGTGGAATATTTATCATTTTGGTAAATGCAGGTGTACCTTTGTCTTATTAATCCGGTATTGCTTCATTATCAATTTCAAGTTTCAACAGCAATAAAATACCTAGTCCTATTTTTAATAAATAGCAACAGGACCGGAAATACTCCAGATCTTTATAGTCTCCACCCACATGCCATGGATAAGGTATGCAAAATCTAAATCAAGGCTGGTAAAGGTACAGAATACTTTGTGCCTACGTAAGGGACAGGCTGCACATAGTGCACATGATATCCAACTTGCATATCATGTACTACAATATGGTGGTTTAGAAACCGGTGCTGTGATACCAACCATTGGTATTGGTATTGGTGATGAGCTCTTTCTCCGCATTTAGACTCCCATTTGGTCCGTTATGCGTGAGATACCAACCATAACTTGACTGGACATGGACCGGCGCCGGACTGGACATGGACCGGAGCTAGACTGGAGATGGACCGGCGCCGGACTGGGCCCCTATTTTTGAATCGCTCTTCTGGTGTCGAGCGCTCTTTTCTACTGATTTTCGTTCGACATTCGACTCGATCTCCATACATTTGAGTCAAATGTCGAATTCAAAATAGGGCCCCTGGAACCGGTCCGATGTACAAGATACCATTACCGTGGTACAACCATTGCACGTGTCACCTTTTTCACGGCACGTCTTTGTTACAATGGAAATGGGATAACGTCTTTGTAACTGTGGCAACGGATCCACATTAGCGCGATGTCTCGGTCTTAATTCGGCCTAACTTCGGTCCGGCTTATGTCCGACCCGGTTCACCCGGTCGAGCTTCGGTAGATCTCAGATCGAATTCAAATCCGGTGCCATCTACAATCTACATGAAGTGTTCGAGATCGAAATATTAAAAATAGCGGAAAAACAAAATGGCCGCGATACAAACTGAAAACCACGAAGCCGACCGCAGGAAAATAAACGCTAAATCGTTAGACCCCTCTTAATAAATAAAATAAATAAAATAAAATAAAAATTCATTTATTTCAGTAATCTTAGGTACAAAAAATTGCTGAGACTTCCCTGTAAGTAATCAAAAGATACTTGTATTGAGAATGACCCGCTTCTTCCCTATGGATAACAGTAGATTACAAAAATAAATATATTACAACAATAGAAATAGAAAAAGTAAACAAAAATCAAATAATAGAGAAAAACCAACTGTTTTTAATATGCGTGTTTGTTGAGGTAAGCGCGTGAGTGTGTGTGTGAGTGTGTGTGTGAGAAAGTGTGTGTGTGTGTGTGTGTGTGTGTGTGTGTGTGTGCATTTAAGCGATTCTAGTTAAAAGATCTTCAACTTCGAGATATGTAAGCGTTCCTAACCATAACGTTATACATTTTTTACACATATATAGATGCATAGGATAAATTTTAAGTATTTTGTTAAGTTTATTATATATAAATACTGATTGGGATGGGTACTGTCTTCTAGCAAAGGCAGTACGTATAGGGGGTACCTCTTGCTAAAATAAAACGGATCGTTTCATCCCGCCTGCAATAATGAATAAATGAGCTCCGCTTGCGGACTTGGAAGGGCGGCATAGAACCACCACCACCGAAGTCCTCTAAATCAGTAACATACAAACGACCAATCGTGGCGATTAACTCGGAGGAGAAGATGCCCGATTAGGTAGTTTTGACGAACAGCACGAAGGAACCCAAGCATAAAGCTAGGTGCGTTTTCTGTGATAACATGGGCCATTAGATTACTGCCTGTGACAAGTTTACAAATTTACAGAAAACCTAGTATTTATAGCTCGATTTCTCGAACTCGACTCGATTTCGACTTCGTGTAGATGGCACCAGACCTAAGTATTATGTATTCTGTGCCTAAGTACCCAAGGTGTACTTTATTTCTGTATACTAATTTGGTAAATTATACAATCCAAATAAATGAATGTTTTGTCAATAACATAAATGATCATATTTTGGAATTAATTCCTATTCATTTAACCACAATAGTAAATAAATAATACAATGTTATTGTTTAGCTGGTTAACAATCATTCAAGAAGTAAATAATTAGTTTGTTATTTGTAAACAACCAGCAGGGAAATATCTGTTTATAAACTAAATACTACGCGTTCACTTCAACATTGCCGCTGCCTCCCGGCCCGCTTCGTCATATCGCACCCCCTGCGTCGCCTTTCTAGTACGGATAGCAATGCAAAGCTTAATTTTTGTTTCTGTTGATTTAATCATTACGTTCGTTATTTTTGTTGTTATAATTATTAAAAGAGTAAAGTTCCTACATAATGGCGAACTTAACTTGTTATATAAATTAATGACACTCTTTGAACAGGAAAAAAATTAAAAACAGTTGGAAAACATGATTACTTTTTTGTCTACAGTACCGTTAACTGTGACTGTGACGCCATAACGGTCGACGACGACGGCAATCACGAAGTGAATAAGCTAGCTAAAGGTTTTTTTTATTATAGTTCCAAAACTATAAATTTATTATTGGTTGGCACATCAGTGAAAAACTAATTTTGTAGTTCATTGTAGTAGTGTAGTTCACTTTACGATTTTTTTTATCGAGTAAAGTTTTAGCTATCATGTTTCTGTCAATCACATAACTGAATAGGTACTATAATTTACTTTCTACATAATTTTTTTGGTACTGGGTAGATCAAGTAATACTGTGTAAAATCGTTGTTCAAAAATATGTACCTATTTGATGTTGTACTATCCCCGCCAATTGCTAATGCGCAGGAACCTTGTCACCTTAACATCCACGTTAACGTCATCCGCCACTAAAAATGTCATAAAACAAGAAAACCGGTAATATAAAATATTAATTATTTAATTATTATTTTCATTATAATAGTGTTTATGTATAATATACATACAATAGTATATTATACTATTTTTACAATATTGTTTTTCGTTTTGAGGTTAAAAAAATACATCGTGCGTCCACTAGCGCCGCCAATCAAAAAAAAATCTTATAAACGAAAAATATATATAAAATAAAAATCAGAAAAATATAAAAAATAGTATTAGCCATCAACTATTTTATTGTTAGTTTAAAATGTGTTAGCGTAGTTAAAATCTGGATTAACGCCCAAAGTGGCCACTTTAGGCGTTAATCCGGGTTTTGAGTACACAAACACATTTAAACCAGGAAAAAAACCGCATGAAAATTCATGCAATCGTTTCGAGTTTATCGCAATATGTACCTAGTGGTTAAGTGAGCTAGAAGTTACTTATTTTGATGCATTTTGTGGATTAAGTGGCAGTTATGTAAAATCCATTTTTGGCACACGCCAAGAAGCCAAGAGAAACATGGGTAGTGTAGTGCCAAATCGCAATTAACTTTCAGATCTGAGAATTTCTTGATCTACTCTACACACACAGATGAAAAAGATGTTTAAAGGCCCCTAAAAGGCCTCATTTGATTATTCATGATGATTAAATAAAAGCAACAACATTTTATTATTTACAAGTAAACAAAAATTAATTCAAAAGTTACGAATGAAAATTGTAAAAACAAGACTGAAAGTCAAATAATATAGTCTTGAATGATAGTATAAAAAGCGGCCGTAGTTCGGAGCTCATATTAACTGTGATAGATTATGGGGCCCTTGTTTTACCTACTTATAATAGGATATCATTGAGAGGTCATTGCCCAGCTCTTTACCTTGAACTTACTTGTACGTTTCCACAGACAATTCTAGTTCTCTTCTGCTGCAGTGCAATAAAAAAATTTTTTTTAAGGTTTCATATCCATACCCAAAGGATAAAAACAGGACCCTATTACTAAGACTCCGCTGTCTGTCTGTCTGTTGCTCTGTCACCAGGCTCTATAAACATTAGATCATCTATAACATTTGAAATTTTTACAGATGATGTATTTCTGTTGCCGCTACTAAAACATCAAATACTAAAAACAAAATAAAATAAATATTTAAGGGGGTTCCCATACAACAAACATGATTATTTTGCCGTTTTTTGCTCGATATTAATATCAACAACTCGATATTAATATCTAGACTACCTGTCTAGAAATATTCACAGAATATTTAGTTCTATATTATAGTTATATATTATACTTTAAAAATAATAATTAAATTAAAATAAGTAGGTATTTGAGTTGGCTTCCCATACAACAAATTTGATTTATTTTATGGAACCATTTGCGCGAGTACGACTCGCACTTGATGGGTTTTTTTATATCAATTGATGTATAAATTTTATTTTTTAAGACAGCCATCACCACATCAAGTTATACAAAACTGTCAAAAATATTTTTTTTTAAATCTAAATATAATTTCGTTTTAAGTTTAAAATACATGGAAATTGATTACCCTGTTGTGGTAGCCCAGCATGCCGTTGAGTGTACCTACTTAATGACATCACAATTTGTTAGAAAGCTAGTGTCATAGACTTTTCGGTCGATGATTGGGCGGTTGCTTGGTTACCGACATTGTGTGTGCAAATTTTACTTTTGTGAAAATAAATATCTTTAAATGGTCCGTGCAAGTTTTATTCCGCGACAAGTGGCGACCGATTGACAGAAGAAGAAATTTTTGAGCGGAAAAGCAATAATGGAACCGTTAAAAAGAAAACGCACACAAAAAAGACGCGAATTTACAGTCGCTGCAGAGACGGTGGAGAGGGCCATCGAACTGAAAAATACAGAAATATTAGATGGTGCCTTCTCGCTCTTAGCAGAAATTGCAGACAACTCTTTAGCCATTGAGTCTGCAATATGCGACATGTGGTGCGAGAGTGACACCTTCGACGAAAAAGCGTTTCAAGCGGACCAAGACAAGGCGCTGGAATATCGCCAGCGATGGCTCCACCTCGAAAACAAATACAAAGAGGTAACAAATACATCGATTCCCAAAGCCAAAAGTGAGTCATCACTAAGGTCCGAGATTTCCGTCAAGAGCGTGGTAGATGTTCAAAACATGGCAAAAAGACGAGTACATAATAGTATGCCAAAGCTGGAACTCGTGAAATTTGATGGAAACTTAAAAAATTGGTTATTGTTTTGGGGAGGATTCAAGAAAATACATGAAGACGAGCACTTAGAAGATATTGACAAATTTCAATTCTTGATGCAAGCTATGGTGGTTGGTACAAGCGCTAGACAGTTAGTAGAAGCTTACCCCCCTTCTGGAGAAAACTACCATAAAGCTATACAAGCATTAAAAGCTCGTTTCGCCCGTGATGATCTCCTTATAGAAACCTACGTACGAGGATTGCTAAATTTGGTACTAATGAAACAAAAGGGACAAGGATATGATTTACCATCTCTTTACGACAGCCTCCAAACACATTTACAGGCTTTGGAGACACTAGGAGTCGCAAAAGATAAGTATGATTCAATTTTATTTCCCATGATAGAATCTGCCTTGCCGGAGGATATTCTACGCACATGGAATCGTATCCGAGTAAGAAGTGATACGAGAGGTGATGATTTATGTAAACTAATTCAGTTTCTAAGAGAGGAAGTAGAATCCGAGGAGAGAATTGTATTGGCAAGAGAAGGTTTCGTTCAACCTTCCTCTTCGGGATCTAAGCAGGCTACTGCATGCTTCGTGTCAAAATCTTCAACTGAAAATAGTAATCATATTACTAAAAGATTTACGCCTCTATCTTGCATATGGTGTGACAAAGATTCTCATCCTAGCTCTGAATGCCATAAAGCTATAAAAATGTCACTTAAAGAAAGGCAAGATTTCTTATGGAATAAAAAAGCTTGTTCTATATGTCTAAAGTCGAATCACATCAGCAAAAGGTGTAAAAGCTTTCCTAAATGTTTGTTTTGCAAAAAACGTCATGTGACATTAATGTGTGTTGATCTCTATGAGAAAAATGACGTCTCTGATAATGACAAAAAGTCTGCAAGCACTGACAATGACAATAATAATTTAAAGTCAAGCAATATGTTGTGTCAATTAAAGTCAACGACATTACTTCAAACTTTTGTTGTCAAAATCTGTCACGGCGACAAAGAGGTTTGCACAAGAGCCTTGTTAGATAATGGATCTCAGCGATCGTACGTACGCAAAGATTTAGTACAAAAACTAGGATTGAACCCGATCAGAAAGGAAACTATCACTCATTGCGTATTCGGTGGTATAGAGTCGAAAGCAGAAGAACGATTTGTTTACAATTTACTTCTTAAAAGCATTGTTAATGAATTTAATTGTGTTATCTCTGTACTAGAACAAAACCAAATATGTGGTTTCTTGCCTAGGGTTACTGCGTCCGTAATTAAGCAACTACATCTTAAATCTATCTCTTTAACTGATACAAGTGACTGTCCTGACGAAATTGGTGTACTAATCGGTGCTGACTTTTCAGGTCTTCTATTGACTGGAGAGTTCCTACACTTAGATAATAACCTTACTGCTATTAAGACTAAAATGGGTTGGACAGTTCAAGGACCAGTGACAGGAGTATATAGTTCGTTCGTGAGTATGACTACGACTTTACAAGCTCTTGCTAAAATTGACATATCGGACTTGTGGAGCTTGGAATCGTTAGGGATTAGAGATCCTTCAGAACAAATATCTAAGTTAGATCACGAAAGAGAAGTTTTAAGTAATTTTAACAAAACTATTGAAGTTAATAGTGAGAATAGGTACGAAGTATGCTTGCCATGGCGCATAAACATGCCTCGCCCTCAATCTAATTACAATATTGCTAAAAAACGTTTAATGTCCACTACTGCACGTTTAGAATCGTTAGGCAAGGTGGGTGATTACGATGCTGTATTACAGGAGTGGTTAAAGCTCGATATAATCGAGTTAGCACCTAATCAGTTTGATAAGGATCATGGTATGTATCTGCCCCATCATGCAGTAATAAAAGAATCCAGCCTTACCACAAAGATAAGGCCAGTATTTGATGCTTCGGCGAAGGACGGCAACGGTTTGTCACTAAATGCATGCTTAGAAAAAGGTTCGAATTTAATAGAATTAATACCGGAATTACTAATTGATTTTAGAAAAGAAGCTGTTGGTGTTACCGCCGACATCGCAAAAGCATTTCTGCAAATTTCGCTTAATCCAGAGGATCGGAACTATCTCAAGTTTTTATGGTGGTCGGACGTCAATGATAAAGGCAAAGGTATTGCCACTTACCGTCATCGTAGAGTTGTTTTTGGAGTACGATCGAGTCCTTTTCATTTAGCAGCTACTATAAATTATCATCTGGATCACAGTCCACCACAGTTTATGGAGACAGCTAAGAAGTTGAAAAAATCATTTTACGTAGACAATTGCGTAACAAGTGTCAAGTGTGTGGATTCTATGAACAAATTTATTAATGAAGCTAAAGATGTTATGAATTTAGGCGGTTTTGATCTTCGATGTTGGGTAACAGCGCCGGAGTGTGTTAAGGATCAGCCAAAAACGGTCTCCGTATTAGGTCTGATTTGGGATACTAAGAGTGACACATTAAACTGCAATGTCAATATCATTACAGGACCGGAGTCAGAAACTGGCCAAGTCACTAAACGTACGTTACTCTCAGTAGCTCAAAGGGTTTTTGATCCATTAGGTTTTTGTTGTCCAGTTACTATTATACCAAAAATGTTATTACAGAAGGCATGGATACAGAAACTGAAATGGGATGATGAGTTACCAATAGACTTAAGAAAACAATATCAAGAATGGCTGAAGGATATAAATTTAATCAACGAAAAAAAAATACCTAGAACACTTACTCGAGTTGATTTAACTAAATGTTTAAATTCGCTCCATGTTTTTTGTGACGCTAGTAGCAACGCCTACTCCACTTGTATTTTTCTACGCTCGGAGTATGAGGGTAAGGTGAATGTAAGCTTTGTTATGGCAAAGTCTAGAGTCACACCGCTGAAAAATATAACCATACCACGTTTAGAGTTGATAGCTGCTACTTTGGCAACGAGACTGAGTACAAACGTGATTAAGTCATTAAACTTACCTGAGTGTCCAGTATATTATTGGACCGATTCTACGGTGGTTCTATCTTGGTTACGAGGTGACGGTGAATGGAGTGTCTTCGTGGCAAACAGAGTTCGTGAGATTAAAGCATCGTCAGCCATAGAGGCATGGAGGCACGTTCCAGGAAGTTTAAACCCGGCTGACGTACCATCCAGGGGGATCAACATCAAAAAATACCTGGAAAGCCGCTGGTGGCAAGGCCCGTCCTGGCTGTATTACCAACCTGAAAATTGGCCTACATCAGCGGATCTTACCGTAGACATTATGCAGGTCAATGAAGAACGCAAAAAGAGTATGGTAAATGTTGTGCTAGAAAAAGATAACACATTTTTAGATAGACTTGTTTATTTTTCTAAGTATACTAAGATTTTAAGGATGACAAGTTGGATCTTGCGCCTAAAGTATAAATTGAACAGAAGAAATGATGAACTCACCTTGGATGAAGTTGAGTTTGCTGAAAAGATTTTGTTCCGTTTAATACAGTCTATATACAAAAATAAACTGGAGAAGATGCAAACATTCACAGATGAATTCGGATTAGCACGCTTGGAAACAAAACTGTGCCTTACAAATGAAAGTTTTGATTTCAAATCACCTGTAGTCCTACCATCAAGTTGTATTATAGTCCAGCGGCTAGTAGAAGAGCGTCACAGGATACTAAATCATGCTGGATCGCAGACGTTGATGGCTAACATTAGAGAAACACTATGGGTTATTGGCATAAGAAAGCTAGTCAAGAAGGTAATAAGAGATTGTGTGATCTGTAAGAGATTTAAGACTAAAGCCTTAAATACACACAGAGCCAGCTTACCGAAGGCGCGCGTAGAGGCCAGCACTGCATTTGAATTCTGTGGCGTTGATTTAGCTGGTCCTCTTGTACTGAGAACAGGATTAAAGTGTTGGATCGTTCTCTTCACATGCGCCACCTATCGCGCAGTGCATTTCGAAGTGACAGAATCATTGTCAACGACTGATTTCATAATGTGCTTACGTCGCTTTATAGCACGACGAGGTAGAGTGAGAGAGATTTTTAGTGATAATGGCACCAATTTTACAGGATTTAATAACTGTCTCAAATGGGTCGACTGGAATAAGATTCTTTGTTTCTCAACTGTAGCCCGTATCAAATGGAACTTTATACCTCCCGGTGCTCCCTGGTGGGGAGGGTTCTATGAAAGGATGGTAGGGGTTATGAAGGACATGCTAAAGAGAGTCTTAGGACGGGCGTCTCTATCATTGATGGAGCTGCAAACAGTGTTATGCGACTGCGAAGCGACCATCAACAGTAGGCCATTAACCTATATGAGTAATAGCAAAGACGAACTGAGACCGATTACTCCGTCAATGTTTATTCAACCTAAGGCAGAGCATTGCGTACCGGAGATTGATGACATTGATAGGAAAACGTTAAATGTAAGGGTTAACTACTGTCAAAAACTACGCGATGATTTTAGACATCGTTTCAGGGCCGAATACGTTAGTCATTTAATTCAAAAGGGAAATCAACGGCCGGAGAGCGAAGTCAGTATAGGTGACGTTGTCCTATTAGAAATAGAAGACAAAAAACGACTGAATTGGCCACTGGCATTGGTGACCGACATCTACGTTGGGGCTGATGGTCATAGTCGTGTGGCCAAAGTGCGCACGGCAGCAGGGGAAAGGACGAGACCGCTGCAAAGGCTGTATACCTTAGAAATAAACGGCAACCAAACACCTGACAAGAACAAGGAACTTGACTCAACTTCTGACTCAACTCCTGACTCAACTTGTGACTCAACTCCTGACTCAGCTACAGTAGACAACCAGGATAAACTGGACTTAGTTCGTGATAATAAGCCGACGGTGACACGGTCGGGCAGGACAGTCAAGGTGCCTAACCGTTTTGGCGACTTCTCATGTTAACCTACCGGTTCTTCCCCTTCGGAGTTTGTCATAGACTTTTCGGTCGATGATTGGGCGGTTGCTTGGTTACCGACATTGTGTGTGCAAATTTTACTTTTGTGAAAATAAATATCTTTAAATGGTCCGTGCAAGTTTTATTCCGCGACAGCTAGGATGTCTAGTCTACAAAGTACCTACTGTATTCAAAAATAAAACCAGGGGGGTTACTTTCGATTTCGAAACATGAACGAGGTTCTGAAATCGAATTGGTATCGAATAAACGTCAAAAATCATATCTATGCAAAAATCAGTTATTTTAGTACATTGAAAACGGTTGCCATGGTTTCCATTGTACTGTTTTGACATTTACTCTATACCAATTCAAGCACCCTGCACACGTAAAGTTCGGACCGCGCATCTGGGACTGCGTTCCAAACCTGGGATGGATCTGTGCGGTTTGGACTGCGGATCAAACTGTAGTGCTATTTGTCGTGCGATTTACGATGAACGGTTTGGATTGCCGGCGAATCTTACATGTTAAGGCAAACGATTGGAACTGTGCGTGTAAACTGATTTTCAAGAGTTTGGACTGCAGTTCGGACTGGCGCGTGGAGCGTTATAAATTTTAAAAGTTTTTTCATCAGTATTAAGAAAAATGGATACTCGTTTATGAGCGCGCAGCAGATATACTTGTACTGCATTACCTATGTGTCTATAGTGTGTTTACCTGTAATTTATACTTAGCATAGTAGATATAATTACTTACATAAAAAAAGAAATATTTGATGAATATTAGATGTTTCTCTTCAGCTTGGACCAGAGAGGCCGTAGATTATTTATTATTATTTATAATTGGGGACGCCAGCGAAGTCGGGCGGGTGATCAGTCACCTTGGTCGGGACCATTTCACCCATTTCCCCAAGAGAGGCCGTAGATAGGAATGCGTGGCGCCAAATGGAGGAGGCCTTTGCCAATGGGCAAACAGACTAACGAACAACTGCTAATTACAACAATTTTTAATACGAATCAAAAGTCTGAAGAAGGTTTATTATATATAGATGTTTCTCATTTTTTACCAACCTAGATAACTCTTTGGCAAAGTTATCTGGTGTTTATTGTACAGTAAATTAAAGCTCTTAACAGTTTGCAATTTTTTGTACAATAAACATCAGATAACTTTGCCAACTAATTTTCATTAAAATATTGAATAGGTAGGTAGGTAGGTACCTACCTACGTATACCTATAGCAGGGGTGCCCATACTTTCGCTTAATGAGATCGACCTAGCAAAAATTTTCCTTAAAACCCCTCGCCACAGAACGATCGACCGGTCGATCGCGATCGACCGTATGGGCCCTTTGACCTATAGCCACATAATTCACTTCATGCAAAAGAGATGGCGCTGTATGCTTGTATCCGGTTATATGCAAAAAAAATAGGCGAGTTGGCCATCTATAACCAGTATCATATTATGTTTCCCGCATTCCGAACTTTACGTGTACAGGGCGCTACGTGATGCGCGCACAAAACTGTGAAAATGCACCTCGCGTCGACATGCCAGATCGGACTGTCAGCCCCGCGCATATACATGTACGTATCGGAGCGAGGGATGGAACGGCGCGTGCTGTTTCCCGCGTTCCGAACTTAACGTGTGCAGGGCGCTAATCTGAGAACCTCATTCGTGTTCGAAAGTAACCCCCCAGTTCTAAAATAAATGAAATGATTGCATGTGTCTAATAAAAAAAAATGTTACTAATATTATGAATGCGAAAGTCCGTTTGCTTGTTTGTTTCCTTGACATCTTAACCACAGAACTGATCATCGCGAAATTTTACATACACGTTGCCAGGGCAGGGGTAAAGAAAAAAGTATTGATCCCAAGAGATAGCAAAAATTTTTTCCAACCAGACGAAGTCGAGGGCAGCCGCGAGTAAAAAAAATAAAATGTGTTGATTGGCTCTTTTACTTACTTTAATATACCTAGTATTTTTTAATCTGGGTCCTCGCGTCAGGGAACCGCTAATGCTAAAGAAGTTATTGTAGCTGGACACTGCTAAATCTGGAAATTTTTGGGGTCCTCAGACATGACAACCTAGATTAAAATATAGTAAGTAAAGTTTACTTACTTTAATATTTGTAAGTAGGTACTTACAAAATAATATTAAAGTAAGTAGAAGAGCACATTTAATTTTTTGAGGTTTTTTGTGTCGGGGACATTAAATTTTAAATCTAATTTATTTCATACTTTTTAAATTACCTAAAATAGGTAGGAATTAACTAAAATAGGTTAATGGAAGTGATTTAATTTTTTATGAATGACACTGTAAGATTATTGTCAGACATTACGTACAATTTCAATTATGTTAATCTTTCAATCAATAGTAGGCTCTAAAATTAAAAGTTTTTATTTACTTTTATGCATTCTCTACCGGCACAAAAAATAAATGCCAAAATTAATAAATTTTTGTGGAACAGATGACTCAACAATATTTAGTCTTTTCCATTTGTGATTTCTGCTGATAACAGTGGTGTTATGTTATATTATCTGACTTTTGTAATAAACAACAGTGATACCATAAAGGCCCCTTACAAATACTCAGAATTGGTGATAAGAACACACATTAACAATTTGTAGTTGTTGAAAAGTTTTCACAAGTTTTATTGAACCTCTGACAACAACAAGCATAATAATTGGAGTTCATGAGTTGTTTACAAAGTGGCTAAGCAAAGGAAATGAAGGTTGTTTGGTACAATAACAAAGCATTATGTTGTTTGTTCACAGAGGTTCATAGTTAACTAATTGTTGTAAAAGATGTATAGTGATTAATGATAAGGAAATGTCAAAACTTACGTATTGGGTGCAGTAGTTCATCACTGGCATCATCTGAGCGGTGCTGTTTGAGTATTGCTGTGAGCCACGCATGCAGCTCTTGCTCATTCTCAGCAACAATACAGAACTGCTCCTCTCTGGTGAAGAGGGCTATTACATGCTTCTGCTTGAGGTCTAGTCTCCTGGTGATGTTGTAGCAGCTCTTGAGAGGCAACACTCTGCGTGGCGGCGCTCCAGAGCGAAACTTTTTCTCAGACTCGTAGTACTCCAGGCGTGCGGAGCAGTCGGCAGTCTCGGCGCGCAAGACGAAGTACTTCTTCTTCATCTTCCGCAGCTTCCGCAGGTGGCCCTGGCGCACCACGGCGCCCGCGCCCCCGCCAGCCGTGTCAGCCGACATGTTAACGCGCCCGCATCCCACTCCCCGACTAACACTGGCACATGCCAACCGATAACCTTGAAGTTGTTTACAACGCTGATGAAAGTCACCCGAACTGTTGAACCTACGCTACCACTGTCGAAATACGCGACGCGACGCAACTAAAAATACGTAGGCACTATCCTTTTCGGATAGTGCGTAAATAGTTGCGCTTATGATAAATCGAAGAGCGTAACGAATCCGTCTCGTCCAGCGTAGATCCACTCGCGCGCGCCATATGATATGACTTCTATTGGTGGGCGCCACGAATTCGAGACGACGCGGCGACGCGATAACACTCGATAGTAATCTATCTCTGATAAATAATCATCATAAATACGCCAACAACAAACACTATTCAATCCATAATTTGGTACGCTCGCTATTACACTCGGTCATTCACAGACACTCGAGTTTAGAAAGAGATAAAATCATTCATAGTAAACGTAATCCGCACCGCACGCCCTTCCGTAGGCAGGCACGCAGGCATGGAAGTCACGCCGTGCTCATGCAGTTTACAACATCAAAACATTCAATCTGTCCTGTCTCGGTATATCGCACTGTGGAACCTATGCTTCAGTAAAATCTCAAAACCAAAACTAATTATTTGTTTGTATGTCCGTCATGTCCGATCACTTGATTTATAAAAACTCGTGTATTTGCGCGTCGTTTTTTATTGGTTCTCGCTATTGCGTGTCATTTTTGTACGGCGAACGAAATCGAAACGAATAGTATCTGCTAGAGAGGTGGTAGTAGGAGAAAAGACAATAAAGTAATTGAATGAATTGAAATTATAAGTATTTATCGATTATATTTTTACAGTGTTGCTCACAGGTTGCCAAACCTACGCTCCGAGTGCAACGAGTGGCAACCCGAAATTGGTATGCTAAATGGGCGTATGTAATCGCGGCTATAATGTTGAAAAAAGTTGACTTACAAAAGTAATTTTTAAATTTGAGATTTTTGCATTCACAATGCTATTTTTATACAATACTAAATAGCGAGATGATCTGGTGCGAGTCATATTTTTCTAGTATATTATTTAGTATTTTACAAAAGTAAGTTAACATAATGAGTATTTGATTCTTTTTTGGTTTAAAAATTGTTAATTTAAAATAAATAAAGGACTATTTGTGACAGACTTTTATTGTTGTTACTTTTTAACACATGTTAAGGGTCTATAATTCTATTTACAGTGGAAAACAACGCCAATTTAATGCGTGAAAAAAGTTTCAGTTTCGGTTTCGGCTGAAACTGGAACCGGCCAAAAGTTCGGTTTCGGCTAAAATTCCAGTTTCGGTCGTACACTATCTACGAGGGTGGGTCAAAAAGTTCGCGGAATGGAGGGGAAAAATTAAGAAATTAAACACAAAATTATTTTTCCTTTTCAATATATTCTCCCTTAACTCTAATACATTTATCAGATCGGTGAATTAATTTATTAATACCCTCGAAAAAAAATGTTTTATCTTTGTCGTCAAAATAGGCCGAAATTGCGCTTTTCACTCGAATCCCTGCCTTGCTTGAAGAGGTTGTGCCACTTGTAAATCATGGTTTTACCAGGACAAGCATCCCCATAAACAGAAAACATCTCATTCCAAATGGTTTGAGGAGGTTTTCCTTGCTTGGTAAGGAACTTTATGACTGCACGAAATTCAATTTTTTCCATGTTTTAAATTTTCTTCCGGATTGACTTGTTGATTGACGTGTATCTCAGTGAATAATGACCTGTTTTTAATAAAAAAATATATTTATACCCTTAATGAGTGGCACAACTAGTGCAGGTAAAAAAAAGTGACCTTTTCCACCGTGGTCGTCTCGACAGGGCGTCCAGGCCTGGGATCGTCTTCAATCGAATCCCTGCCTTGCTTGAAGAGGTTGTGCCACTTGTAAATCATGGTTTTACCAGGACAAGCATCCCCATAAACAGAAAACATCTCATTCCAAATGGTTTGAGGAGGTTTTCCTTGCTTGGTAAGGAACTTTATGACTGCACGAAATTCAATTTTTTCCATGTTTTAAATTTTCTTCCGGATTGACTTGTTGATTGACGTGTATCTCAGTGAATAATGACCTGTTTTTAATAAAAAAATATATTTATACCCTTAATGAGTGGCACAACTAGTGCAGGTAAAAAAAAGTGACCTTTTCCCCCTCCATACTCCCCATTCCGCGAACTTTTTGACCCACCCTCGTATTATATTAGGTATATGAGCGAGATGAGGGAACGTGATTCTCACTATTATCTTATCTATTCAGATATTTGACCAATAACAGATATACTTCTATGTAATCTTTCGATTTTATTTTCCATAATTACGGCAAATCTCTAAGTACCTAGTGAAATAAATTGTTGAATAAACTAGTTTTCACTATTACTGTCCGTAATTTTTTTATTTGTTTACCCTCGCAATCGGGTAAAAATTTAGGGAAAAATATCCTAAGGTCAAGGAACACAACAAATATTCGACACGAGGTCCTTTACTCTTTTTTGTTTACATCAACAATGTTTGTTTTTGATCTCCATCGATGAATTTCACATAATCATTTGAACATCATTTGAACTTTGCATGTTTCGCGTATTTTGTTTTGTTGTGGCTCATCTCTACGTGTAATGTTGCCATAATAAAATTATAGTTTTTTCTTTTTTGGTTGCCTCATTCAAAGTGGTTCCCAAGATCAAGAACATAGATTAAATAATAATACTGGTTCCCAAGAACTTTAAATTCAGTGTACATTATCAAAGATATACGGCCTTGCCACAAAAGATTTTAAAACACTGTTTAGTAAAAACACTGTTTAAATGTCATGCCGTCTCTTTCAAACAATATTGTCAAAAAAGTGACAGCATCACATTTAAACAGTGTTTTAGTTAAACACGTGTTAAACAGTGTTTTGTGGTAAGGACGATAATATTTAATAATAAGACTAATATCCACATTTATTGGAAAAAAAAATCTATAAATTCATAATAAATTTTACCCCAGTTACCAAACGTATGTCAAAATAATATTCAGTCAGTGCGTGAAAAATAGTTTTTGAATTTTTAAAGCAATTTTTATGAATTTTTTTTTTTTTTGGAAGAAAATAAATGAAATGTAAAAAACCCTTTGTGCCGTTACAGCTCGACAAGAACAAAAGCGTAATGAGAAAAAAGTTATTTTATAACATTTCTTAGTATTCAATTCAATTCAATAGTAGTATTCAATCAAGGCTAGAAATTTGGGTGTTTTAATGGATAGTAATTTGAATTTCCACAATCACATTCTTGAAACAGTAAAAAATTGTTATTAAAGGTATTATATCAAGTACGTCAATACCTAAACGTTGACCTAAGAATAAAACTCTGTGATGCCCTTATTTTGTCCAAACTTAATTACGCAGACACAGTTATTGGTTCATGTTTGCTGGGTTACACCAAAAAACTGATTCAACGTATTCAAAACGCTTGTGCTCGTTTCTGCTTTCCCATACCACGACGGGCACATGTAACTCCATTTCTAAACCATAGTAATATTTTAAAGATGGAGACTCGTCGATCACTACATTTTGCATGTCTATTGTTTGGTGTCATAAAGACACAAACACCTTTTTACCTTTATAATAAGCTTAATTTTTCGCAGCGCCCGTGTAGATAAATATATCTAAACGGGTAATAACCCGGTTAGTGTTCCCTGGATACAGCACAGCTGCATTTCGTGGCAGCTTCAGATATCTTGCAACGAAATGCTGGAATAATATACCACCTCCAATTCAAAGTGCCAAAACAATTAAATCTTTTAAGACTAACCTTAAAAACTATCTTTTAAACTCACAAAAAAATGACACTTGACTATGCTGTGTCTCTGCGTGTTTTTGCGTATACCTACCTAGGTACCAACATCATTATTGCTTTTCTTGTAAGTCCATTTAGATACGATAAGCATTTTTGTACGACTTTACATTTTTCACATGTTTATTTTGCTTTTCTTGTAAGTCCATTTAGATACGATGAGCATTTTTGTACGACTTTACATTTTTCACATGTTTATTATGCACTACCTATCTACCGAATGTAAAATTATTATACTTTGGTGAGCACGGAAGATCAGTGTTAGGGCACACTTTGGGTGCCTTTTATGCTGAGTGTGAGCCTTTTTTGTGTTCCTTTTAGACTAAGCTAATAATAATTAAGAAGATACCTAATTAAGTACCTATTGTGTTCGTGTTATTTAATTTTGGTTCACAAAATAAATATTTTTCTATTCAAAGTTCAAATCAAAATCAAAATCAAAAAAAATCATTTATTCAGTCTAGGCTGTTACAAGCACTTGTGAATGTCAAAGAAGCTACGCTATCGGTTCGCAAACCCAGCCTGCCTAGCATGACCGATTTATATCGCGTGATATAGCATTTTATCGACACTCAACTGTCAAATTCTTTTGTCTTTTTGACAGTTGAACGTGATAAAACGCTATATCACGCGATATAAATCGGTCATGCTAGGCAGGCTGAGCGGGAGACCTTGTAACGAGAAGAACCGGCAAGAAACTCGTCAAGGGCTGCTTTTTTCTCCCTGTGTATTTCATACAGAGTCGTCAACATTGAAAAATGAGCTCCACATTTAAAGTGAGGTCATTTTCCATCACAATAATTAACAAAAGTTTGCACACAATGGGTAGGTAGGTTGAAATTAAATACCTACTACATATCGGATAGGTAATTGTGAGAGTAAATAACTTTCAACTAGTTGAGAAATCAGTAATCACTATGTCTGCTACTCGAAAGTGCACCTAAGTAGGCAAAATTTACCAAAAAACACTTGATACAAGACATAAAAAATAACAATAAAAAAACGCAATTCTTACAATTCAATATGCGTTAAGATGGGTACGTATCAGAATGTCTAAAGTTAGAATGTCTAAACTTAAAATGGCAAAGTTCAAAATGTCAAAAATCAAAATTCAAATGGTTTAAAATGTCGAAAATCATTATGTTTAACTTCAAAATAGCAAAATTCAAAGTATCAAACGTATCAAATACTTGACGAGTTGAAATATCAATGGTCATTAAGTCTAAAGTTCACAATGATTTATTTGAATTGGGTTGGATCTTAAAACGAATCGCTTTCTTTGAGGTTAATTGAGTCTGTGGAGGTCTTTGGGCTTCGCCTGAAATGCTTTATAGCAAATTTAGCTGCCGGAAATGAGCCTAAACTAGTCTACTGGGACTTAAAACCGTAGACCATAGGTCACGAGATAGGTGCGAGGAGCGTAGCGACGAGCATGTTAGGTTGACATGAACCCATCGCGCGAGTCGAGCGAGCGAAGCGAGCGTGCCGCGGTAGCGGCCGGCGAAGCGCCAGAAAAAAAACTATTTCAAACTCAATTGGTGGATTTTGTTCGGCGGCTACTTAATCAGTGACTGGCACCGGCTACCGAATCAGGAAGCGGCGTGGCTATGGTGATGTGCGGCGGAGATACAGAGGTTAACACGCAATTATTTTACCTAATTAATTAGGTACCCAAATGAAAGAAAGGCATAAGTAAATTCTTTACGTCATTAATTATGTATTTTGATTATTAGACATTTTAAGTTTTGATCATTTGAACTTAGACATTTTTAGTTTGGACTATCTGACCGCTTGACATTTTCGTTTTTGACATTTTGAACTTTCGACATTTTAATCGTTAGACATTCAAATTTTTGACATTTTGAACTTTGCCATTTTAAGTTTAGACATTCTAACTTTAGACATTCTGATACGTACCCTGTTTGACAGTGACCACACAGTGACAGCGTTTCCCAGCCGCGATTACATACGCCCTTAGAGTAAAGCCGCGATTACATACGCCGATTTAGCATCCTTACTGGGGATCCAATTTCAGATTGAAAACGATGCTCCGAATTGGATCCTAATTGGGGACTTGCAGGGCTGCCTCCCTATCCAAGGCTTTTTCTCTAGTGTAGGAAAGGCAAATGAAATTAAGACTAAAAAGTGATTGCAGATAAGTTTTAATTTTTTTGCTGATTTATTAAGAAAAAGAAACAAATTTCGCAAACATAAAGGAGCTGGTTCTCATAGTTTCTGTTGCTGATAATGGCAAAGTTATTCACCATCTAATTTGGCTATCACAAGTCGACAAACTTTGAAAATGAAATTGCTGCGAAAATAGGCATCACTGTCAAAAGAATGTGTTGCCTACTTGAAAAAATAAGATTAAAGAAGAAGAATTTTTTAATCAATAAATACGTTAGAAAATATATTTTATAATGTTTGACTGTTCTTTCCACCACCCAGTTGCGAATCACCCCAGTTTACCGGCATACTGTAGTTATACGAACCTGCCTGGACCAAAGAGAATAT
Organism: Agriphila straminella; assembly: GCA_950108535.1. Classification (NCBI taxonomy): domain Eukaryota; kingdom Metazoa; phylum Arthropoda; class Insecta; order Lepidoptera; family Crambidae; genus Agriphila; species Agriphila straminella. The sequence goes on from OX467319.1 coordinate 1,543,463, forward strand.
CGAAAAAAAACACTATACTTACATACTCCGTTAGTAGTGTAAATTCATTGTTTAATCTATGTACATTAAGTTATTGTCAAGAACTGGTGCAACCCTAATCGGAGAAATCAGATACTAATTGGGGCATAGTGTGATCGCTACATCCAATTTGGGTTCCTAGATTGGATCCCCAGTAAGGATGCGAAATCGGCGTATGTAATCGCGGCTTAAGACGCGCTGCATAATACGCCGATCATCAGACCCACACTATTTTCCTACAAAGTACTCGTCAAGACGAATCAAACGAGCACAAACTCGATGGGGTGGCACGGTTTCAATATTGAGTTCCTATAGCATGGCCTTCCAGCTTCATCATCAGACCCCAAGGTACAATAAGAGACGAGGTCCAGACCTCGTCTCTTATTGTAGTACTTATCAAGACGATTCTAACGAGCCCAAACGCGATGGAATTGTATGGTTTCATCATAGAGTTCCTGTGGCGTTCTTCCGGCTCCATCATCAGATCAGCTCAATGGCACCATAATACTGCATTGCCTTTTAGTTCTGACCTATGTTTAAAGTTTTAAGTCTAAAGCTCATCGGGAAGCTAATATAAAATCTTTCGCAAACTTTATGGACAAACAAACAAAATAACCTAATAAAAACGTGTTAATAAAATAAAATAAAGTACCTATACCTTAGCGATATAAACATTCCTATATAAATAGACTTTGCTTTTATATTAAATTAGGTAACCAGTTATATCAGCTCCTACCTCCTAGACTAAAATTCTCAGTACATAAATTAAAACGATCGAGAGCGCAAATTAAAATGACTCAAAATAATACTAGCTCTGAGGTTCAAATTCGATTGCAATAGTGTAGCGCACGGAACGGCAACGGCGCGATTAGCCGCTTCCGAGCCATTATTTTGAATTTTTTGGCGGGAAAACGGTTTTTGGCTTATAATTTCGAAACTAAGAGGCCCAGAGATTTGAAATTTTGCCTCGTGTGTGCTGCAATTATAACATATCATTTGATCTTTAAAACGAAACTCTAACATATACAGTTACAGCAATTCACCATGTGTCAGCCGGTGACACGGGTCCTCAGCTTACACATAGATATCGGCTCGTAGCTCAAAAACCTTTCGAGTTAAAGTTTTGATAAATTTGGAGTCTAATGCTGCAATTCGGCTGAAAATTTTGAAGTATAGTACATAATCGTAGCTTAAATAATTTTGAAAATACTGCTGTGCAAGCCAGTGACACGGGTCCCCAGCTCGCACACAGTTTTATGCTCGTAGTTTCAAGAGTATTTGAGTGTGATGGTTGGTTTTTTTGTAGTCTAAAACCCTAACCTCACTGGTTTGCCTTAACGGCATGTGTAAGCTGTAGACACGTGTCGCCAGCTCGCACACATAAAACAACTCATGGTAACGAGCTTATGGTGGCTGCTATTATTATGTCTGGAAGTTTGATTGCTGCTATTATGCTTTAAAATATGGCATGCTTAGAATTTCTCTATAGCCTATGAGGAAGCTGGAGACCCACTCATTGCAACAAAGTTACATAAATGCTATAGACTAAAATGTTAGTCTGGACAAGGCTTAAATAATTTTACTCTTTGACACAAAATGTCCGACGACGACGGACGTCTTTCCGTCATTCATTCATTTCATTCGCTTTGCTAAAAAAGAAGTGAGAAATGTTGGCGAATTAATTGTGTGTCGTTATTACTTACGTGTTATCTTTTTGTTACAATTTAATAGCAAGAAACTGTTCATATTGTTAAAAACAAGGTACGGAATGTTTAGTGATCGTTGTTAACAAAGCAGTTGTTGTTTACATTGTGAAATACTTATTTCTAGACTATCATCGTGAAATTTATTTTGTTGGCGAAAGGAGAGGTTTTTGTTGCGTTTTCGGTGGTCGATAAGTGATTTGGTGGTATGTCCGTGGCATTGATGGACCGTGTCGGAGACTCCGAGTACTGTTGTGAGACAGATGTGATATCATGGGTCTTGTCTTGATGCCCTTTCATCCTGTCCGGCGTAAGAAGTTGCAACAGTGTTCCTACAAGACTGCGGCTCAGTTTTGCAACAATCATTAGAGCGTAGAAATCGTGTCAAGCTTCCACCTTACATGATAAAGCCAATGGTTTTAACTAAAGTTTTTATTTACAGGTGTTACAAGTGATTGGACAATGGATATTATCTATTAGACTGAGGTAATACACCTGTGTATGTATTGTTTTCATGAATTCTTTTTATCTATTTTGCTTAAAAGCTTTAGAATTAGTATTATTTTAGCTGTATGTAAAGAGAATTAGTATTATTTTAGTTTAGAGCTTTAGCAATCCTGTTAAGTGATTGTCTTATTATAAAAGAAGGTTTAAGTTATTATTTGGGTCGGGTGGTTGTGTTTGCAAGTTGCAAACAGTTTTATTAATAAACAAGATAGTTTCAGAGATATGGCATCAGGAACATCATCCCTGGAGAGTAATGGAAGTAATGGTTTGTATCTTTAATTTATTAATAGAATTATGAGAAATTACAAAGTAAATTGTAAATAGGTAATTAAGAATATACATAGGTTGTTTCTTTGGTCCGTATTTATAAACAGCTCTCTATGTCGAGAGCTATCTTGAGATCATACTTGAGATCCAGTTTGTTTAAGAACAGCATCTCAAATATGATTTCAAGATTGCTCTTAACTTTGAGAGTAGTTGAGTATGTGGAAGTGCGGGCAGCGTCCCACAAGTCTATAAAATGTTGTCGCTAACCTGTTTAAATGTACCATTATAAGTTATATAACAATTTTTACTTAGACAGACTTTCAATTATGTTAAGTAAAGAATGGAGAAGTGAAATTGTAAACGGTAAGCAAAACTAATTCAAATAAAGTCAACTAAAGATTTGATTTGACATGGTCGAATAGAACTAATTGAAGTTTTAGTTATTATTTACTATTTGAAAATGGTAGCTTTGCATGCAATTTAACATGCATAATTAAATTTGTTTACACAGATGCCATAAACTTCAAGGTAACCTTGAAATTGCACTAAAATCCAGTGACCTACTGCTATGAGCAGGATGTGACTGTAGATACATAGTATTGTATTACCAATACCAACCAACTATGACCTAGAAAAGTATTCAATAACAGTTGATATGATGTCTTTTGTGACCATAAAATATAATTAAAAAGGTTTCTTTAAAAATTGCCACTTTAAATCCATTCGTATAATTCATTCTAGCTCAGAAAAAAATATGATCTGAGAAATATTAAATTCAAAATTCAAAAAAATGCAAAAATTATTTATTTGTGTCTTTACATTTTTAACAAAATCAAATTAACGATAATAACCACATTAGTCAAAGACTGTGACTTATAAATGCAAATAAAAATTAGTATGTGTGTTTGTGTGTGTGTATGTTGTGTGTGTGTGTGTTGTGTGTGTGTGTGTGTGTGTGTGTGCGTGCGTGCGTGCGTGCTAAATGTCATTCGTAATGTAAAACAAGAGACTCGACATCTTCGTAATTCAGGCTAAATTACACATAAAATAAAAAAAACTGATATTTGACCCATCAAGCGAGACAAAATGAGGCATTATAGATTTTCCATTGTTGTCCGGCCTCATGCCGCCATCTCGCGTTTAATGAATTAAACAGAAAGTATTCATTACAAAATAAAGTACTAACTAATTAATAGAATAAACTTATTGTCATAACATTTTGTTGTTGGATATGTGTATTAGTAACAGTTAAATTATGTCAGTATTGTTTATTATTGGCTTCATGTCAATAATCTAAATCCCGTAGGAGAAAGACTTGTTTTCTAGATATCAAGAGTTGCTTAGTTACTAAAATATAATAAATATATCTCTCACTAAGGATATGAATGAACAGAGTTTGTTTGTTAGATGAATCACAGTCAGCAGCGAAAATATTTTTTTTACAGAATCAATATCACATAGCTATGTGAGCAGCGAACGGCCGCAAATCCCCAGTATCCCCATAGAGTATGATGTCTTAACGGGCAATCAGTGCTACGAGAACAACTATAAAGGGCACAGCGGGCACGTGATGAGCGGCCCGTATGAACCTTTGGGCCAGTATGACGTCATAAGCAAGCAGACCAATGAGAGCCTCAAGCAGAAATGCGAGAAGGCACTACATGAGCTCAATCAGCTGCGGAGACAGCACACGGAGACGTCGCGTCGCTGCGAGCATGTTATGAAAGTAAGTTAATTTAAAGAAGTGATTACACAAGATACCTTTTAATTAAATGCTTAAGGAGGGAGTTACACAAGAAGAAATCGCCACTCGCGTGCGAGACTCCTTGTGTAACAGCCTCCTAATACAAGCAAAAGCCAGCAATGGGTGTAATGATTTAGGATAAGCTTTTTTATTTTGCCCCTTCAATCGAATTATATCTTTCGTTACCAAGAGCCAGTTGGATCTAGCATGTCTGCTTAGGTCATTGACCAATCTTTAGGTAGACTTTAGGTGGGCAACCTCTACTAGAGCATTACAACTGAGTGCTTCCGTGCTTCGGAGGGCACGTTAATTAAACTGTCGGTCCCGGCTGTTGTCATCTGATAACAGTCGTTAAGCCAAGTTAGAGGCCTTACAGGCGGCTTGATAAACTGTAACACCAGAGGTGGCCACTATTCCTCATTCGATAATAATAATAACTAGAGCATAGAGTACATTATTATACTAGAGAGTAGAGGCTAACTTCACAGCCGCCAACCACTGCGCGTAGCCTTGCGTGCCCCACTTCTCGACTCTCCCACTCATGTATTGTGTTCTGCGCATCGACTCGCGTTATATTCCAAGCCGCCAATAAGTTTTAAACGCATTATAATATTCTAAATCATTCAATAGATTAGGGTAGATTTAATAGCGGGGTGCCTACATGACGAATTTTTTAATACTCTTAGAACTTGTCAGTTTTCTGAGTGTCCATCAATGCGTCTCTTTTGTTGCTATACAGCGAGAAAGAGACACATTGATAGCCATTCAGAAAACTGCCAAGTTTAAGAGGTTGTAATACCCACACAGGAGCTGGAGTACTTCAGGGGCCAACACCGAGCAGCCATGAACCAACTAGAAGTGTCCGCGCAGGAGGCCAGCAGCCTGCGCGGCAAGTATGGGGATCTGCTCAACGATAATCAGCGGTATGTCAATGTCAACCTTAAATACATATTGATAAGGCTCACTAATGTTTAATGGACAAATTAGAGGGAGAGCAAAATGACCTATTCGCAATATGCCTCATTCTAATCTATATAAAGAAACTTGAAGCTAACAAAACACATCAACGACAACCATCGGTATTCTAACGGCCGTTTGCACTAAACTTCAGAGAGTTTATGCACTACACTAGCGCCGCCAATGGAAACAAAATCATAGTGCTTAAATAAAGACGAAATTGTGAATTGTGTTCTTCTAGTGTACTCCGAAGAATCTTTGTGGTACTTTTTGTTGTTTAAACAATATTTTATAACCTTTCGTTTAGTTGTCGTTTAGTTTATTGCTAAAGGTGGCCACTTTTAGCAATAAAACTATTAAACTAAACGACAGACTAGAAAATATTGTTTAAGCTTTAAAAAGTACTACAAATCTTATTCAGAGTACACTACAATAAGAACACCATTCACAATTTCGTCTTTATTTAAGCACTATGTTTTTTTTCCATTGGCGGCGCTAGTGTAGCGCATAAACCCTCTTAAGATTCGCCGTAGTCTTTTCTTAGGTACAACTAGACCAAGATAATTAGGCACATTACAGCTGCATGACAGCTAAGTTCATGACACCATTTTAATTTGGTTGTGTTGTAGTTAGGAAAAGTTTTAGGCGATTCTTAAGTTTAGTGCAAACGGCCGTATCAATTACTTTTCAATTACTTTTACTATCAATAGGGATGTTGACTATTTTTTTTATTTTATGTTACATAAATTAGCTCTCAAAAAAAGAAACATTGGTAAAAGAATTAATTCGCTAGCATGAAAACTGCCCGAGATATCACAGTGTGAAATGCACACAAATGGACTCGATCAAAAACGCTCCATACTAATGGCTTGCACGTTATGACGTCACGCCGTGCTAGTTTGTATGCAACGCGTAGGAAATTTGTTCGGCAGCTATATTAAATATTGTGTTTATCAAAATAGTTTCTTAGACAAATTTGCTATACATTTTACGGACTAATTAAAGGTATTATTTATTTTAATAAATTTTATACTTTTTAAATGGACTTGTCCACCCAACTTTGAAGGGTCATAAAACAAATAATATGCAATATATAAAACCAAGAGGTATACAAGCTACTCTAAAAGTTTAATATGTTTACGATTTTTATTAGTATTTCGTTATTTTATTCATTAGTCAACATCCCTATTACTTTTAAACACATACCTACCTATTTATAAGACATACTTACTAATGTTTAATAGATAAGTCCTTACTTCCTTACTAATATTCTTACTTTTTAAATATTATAAATGCTTAGAGCATTTAACCAATGGAGCGCGGCCGGCCATTGCCATTCTGTATCACTTCGTGTCGCGTGAGTGTGCTTCATCACTAAATATTAAGCGATTAAGGTGATTAGTATCCTCACAGTGGCGCCCTCATCTTAATTAAATTGATTGCTCGCTAAGTACATAATGTATCGAAAATTCAAACGTTGCGATTGAAGCTAAAGTTATGTAGTTTATTTACAAATAATAAACTTTCTAAAATATAGTTCGTTGTAGTAGTAGTAGGCAAAAGTGCTAAAAGTGGCCACTTTTTGCTCTTTTGCCTACTACTACTACAACAATAGTAGTTTATGATACAAGGTTGGTAAGGAGGTTTTTAAAATGAGTTGACGCTTTATAAGCCCGAGCCGCAGGCGAGGGTTTATAATCGTCACGAGTTTTAAAAAACCTTAACAACCGTGTGCCATACTACGTTTTTCAATACATTTGCGAGAAAACATTATAGGTACTTCTGAAATTGTAATCTATACATATAATAAAACTTTAAATTTTAAATATTTGTGCGCGAAATACGCAAAAACCGCTAAACTAATTTTGATGGATTTATCACAATTTAGTAGATTGAAGTCCAACTTAAAATCTAAGCTATGTTTCATCAAATTCAGGTGGGTGGAACCAGAGAAACAGCTTGAACTCTCCGTAGTTCTAGCTTTCATACACTAAAGGGGTCATTTAAACTGGTTGCTATTTTTTTCTACTGTCCAGGCGGATAAAGTCGCGGGCGGAAACTAGTAGAAATTTAAAAAAACGTTCGTAAACAAAAACGCACGGCGCCGGCGTGCGGTAAAATCAACTTTCCGCACGCTGTACTAATCCGTAAACAAAAACGCACGGCGTGCGGTAAAATCAACTTTCCGCACGCTCGACTGTCATCGTAAACTTACATTTTCGAGCAACTGTATTGAAATAGTAGTTTATGATACAAGGTTGGTAAGGAGGTTTTTAAAACGAGTTGACGTTTTATGAGCCCGAGCCGTAGGCGAGGGTTTATAATCGTCACGAGTTTTAAAAAACCTTAACAACCGTGTGCCATACTACGTTTTTCAATACATTTGCGAGAAAACATTATAGGTACTGCTGAAATTGTAATCTATACATATAATAAAACTGTAAATTCTAAACATTTGTGCGCGAATTACGCAAAAACCGCTAAACGAATTTTGATGATTTTTCACAATTTAGTAGATTGAGGTCCAATTCAAAATCTAAGCTATGTTTCATCAAATTCAGGTGGGAGGAACCAGGGAAACAGCTTGAACTCTCCGTAGTAGGTACTAGCTTTCATACACTAAAGGGGTCATTTTAAACTGGTTGCAGTATTTTTCTAATGTCCACACCGATGAAGTCGCGGGCGGAAGCTAGTAGAAATTAAAAAAAACGTTCGTAACCAAAAACGCACGGCGCCGGCGTGCGGTAAAATCAACTTTCCGCACGCTGTACTACTCCGTAAACAAAAACGCACGGCGTGCGGTAAAATCAACTTTCCGCACGCTCGACTGTCATCGTAAACTTACATTTTCGAGCAACTGTATTGAAAACTATATTTTACTGAGGTTATTGTTTGTACATAAACTATAGAACCTTAGCTTATATCTCAACGTTTGAATTTTTGATACAGTATGTACTTAGCGAGCAATGAATTTAGTTAAGGTGAGGGCGCCACTGTGAGGATACTAATCGCCTTAAATAAGACAGTCTGAATATCGCGTACTGAAAATTGTTTAGTGTACAGTCATAGTATAATAATGAGTACTAGCGTACAGTATGGCCGCTCCCTGCCCCCCGCTGAATGCGCCCCCACCCGCTATTAGTTACCTCACAGTTACCGACTGCCAAAGGCACGGTGCGCAGTGATTCACTACGCACCACGTCCTTGACATCCTTCACTGCCCACATTTACGGCCTTACCACAAAAGATTTTAAAACACTGTTTTGTAAAAACACTGTTTAAATGTGATGCCGTCTCTTTCAAACAATATTGTCAAAAAAGTGACAGCATCACATTTAAACAGTGTTTTAGTTAAACACGTGTTAAACAGTGTTTTGTGGTAAGGCCGTGAATGTTTACAAACTGCGCGGTAGCCCTAGACTTACACACACAGTTGCGCGTGTACAAAAAGTCCTCTGACGTTATCTGTTTATAACGGGGCGGCTGTATAGAGTGCATTGGGAGTGACCGAGGTGTGGTACAGTAGCCGGCAAACATCTTGAAATGGGGTGGGGATTGCGCAGAACACGTATTTTGGGTATGCGTAGCGGTGATGTATTGGCGGCGGGAGAGGGGCGCGCGCTATAGGTCGCTCGCACGTGCATATGCGCGAACTTATCCCCACTCCGTCGAAAGAGTGTCAAGATGATTGCCGTAATCTGTAATACACGCTACACGTTTGTTACACGCTAAGTGCCCTCAGTATCTATATGATAAACTAAGTATGAAAAAAAAATTTCATCACTGAGAGACAGAGGTCCGTTGTTGCATTTGCCTATGTTCAGGTTGGCGAGCGCGCGAGGTTGTTTTAAGCATGCTTCCGCTAAAATATGGAATGACTTGCCTCCACCCTTGCGAAAAATTACATTTAATACCACTCTGCCAACTTTTAGGAGATATTGCCGTGACTGGCTGCTTGAACAGCAGACTCGCGCGCTCGGATTGGTCTGAAGAACTGTAGAGTTTTTCATACTGCTATATTTTGTTATTTTGGAAACATTTATAAACGTTTACTACTATTAGACTTGGTGTCCTAAAATGTCATTATGAGAAGTGTCTTTCTGTTGGGGGACACAATATTGTTCAGGTTATGGCAGAATACCAGAGGCTGTGGGTTTCCCTCCCGCGGTCACTGAGTCGTTAACCTTTTTGTTAAATTGTTGTAGTATTTAATCATTGCATGTATACTATTGTTTTGAGACAAATAAATGATTTTATTATTATTAATAGTAGCTTTAAAGCTGTAAATAATGTGGTCTCCCAGGCTAGAGCGCGAAGTCCAGCACCTCCAGCAGACCAGCAACCCCGAGGGCAGCTCGGACGCGCTCGTGCACACGCTGCGGAAGCACGAGGCGCTCAAGGAAGAGTTCGAGTGCTTCCAGAAGAGGTTAGCACACTGATCACCACTCCGCCTTATCACAAAATGATGTTACACTAGTGCGTTTCAAAATAAAATTTAGAGAACGACGACCACTTCTCATACAAAGGCTGACCTTTCAAATAGCTTTAAAAAATTGATGTATAATGATAAATATTATATTTGAATAGTTGCTACGACCGTAGAGCACTAGTATTTATTGAATTTTAATTTGGCAATCAGAAGAATCTATATTATTATGTTCTAGTTTATATTAATTGGAATTATTGCCAATCTTTATTATTAATTTTCTCTATTTCTGTACTGCGGATTTTAATTTTAGTTACCAATTTATAAATAGCAATATAAATCCAATTATGAGCTACCTTACTTCTTTATACACATACAACATTTTGACAGGTCATAAATGGGCGTCGTTCTTTGGCATATGTAAATTGTTGACTTTTTGTCTGATCTTTATTGCTTGAAAATATGGTTGAACTTTGCGTTGTAATAAGTAAAGGGAATTCGGTAAATAAGTAGTGATTTTAATGTTGTAATGGACAGGTACTTTGCCTTGTTTTGACTTATTTAATAAATAACCTAGCAAGACTATGCACGATCGAAATCACAGGCTAAACCAAACCACCTGGGGCCCAAGTCTGCTATTGGTAACGTCATAATTGTGTTTCAATTGTGTTTCGGTTTTGGGTTTATGGTTTAAGAAACAAGAACTGTCTGAAAAAGCATTTCAACTCGAACACGATTGAAACACGATTATGACGTTAACAATAGCAGACTTGGGCCCCTGGCCAGGGGGTCTGCTAATGTTTTCGTCAAATTGTAGTTCAATGGTGTTTGAATGGTTATGCTTGTTGACACTGTTCTCGTTTCTTAAACCCAAAATCGAGACACAATATGTTTCCGTTTTGGGTTTAAGAAACACAACTTGTTGGGTTTATGAAACAAGAACTGTCTCAAAAAGCATTACCATTCAAACACTATTGAACTACGATTTTGACGAAAACATTAGCAGACTTGACCCCAAGTGGCCACGCGAAGCGCGAACGTGTAACAGACGCGCGAACTCCCTTCATTGCGCGCGATTCGCTTACTGAACAACGCTTTATTCTCTCACACGTCATATAATAGGAATTCGCTCGTCGCGTCGCCGTTCGCAGCTTCGCCTAGCATGCACGCACTACGACTATTTGTCGACACTTTACTCGCGATGTCTGTCTTGCTTATATCAGTATGGTGTGAGCGAGACAGATCGCGCGTGTCGAAAAAGTTTAGTCGCGGTTCGCAGATAGGCTTAACTCGCGATGTCTGTCTTCCTCATATCAGTATGGTGTGAGCGGGACAGACTGCGCTTACGCGAAAAGTGTCCAAAAAGTTTTGTCGCGGTTCGCATGTAGCCGGTAATAACTAGTCTTCATTTTGTAATAAGGCGGCTGAACTAGTGCGCAGTGAAAGGAATATGAAAATGATTGTATAGCTTCCGCATCAGATACGAGGACCTGATAGAGACGCACAACGCGACGCTAGAGAAGCTGCAGATGGTGCAGGAGGAGAACAGCCGTCTCAAGACGCAGTGCCATGAGCTCACGCAGGAGAGGAACTCGGTGGTGGGTATTGTTGCATTTTTTTTTGCGTTTAGTTACTGTTGAGGCAAGACCTCTTCACAAGTAAATTTAGCGAAAAGTATTCGTAGAAACTTGATGCCCTGGTACAGGTTTCCTCAATGCAACGTCATCTGTGCACGTCATGTTTACATTTTGTCCTTTTTGCTGATTCTGAATTTCTATCGCAAGTTTCGAAAGTTCCGATACAAATGTAAATGTTTTGTTAACTACCAAGTTAATATGTAATTTCTTTTGAACCTAAATAGCTTTGCATTTTTAAGTATAAAATTGATTGAATATCATTACGCTTTCGTGGAAGCCCAGCGTGCCGTTGACCGTACAGAGCTAACTAACTCAATATTAACAAACGGCGTATAGGAAATGTTTGTACTTATCTGAACTGTAATACACAATTTGCCCATCGATTCTACTGTTTTCTTGGTAGCTTTCTTTATAATAAAGTTAACTCATGTCTTTCAGTCTATCCTCTCACTCTCACTCAATCTTGCAAAAAGAAAATTTCCCAGTGGTTACAGCAATTTAACTATAATGACACAGAAAACCTGCTCGTCCCCATAATGTAAATAAAACTCATCGCTCTGCTCTATTTACAACACACACACACACAAACACACACACACACACTAACTCTGCACTAACTTAGTTTAAATTTTTATATAGTTTGTTTAATCATCACATCAACTAGATTGCCACAAATGTCCGACGGTGGGAGCCTGATGATCTGTGCTTAACGGGTATTTACTTACCCATTTTGGACATCAGTCTCACACAAACCTAGCTTAGTACATACAAAATAAGGTATAATTTAGGATTATTGTTTGTGATGAGAAAATAAAGATTTATTATTATTAACTAAAAGTTGTAAATTTAGATTTTGCAGAACGCATTTTATTCAACGAAGTGATAAATTCGATATGTTGTCATAGATTCGTGAACGAAACGCGTTGAAGCAACAAGTGGCGAGCGTGGTCCGGCAGTGGGAGGGCGGCGTTAGAGAGCGCGCAGATATTAAACGGTTGACGGATGAGCGGAACGCCGCGCTCACGGAGTATACGCTCATTATGAGCGAGAGGTAAGTCTTGATACGCTCGTAATAAGCTGCATCCAATACCCCAACCAACTTACGGAAACAATTTGAACACCAGTTAACACAGCCTTTGCAGCTAGACAGTTTGATAAACAGGTAAACTATCTAACAACTTTAATAAGAAACTTAATATTTTTTCCCTAAACTATTTTAAATGTAAAAAAACCATAACAGCTTGGCTTAAATCACTCGATTACATAAATACTGAAAAATTATTAATAAATGAAAGAAATATGTAAGTTAATTTTAGTAGCTCAATTTAATAATGATTGGCATGAATAAATATGAGATACAGACCATTTAACAAACACACATACACACCCACACATGCATGCAACAATTATATAAGTATTTTTTCTTTTATATTGCTATGTACTTACCTTTTTATTTACTTTTCTCCATTGCTTTGTTTTAATTAAACTTACCTGACAGATAATGAAAATGGAAGAGCGATGGCTTCCTGATACAGGTATTTTTTATACTTACTAGGAATGTCATCTCAATTTTGTAATCACTTGGTTTGTATAAAATTAGGACCTTTTCATAGCGTTAGCGCGATTTCTGTCCAGCTTACACTGCCTTTTTTGTGTTATGGCAGGGGTACTCTTTTAGCTTATAGTACGCCAAACGAAGGAAAATTACCCCCCCGTTAGCTCCACCTCCATCCGTCGGTACTTTGAGTATGTTCTTTTAGACACCATTCCCTACAACTATGCCAAAAATCCAATGCCAAGTGGAGCTCGGTGGCGCAGTGGCTTAGCGCCTGGCCCAGCGATTGCGGAAGTTAAGCTACATTCGTAAGGGTCGGTCATGGGATGGGTGACCAAAAATTTATTATCTCGAGCTCCTCTGTGCTTCGGAAGGCACGTTAAGCCGTTGGTCCCGGCTGCATTTGCAGTCGTTAACACCCACCAATCCGCATTGGGCCCGCGTGGTGGTTATGGCCCATCCTCCTTACCACCCATAAGGAAGGCCTGTGCCCCAGCAGTGGGGACATCAAAAATGGCTGATGGACATGCCAAAAATCGCTCATACACGAATTATTTCCCCTATGGGGCAGTTTTTGGTGGTCCTTTGGCGGGCTATTACACTGCACTATTGTTAAGTAATGTCATTTGCCGTCAATCTTTTGCAAGTACCTTCAGTATATTCTCAGTTTACCGTCAATCTTCTGCAAGTACATACCTTTCGTATGAAACATACATACATATACTCACGCCTGTTTCCCATGGGGGTAGGCAGAGACTATGGAACAGCTACAATAAAAAATAATCATCCTTCAAATGCCTTTAAAACACATATGCATACACCCTCAACATTAGCAGTTTACCACATTACTTCAAGTAAGAAAAATCACAAATTCTTCTAAGTTAAAACGATGCTTTTTATAACAGAGATACGGTGCACAAAGAAATGGAAAAGCTATCAGATGATCTCCAAGCTGCGTTGAAGCGTGTAGCCGCCTTAGAAGCCGCCTTGCAAGCGTCCAGGGAGGAACAGCGCGCGGCGGCTGTACAGGTATGATTTAGACTCTATTCCATTTAACGATAAGGTCTATTTTGGCATACAATCACGCCTTAGAAGCTGCCTTGCAAGCTTCTAGGGAGAAACAGTGCGCGGCGGCTGTACAGGTATAATTTAGACTATTCCATCTAACAATAAGGTCTATTTTGGCATACAATCACGCCTTAGAAGCTGCCTTGCAAGCTTCTAGGGAGAAACAGTGCGCGGCGGCTGTACAGGTATAATTTAGACTCTATTCCATCTAACAATAAGGTCTATTTTGGCATACAATCACGCCTTAGAAGCTGCCTTGCAAGCTTCTAGGGAGAAACAGTGCGCGGCGGCTGTACAGGTATAATTTAGACTCTATTCCATCTAACAATAAGGTCTATTTTGGCATACAATCACGCCTTAGAAGCTGCCTTGCAAGCTTCTGGGGAGGAACAGCGCGCGGCGGCTGTTCAGGTATGATTAAGACTCTATACCGCATAACAATAAGGTCTATTTTAGTATACAATCATAGTCAACCAGCGACCGCCCATGACTTCGCCTGCGTAAAACATTTTCTTGCTATCCCTCGGGATCAATACTTTTTTTCGAGATGAAAGATACCCTATGTCCTTCTCTGTACCCCAGACAAAGTGTATGTAAAATTTCATGATGATCGGTACAGTAGTTAAGACTTGAAGTCGTAACAAACAAACAAACGGACTTTTACATCTATAATAGTAGGATAGCGTTGAAGCGTGTAGCCGCCTCAGAAGCTGCCTTATTGCAAGCTTCCAGGGAGGAACAGCGCGCGGCGGCTGTACAGGTATGATTTAGACTCTTTTTCGTCTAACAATAGGGTCCATATTAGCATACAACTATCGGGTCATTTTGAACTGACCATCCTTTCAAGTATGTTTCCAGTCCATGAATCTAAATAACTTTCTCAAAGAAATATGTGTCAAATTTCGCCACAAAATTTTGGTCATCCCATACTAAATTGATCACGTAATCTCTTAGATTTGTATGGATAGTCGATTTTTTTTACATATTTGGCCATGTGTTCTTTGAGGAAGTTATTCAGTTTCATGGACTGAACACATCCTCAAAAATTGGATGGTGAATACAAAATGACCCGGTATACATACATACATACATACATACAACCCATAACAATTATATGGCAACATCTATGTTTTAGTTAAAACGCGTTTAATACCTGTGATTTTAATCTAATGAAACCGATGTTTGTAGGCGGAGAGCCTCCGTCGAGAAATAGAGTCTGCTCTAGTGGACCGAGACCGTGCCATTAAAGAGTGCAGCGATCTCAAGACCCCGCAGAATAACGCACTCGCCAAATCCAGGTATGTGAGCTTTATTACGAGGGAATAAGGTCCATTTTTTATTTTTTTTATTTTACTTTATTGATTTACCAAAGCATGTTATCCATATTCCATTATGTTCAAGGTGTCCAATCTTAAATTTTAAATTTTAGTATTTGATTGAATCAGGCGTCACTTGGCGGAAGTCCCAAACCATTTTGAAAAAAGAAATATATGTAGCTTACTTCCGCAAACAAAATATGCAAGATGCACCGCCCGCCCGCCCGCAAAAATATGCAGCACACCACAAAATATAAGTGCACAATACCTGCATTTAGCAAGACAGCAACACACCTTGCACCTTCACCAATTAGGCTACTCTACACGTGTTTCGCCCCAACCCGGAGCATCCTCAGGAGTTAGATCGTGCGTGATTCGGTGTTGGTTTACGAAATGGTATTTCGTTTTTGAAATGGTAGTAGTTTCAGTAGATTCTCTCTTTTTAAATTAAATTAAAATTTAATTTAAAAAGAGAGAAATTTAAATTAAAACCAAACCAAAACTTAAACTAATAAAAAAATTGATAAATTTTAATTTCTGAACGTTCTAAAAAATTCATCGCTTGAGGGTAGGCTCACAAGTAGCTTCAGTCCCCCGTGACCACGGCAGCTGCAAAGGTGCCGAAACGTCGGTAAAATCAAAAATCAAACCAAATACCAACTAATTACCAAAGTACTTTCAATAAAACCGCGCTAGTATCCGTTAAAAGTGTTTTATTTCATGATTTGTCTCTTTTATGTATGTCATGTTGTGTATTAGTTGTGTATGTCCAAAATAAATGCATTTTCTTTCTTCTTTCTTTCTATACACACTCAACTGAACTGATCAGCATTCTAAAAGATTAATGGCTCAAGAGTTCTCAGTTTCAGGATTTCCATACATTTTCATGCTATTTTCGCGGTTTTTTAAACATGTCCATTAATCTTTTAGAATGCTGGTCAGATCAGTTGCGTGTGTATAGCGATCTGAATCTCCTCCATTCACTCCCTGGATAGCCATCATCAGATCACAGCACAGTACATCCCTGGCAGGAAACCAAGGATTCAAAGTTACCTCGTTTATATGAAAATAACACCTGTATCCCTAGACAAAGTTGATGTGTGTACTTGAAAAAATTCGACTCGTTACCAGAATTGTCGCAGGTGGGATCGAACCCGCGATCTTAGCAAGTCCGGTCCAATGCTCTTCCAACCGAGCTACCGAGTCACTAGCATCGTCGATTTTTTCTAGTATATCCCAATCTTACGCTGCAAAACAGCGTTATTTATTTCACAAGCGTTTAAAACTTGCCTGGTTTTTCAATTTCTTACTATTTATTTAGCAAATAAAATAGATGCATTGATTGATAGCCATTCACAAAGAGTCGTGTTTGAATGTAATGTGTGTATGCAGACAAGACAACTCCGCGTATCACCATTTGGGCCTAGCAAGTGGTGTGGGTAACGACGGATTCCTCAACGGGCAACACTCCAACGACCCCTCCTTGGACAAGTTGCAAGGTAACTCATTATCTATGGGACGAGTTTGTAATTTATTGGTAGTTAGTATGAAAGCAATATGAACTTGTGAAAGTCGCTTTATAAAAATAAATAAATAAAATAAATAAATATTTGACAACATCACATACATTGCTCCGACTCCAAGGTAAGTAGCTAAAGCACTTGTGTTATGGAAATCAGAGACAACGGTGGTATCACAAACACCCAGACTTTATTTTTATTTGATTCTGAAGAAAAAGCAAAATATTCTCGAGATCAACATTTTAAGTCGGCAATCAGTAAATTTCTATTGATTATAATAATAATAAATGCCTACTTCATGCCTGTACATGTTAAGAAATAATATACGTGTTATTTGGACACCTCACCATCGTGTGCATAAGTACGAAAATTTGTGTTCTTAAGCAATATTCAAATTTAGGATTAGTGGGGTTAGTGGCAGAAGGGGGTGACAAAGAGAGGGGCGAAGCCCTAGAACAGAACAACCCCGAGTTGGAGCGCCTGCGCAAGCAGCTGGAGCGCCTGCAGGCGGACCTTTCCGACGCGCAGCGGGAGGCCGAGGTGAGGACCTAACACTTATGATAAGATAAGATGATATTTAACACACCACACCTAACTTAAATTCATTTAAAGAATGACTGGAAGAGAATGCCTTAAGGCTTTAAGTCCGCCATTTGCTCTGTTTGCAATAAATAAAAATAAATAAATAAATTATGACACTCTACACAAGTTACTTATATATATTAAATTATTGTCTCTAAAAATACCATTGCATTTATTCGAAAATGTATCACTCGACAACCCAACTACACTCGCGTGCGATAGAAATATATTTTTTTATTTTATTTAAATAGACATTTATAAAAATAAGTAATTTTAAAGTTTTTTTTCCTACCACCCATGCACAAATATGGAAACATCACAGGCCTATTTTCATACAAACTAAAGCTTCAAAGTTACCTCATTTTATGAAAATAGGCCTGTGATTCCATATTTTGCTCGCGAGTGCAGATTTATTAGGGTTTATTGTGGCTTGAATACTGATGTCCACATGTTGACAAAACTGAAACTATTTCTTAAAAGTTTCATATTGTATTGTTATGTGTATTCCATGGGCGTAGCAAGTAGGGGGGGAGGGATCTTTGGGATTTAGGGGTTCGTTTTTTTTAACATACCGACTCCTCCAAATAACTGGCCTCGATCGCCCCCGAAAATCTGGCCTAGCTATGCCTATGGTGTGTTCTGTTTGTTAGTAAAATTCCTAATTTCAGGTATCGAAACGAAGGCGAGATTGGGCGTTCTCAGAGCGAGACAAACTCTTGCAAGAGAGAGAAAGTGTCAAAGCTCTGTGTAATAGACTGAGAAAGGTAAACTTATATTTTAAAACGTGTTTTTTAGTTAAGTTTGTGTTGTAGTATTGTAGCAGTTATTTAGCTTAATTTTTTATAGTATGTACAGGATTTATGCCAGCACATTGATTCGATTACGCGTTAACGTAACTCATCGATCATCAACTTTCGCCTTTATTACGTGGATGTAAAAGCCGATATCTGCAGTATCGAATATTGAATCTATAGTTATAGATATGAATTGATATACAGACTACAGTTATAGTAACTCCCTAATTGCTTAAATGATAATTCAGCCTATTATGATAGTTGTAAGTAAGTTATAAATTACTTATCTAGGGCACAGAATAATTTAGTACTAAACGTACAGAAGTCCATCTGCGCAAGGATAATCAAATAATAAGCTACTCTCGCTACACGGTAACAAAGTACAATTTTTTATTGCACATCGCTGCGTGCCTATTATTGTATGCACCTTCTATTTCTGTCGCATTCGTCACGTAGCTCTGTCTCAACCGACACACGACATCGCTCGTGTGCTGGCTCGACTGAGTCAGCCGCGAGCAGTAGGCTAATATAAAAGCGCAGAGTGAGCCACCTTGTTTAGGGATAAATGTAATATTATTTTGTTCGTGTAAAACAATTAGGAGCGCGATCAAATGGTGGGCGAGTTAGCAGACGCACGACGACACGGCGGCAAGAAATCAGAGGGCAAAGACAAGAGGGAAGTGGACGACCGTCCCAGGCATCCGCACTCTAGGGACAGGGCTGTCGACTTCGATTTACAGGTATGTAATGTACTAGAATAACAGAAGATTAGCAAACAAATAGTGAGCGAGTTAGCAGATAGGCGTCGACACGGCGGCAAGAAGTCTGAGGGCAATGACAAGAGGGAAGTGGACGACCGTCCCAGGCATCCGCACTCTAGGGACAGGGCTGTCGACTTCGATTTACAGGTATGTAATGTACTAGAATAACAGAAGATTAGCAAACAAATAGTGAGCGAGTTAGCAGATAGGCGTCGACACGGCGGCAAGAAGTCTGAGGGCAATGACAAGAGGGAAGTGGACGACCGTCCCAGGCATCCGCACTCTAGGGACAGGGCTGTCGACTTCGATTTACAGGTAAGTAAGTAATAGTTTATTTAATAGGTGACTACTACAATAACATCAGACTTGCGAATAAACTTTGTAGTATAAAATTGTGTACTAAAATATATAGCATTAATATTTATCAGCACATAACATTGCAAAAAAGCACAATTCATAAAAAAAAATCAAGGGGTTTAGCTGTGCTGTGCTCTGTCTTTTCCCTTCATCGATTGTTTTACTGACTTGAGCATATAACTCATAGTTTTAGATATCGCTAAGTTTTTTTATAATAGTAGTAGGGGTTTACAACACGTAAAACACGATTGACTTGGTATTCACTGCCATCTAATGCTAAAACTGTTGGATTGTTTTTTTCCCCATAAAATTTTTAACTTTCAATTATCATATGATTTTTTTGCTTGACGATTCGCTATCGCTTCGATTTCTTAAAATGATCAAATATTTTCGATATGATGATAAGTGACTAGACACACTATGCCGATTTTACGCGACCGAAGTTCGGCATGATTACGCCTGCAATGCTATTTGAATTACTGACGACACATTATGCCGAGATTACATTGCGTTTTTTTTCATAATTTTGTTATCAACGCCTCCGAACTTCGGTTGCGTAATTTCGGCAAAGTGTGTCTATTCACTTATAATGGAAGTTTTCGGTCAATCTACTAAACACTTGTATTAATTTTATAGGATTACGAGTGGGACGTAATAGAAGTGGAACTCAGTGGGCTAAGCAAAGACGGGGAGCTCGGCTTCGAATTGTCCGGCGGACGTGACGAGCCGTGCTACCCCAGCGACTACAGCGTGTACGTGACTAACGTGAAGAAGGGCTCCGTGGCCGAGGGCAAGATCAAGTAAGTGCCTTGTCATTAAAGTCGCATTACTAATTTCCCAGCAAAAATGTTAACAAAGAAACGTCACTGTCAAATTGACAAACTGACCCTGATAGTGACATTTTCAGATATTGAAAACCTTTGGTCACTTTTGTAACTTTTTTTATTTGTTTATTATATTTTGAGTCATAATAAATATAATGTCATCCAGAGTAATTTTAAAGTAGGATGGTAATTAGAAATTTTACCTTATAACCTATCATAATTTTTGATGTTAAAAGTTTGTGGCCAGCACCGCGAGTTAACCTCCTTCCGTACTTTGAACGCCGCCTGAAAAACAGGCGTGAAGAGGTGACGGCTGTCACGGGTGAAAAATCAATATTCGTGTCATTACGTTTTTCTATGGAAATTGTTTTCTTTGCAATACAAAGTTTTCTGAATACTGGTGTTTTCCTCAGTGACCTGTGTAGCTCGATCCCTAGCTAGCCTGCGACCACATTGGTGACACCCGCGTTAGTTTTTTTCCAAATATGAGCGCGCCTACAGACGCTAGCGGATCGCCGAGCAAAGATGATTCCGCCGCTCAGAGAACACAAGATGGTAGTACAGTAGAACGAGTCACGGTACGATTGCCTTCCTTCTGGCCGGAGGACCCGGAAATCTGGTTCGCGCAAGTGGAAGCACAATTTGCTTGCTGTGGAATAAAAACGTAATGACACGAATATTGATTTTTCACCCGTGACAGCCGTCACCTCTTCACGCATGTTTTTCAGGCGGCGTTCAAAGTACGGAAGGAGGTTAACTCGCGGTGCTGGCCACAAGTTCTTGAAACGAACTAATAAGAAAAGTTTACTTAGATATTGACTGGTAAACTATCAAAAATACGTAGGAACTTCGCGTGTTCCCCCCCAATAGCAAAAGACATGACTGTTACTACAGCTACTACTCGTAATACATTTTTTTTATAAAACCAAACCAAAGGCACCAAAGGTTTGATGTGTACGGTTTGCAGTTGATGTGTGCATAAACATAAAAATGTTTTCTACTATAAAACTGTTATTATAAAATATTAAATTACATTACTGTTTTTGCCACAAAACTCATGATTCAGAATATTTATCTAATCTATTTTTATTAAGTTTGTGATGAAAAAACATGTGTGTTTATTTCTTGACTTAGCAATATACTATTTCCTTTTGTGTTGTTTTGTTCTGGCAACACCTTTGTTCACATTTTTGCTGGGAAATTAGTAATGCGACTTTAGTGTTATATGAGGGACTTGTCTAAAAACGAAATGTCAATTTGACTTCCGATTTGGCATGGATCTGTCATTTGATCAACAGATAGATACCACCTCTCAGAATCAGAACCACAGATTGATAAGTGAAGAAGTACAGCAGATTATGAATCACAGATTTCAAAATAAAAAGTATACCAACTTTAGCATAAAAGGCAGAGTCTCCTTTAATCCACACGACCCGGTTTCCGATTCATCTGAAAATATAAAAAATGTATGAAAAATAGCAGACTTTTTTTTTCGCTATTTCAGAGTTGGTCCCATAGTAAAAGTTGTTCATTTTGATGGTGGTTCAATTATGTAATTTAGTATTGATTGAGTCGGTATTTCAACAGAGTTCTAGATCGTGTAACGGAGGCGTGCGGCGTTTGCGTGTGGGCGAGCGGGCACGCGGCGGCCGCAGCGTTGCGCGCCGCGCTGCAGCACGGACACACCACGCTGCGGATACAGCGCGCGCGCGCACAGCGCCGCGTCGTGCGGCTGGCCTCGGGCAGGGGGCTCGCGCTGCACCACGGTACGTACCTAGGGCCGGAGGTAAAGTTGCATTTCAGGCAAGTAACGGATTACCATTTCACCATGTCACTGTCAAATGTCAATTTGGTGATATAGAAGCCTCGTGTCAAAGTCAGATTTGTTAACTAACGGCTGATTTCAATGACCTATCCTCAGAAAGAGATAGGCTTACTAAAGCGGCTAGTTTGGAGTTCAATTTGTAGTGGAATTATGTACTAATAACGTTTCAAATCATTAATTAATACTTATCTAACTTGCTAAATTGTCATATTTTAGAAATGTCTTAGTTTGGGGTGTGGCAGAATAACAGCGACAGCTGATGACTCAGCTGTCAGATGCTGAGCTGCATGCCTTTTTGTTCCAATCGAATTTGTTTCATAATTTGCTATAATACTTAAAGTTAATTCATTCATAATTCATTGTAATACTTATTTTTATTTTTAAGTGTTATTGGTTTCAATGTATTTATTTTTTGGAACAAATAAATAAATTTTATTATTATTATTATTATTATTTGCGGCCTTACCACAAAAGATTTTAAAACACTGTTTAGTAAAAACACTGTTTAAATGTGATGCCGTCTCTTTCAAACAATATTGTCAAAAAAGTGTCAGCATCACATTTAAACAGTGTTTTAGTTAAACACTTGTTAAACAGTGTTTTGTAGTAAGGCCGTTGATGTCTAGTTATTTCTGTTAAATGGTGGAATATAGCAGCAGTTTCCTAGTCAAAGATCTATCCTATCTCCTACTGAAGATCGATTATTAAAATCGGCCGTAAATCGTACTTGAAACTTTGCCAAATAGATACTTCAAATGCAATCTACGGGCAGGAAAAAATATTAGTAAATTGATTGATTCGATATTGTTTAACTGTCACTTCCTGGTAATCGTTTTTTTAATGTATCGGAAAACCGGTTGAATTATCACATTAAAAATATTGAAATAAAACACTTTTAACGGATACTAGCGCGGTTTTATTGAAAGTACTTTGGTAATTAGTTGGTATTTGGTTTGATTTTTGGTTTTCCCGACGTTTCGGCACCTTTGCAGCTGCCGTGGTCACGGGGGACTGAAGCTACTTGTGAGCCTACCCTCAAGCGATGAATTTTTTTAAGACGTTCAGAAATTAAGATTTAACAAATTTTAATTGGTTTAAGTTTTGGTTTGGTTTTAATTTAATTTTATATGCTAAAAAGAGAGAATCTACTGAAACTACTACCATTTCATAAAATTGGGAGGCCCCACCAAGAAATTTATTTCATGTCTAGTGAGCGCGTAAGCTTGAGAAGTGAATATTAAAAATATTGTTTGTTTTACACAGGTATTTTCATCAACAAAATCGCGTGTGGCAGCGTCGCTGCCAAAGAAGGCAACCTGTACGTCGGCGATCGAGTTGTTAGCGTAAGCACATGGTTTTTAACTGATTTGTGTCCTAATTATAAATATCCTTGCATACATTATATTATTATACAACGTGTTACAAAATAACCCCTAATGTCAAATATTGTAGATAGGGACTGTATGAGCGAGCTCCTACAATATTACATTTATATTATTTTAAGCTAACGCCGCAAATACGTAACCGAACATATTTAGTGGCAATAAAGCAATAGGGATGTTGACTAATGAATAAAATAACGAAATACTAATAAAAATCGTAAACATATTAAACTTTTAGAGTAGCTTGTATACCTCTTGGTTTTATATATTGCATATTATTTATTTTATGACCCTTCAAAGTTGGGTGGACAAGTCCATTTAAAAAGTATAAAATTTATTAAAATAAATAATACCTTTAATTAGTCCGTAAAATGTATAGCTTTGTCTAAGAAACTATTTTGATAAACACAATATTTAATATAGCTGCCGAACAAATTTCCTACGCGTTGCATACAAACTAGCAAGGCGTGACGTCATAACTTAGTAGCCGTTAGTATGGAGCGTTTTTGGGCATTTGTCCATTTGTGTGATTTCACACTGATATCTCGGGCTGTTTTCATGCTAGCGACTTAATTCTTTTACCAATGTTTCTTTTTTTGAGAGGTAATTTATGTAACATAAAATAAAAAAAATAGTCATCATGCCTATTATCGGTGACACACGTGTTATACATTTTTCCTAACATCTTTCTAAACATTATAGTTACGCCATCATAGAACATCTTCAGAACATCCTCATAACATCCTATGTAGAGTTAGCGACACTACAGGGACCATCAAACTGAACAACTTTTACTATGGAAACAACTCTGAAATAGCGAAAAATAATCAGCTGTGTTGATATTTTCGTTATTAAATTTTGTATGGAACAGCTTATTTTTTTCCAATTTCAAAGCTGGTCCCATAGTAAAAGTTGTTCAGTTTGATGGTCCCTATCTACCTTGTATTGTATAAACAACTACTGTTTGTATTAAGTGAACTTGCTGCGTGAAAGGCAAAAGTAAAAATTCAAACTATATTTATTCAAATAAACTTGAATCGTCTATAAAATTTTCCTATCACCCGTTCTAATACTTTTTAGGCAGAAAGTTAATTAAGTTTCATTACAAACAGATAAACAACCGCTCGCTAGAGGGCGTGAAGAGCGTAACGGAAGCGATGGGCGTACTCAACGAGTACCAGTACGAGCCCGTCGTACTCACCGTACTGCGCCCGCTGTACCCGTGCTGCGATACCAGAAATAGGTGAGTATAGTACAGACGAGTTACGGCCCGAAGGCCTACCCCGAACACTGAACCAATATAATCTGAAGATGTAAGTTCCACTTAGTGGCATAAATACATCATTATTTTTTGTATATACAAAAGCCGAAACACGGGTCACGTAGTTTCATTTTCAGAATCAGTATAAAAAAAAACCGGTCAAGCAAGAGCGAGTCGGACTCGCGCACCGAGGGTTTCCGTACCATCATAATAATTATACACTGTGCAGAGCTGTAGAATAATAATTATTATTGCAGTATTAGGTTAGCACCATCTCTTGGCCGATAGTGGAACTATTATTTTTCATTTTCATCATAAGTCTAAAACTATACGGCCTAAAAAAAAGAAAAAAATGTTTTAAAATGTGCAATCAGCGCTCTTTCATATGATAACCCACATGCCTAGTCGCCCCACTTAAAATTTTTAAGACCCCTTTTCAGTCCCTGTTGTTAGAAAAATATTTTTTTTTTTATTTCTTTCTTATTTGCAAAATAGTTGAAATTTCAAGTTCATACTATTAGTAGTTCTCGAGATATCCAGCTGTGACAGACAGACAGACTGAGTCACACCATAAGGATTCCATTTTACCATTTTGGTACGGAACCCTAATGACAATGATACCTTAAAAACTCACGAAGTTACATCCTTTTTGTGTTAATTATGGTTTTGTAAATATTATTTAGTCAAAATATAACATGATATAAAAAATGTTGCAATCGATTCTATTACTGATTCTGAACAAACAGTTTTCAGGTTTCGTATATACTAAAAATAACCTTGTACTATCATGATCCAAGAAAACAAGGCCTGGTATTCCGGGATTCCAGTTGCGCGCCTTTATAGTAACAAGCAAAGAATGAAGGTTTTTTTTCTGTCACACTCAAAATCTACGGTTTCATCTGCGTCTTAACGCATAGCTTAAGGCGCTGTAGGTAGTGAAACTAGCGCCGCCACTACATATATTTTTATACCAAGTCAATATTTAAAAAAAGCTCATTTAATAACTCTTCAACAGTTTTCATTCTTTCTCTAAGTTTTAAAATCCATTTTAGCTCAAAGTGGCCACTTTTGGCAATTATGAAATCTTTACTATAATCGGATTAAACTGTTTCCCAATAGGTTTAGTATGTACGAGCACTCGTTCTCGGAGACCAAAGTGAACATCTGCTCGCAGACTGACGAGTCTTGGTGTCAATTCGTGCCGCCGCCGCAAGACCCAAAGGTAAAGATATTTTTTTTTATTTTTTTTAAATTCATACAATTTTCAACCTTAAAATAGCATTTAACATGATCATTGTATGTTAGTGATGTTGATGTCATTTGACAATATCGAAGCTAAAGTTAACTCATGAAATTAAAAAAAATAATCATGTTTTGATTCAATATTGATGTTTTCTCGGACTCATTACTTAAATTTAAGAAGAGCGTTAGACTTTATCTTGATTTAATCTAATTTATCCTAATTTAAGTAAATTTCATGTAAGTATTTTTTTTTTTTTAATTTGGTTTTGTTGTTTGATTTTAAATTTTTATTGACTCTATATAATTTTCGCGATATTCAATACTATTCCAATTATTTTTATCCATTGTTATTTATTTTAATTCGTAATTAATCTAATTTGTTTCATTTTTCATTATTAATTTGCATCCACTATTTACGACTAATCTCAATTTGTTAACGTAGTGTATGAAATTGTGTAACACCTTTAATTAAGATTGTACTTAGCTTAATATCTATAGGTATTCCATGTAAGATCTTTTTATCATTTTGTGTTGGTTTCAATCTTGTTGGTGTTAAGAAATAAATAAATAAAATAAAAATAAAATAAATCTGATGAAAAAATCTTATTGAGACGTATTTGATTACTTAATAATAAACAAAGATGTTAGGATTTCCATTACTTATTGCTTTTTCAACATAACATTCACTCGCTCTAATAGTTCATTCATTCATTGATAACTTGTTCATTCGATTAAATTAGATCCTACATTTGTTTAGTACACACAATGGAATGTAAATTCAATTGGTTCAACATTTGTTACACAATTAAATAATACTAACTGATATACACACTAATCAAAACATTGTTATGGCACTTTAAAACCTTATTTTATTTTAAAACAATTATGCCAAAGGAAAGAAATGGTGCACATATTATACCCTAGTGACGTAGAAATAAAAGCCGAAAATCTATTTGAAATCAATCACAGTGTTCCGAACCGTATTGTTTGTTTTAGGTGCACATAGACCATTGCGTGTCTGACTTCGACAGGCGGTACGTTTACCACGTGGCAGGCAGTCAAGGGAAGATACACCAGGAAAGAGGTTCGTTATTTTTTTTTCATAATACAATTTTAAAGGTTTTATACTTTTCATACAATACTGTAAAGTTTGTGCTTGCTACATGAGGAAAAGCAGTAGTCCTTGTTGATACTAGCGACGGTTATTTTTGTATCCCTCGGGAACAGTACCTTTTTCTGACGGATGCCTTTCAACCAGAAATAGGGTAACATAGGGTACCCCGTCTGTTATTTTCTGCACTGACAACGTATATGCAAAATTTCATGATGATCGATTGAGAAAACAAACTTACTTTCGCATTACAATATTAGTAAGAAAATAAAGAAATATTAGTAAGGATTAGATCATACTCGTTAGTATCACTAATTTTGTTATCCTAGTTTTAACCAAAAAAAGCTATAATTGATGTCTTAAGGTTTAGGGTTCATGAAATGCATGCATGCAAGGAAATTACATGTAGCAGAGATGAAAATGTTGAGGTGGATGTGTGGTGTGACGCGAATGGATAAAATTAGGAATGAGTATGTCAGAGGAAGTCTGAAAGTAGCACCAGTAACAGAGAAGTTGAAAGGGAATCGTCTGGCTTAGTTTGGGCATGTTATGAGAAGAGATGAAAGGCATGTTACTAGAAGAGTAATGGATATGGATGTTGAGGGCTGGATAGTAAGAGGAAGACCGCAGAAAAGATGGATGGATTGTGTGCGGAATGATATGAATGTGAAGGGAGTGGATGAGGAGATGACGAGTGACAGGAAGGAATGGAAGAAAAGGACGCACTGCACCGACCCCAAATAAATTGGGGTAAGGGTAGGGAGATGTCATGTGCGGGTGGATGTCATGTGTGAAATGCATGCATGCAAACGAACATGCAATTTAATTTAGCGGAATTAAATCTATGTCCCTTGGTTTTACCAGCCGGATGTGGTTAGTTCCAAGAAACATTATCGCGTATTTGTAATCGTATTGGCGCCTTCCACAAACAATTCTCGGGACGCGCTTTAATCTGATACGCGGATTATATAAAAAATTGGCGCCATGTCTTATTGTATGGAAAAAAATATTGTAAACTTTTCTGGCCGAACTTCAATCATTTAAAGGTATTAGTTTGATACCTAATGAAAGTATTACTTTTTAGTGTTCCGTACCCAAAGGGTAAAAACGGAACCCTAGTACTAAGACTCCACTGTCATTCTGTCTGTCTGTCACCACTTCACCAGGCTGTATCTCATGAACCGTGCTAGCTAGGCAGTTAAAATTTTCACAAATGGTGTATTTCTGTTGCCTCTATAACAACAAATAAATACAGAATAAAATATTTATTTAAGGATTTTTTGCCGTTTTTTTGGTACGGAACTGTTCGTGCGCGAGTTCGATTCCGGTTTTTCTGTTTGTGAATTGTATACGCGATTTCAGTTAGTGACTTTGATATTGAAATAGGCGGCAAATAATAAAGATTTATATAGGTATCGGAACAACCACAAATGTTAATCCCCTTTCACGCTATTAAATAGATAAATAGCCGTTGTTTGTTTACGTTCGGCGAGGTGGATGTGTGGTGTTTTCGCTCGAGTGTATCGATAAGACATGAGTATCTTATCGATACATCTATCGTTATCGATAAGGTTGCCAACTTTTTATTCATAAAATAGTAATTCTGAGATTATTACTTAAGTTATCAATTACTTGTATTTTTATTTTTAAATAAAAAATATTTGTGCTGCTCTGTTATGCATAATCTTGTTGGATTTATTGATTTGAAAAAATAAAGTACATTGCCTACGCTTTACTTAAAAAAAATATAGTAGTCGAGCCCTCAAAATTAGTAGGATACTCTATTACATAGTATAAAGTCTAATAATTAAATCACTGGAGTTATCTGACGTTTACAATTTGTAACCATGAACGTTTGAGGCTTGTTTAAAAATGTCCCAGTTGTAACCATGAATGCTACTGACTTTGTGTGAGTGAACTGAATCACAATGAACGAAACGCAACACTAGAACAATAAATAAATAAAACATTATTTTACAATATGACATTAAAAATTTATAATAAACTACCAGAAAATCTAAAAGCCGAACCAAAAATCAATAAGTTCATTAATTCAATAAAACAACTGTTACTAACTAAATGTTATTATTCTGTTAACGAATATTTTAATGATAGGAATATTTAAATGTCTGCCCCTCTCTTCCACATTGCTATGCCTGTCAAGGTGCATGCGATAATTAGTTACTTTAAGATCTAGTAGTTAAGTCGCATGTAGTGCAAATGTATAAATAAAGAAATAAAGAAATAAATAAAGAATCTGTCAGTTTACTCCAGTGAATGAATAATTAGACTTTAATTGGCAACCCTATCGATGAGTGACAGCGGCGCTGTTGCAGGCACTTGGGACATGATCCGGGGCAAGATCGAGGCGGTCACGGGCCGCAGCAAGTCGAAGGACAAACAGAATAAGGTCTGTTTATTGTTTTGTGCTATTTTCAACTTTATTACGCTTAGAATAGGGTTCACGTAAAGAAGTTTGTGTAAGAATGTAATTAAACGTTTTTTACGTGTCTTTAGACAAGTCAGGATATGAAGAGATTTTCAAAAACATTAACCGCCTTTGTGGTCTAGAAGTTCGCCCACCCATGTAAGACGCAGGGGTCCCGGGTTCGATTCCCAGGGGGGGTAAAATTTGTACTCGGTTTGGTTGGTGGTAGGGCTTATTTCAAGTCCGCCTGGCTAGCTACCACCATCTTACCAAGTCTGACGCCATAACAACAATTTAAAAATTATTGTGTTTTGGCAGTTAGAGGTAAGGTAGCCAGTTCCTCAGTGATGAGGATTTTGAAGGCCAAGCACTATCCCGTTGTACATGAAAAAATATAACAATTTTGTTTTAAAAATAAGACAACATTATTTATCTTGAGATTCTTTTGGTGATCCGAAATTTATATGTGTGAGAGAGACAGTAAACTAATAATTGTTTTCAGGAAATGATAAAACGTGGTTAATTTTAATAATTAAATATTCCATAATATACTTATGTTTTTTATCAGCATAAATGTTATCAGATAAGGATGTAGATAGTGCACGACTCACTCATTTTAGTAAGGCAGCTTTGACAGATTGCAATAGAGTAGATAAATATAAGATAGATAGTTTGCTACGCTGCGTGACGCGTTGTGAGCAGTTCGTATACTGTGTCTTGTTATCTGATTTGACAAGTGTTTTGTTGTAGGTGCCAGAATCCGACGCTATCGCCGAACTGGATTCGGTTATCGACAGCTATCATGGCAAGACGAGTGAGTGATCGAATCCAATAGTTCCTTTAAACATTTGTGTGGTAAATTGTGCTGGTTGACTTAAAACGTTACTTTCATTTCAGTCAAAGAAACGAGCAGCGTTTTGAAACGTTCACGACGGAAAAACAAAGACTCACAAAATGACTCTAAAAACGGCGGAACGTGGCCTAAAGCGAGAGCTAATTTTATATTAGAAGAAAACTCGACTGGAACAATTGTTCAACCCCGATCTAGAAAGGAAAGACCTCCATTATCTATACTACTCAGCCCGCCTACCAAGTTGCCACCGGAACCACAGAGATCGAATATCAACCGGAACTCGAATCCTATACCATTGGGCCACGCGCCACTAACACAAGCCACTGCGCCCGCGCGGCATTCAGTATATAAATCCATCGAATCATCGCCCGCGATCGAACACTTCCCGAAGCCGGCGCCTCTCGCCATACACAACCCTTTCGCCTCCCCCACAAACATGAACTACGAAAAAATCAGAACACTCGAGAAAGATAAAATGTCTATCAGTGATTACTCAGAGCACGACATCACCCCCAACCGCCTCAGTTTAGTGCTAAACCCTTCCGACGACTCGTTAGATTACCAGCCAGTTACAAGAAATAGAACAAAGAGCCCGCACTCTTTAGACTTCATGGTGAACAAAGGACCGAGCTCTCTAGACTTCGTGACGAGAAAGTCCCCGAGTTCATTAGAACATTCGATAAAAAATCATCCCGGAAAAGATTTGTTAGACAACTATTATTCAAGTAAGAAGTCGTCGTCGCCTAAAACTGTGAACAAATACCCTTCGGACAGTGATAGCTTCGGGCCCGATAGTCTCAATAGCAACGCAAACTACCCAATGACCGGTACGCTCCCAACACAATCCCGTTTGCAATCGCAGTTTTACAGAGGGCCTTTTGTCAACTCGAATCCACATCCTCTACGATACCCTCACTTAGCGAGCCCAACTAATATACCTCAGAGTCAGTCCGGCGAGAGCATCGGGACTAGTTACGAAATGCATTCGTTCCCATCTCACACACACAACATGTCCGACTTACAACCGGTTCCTAGAACGAACAGAGCTGGAGACTACCACCACACATACGAAGGTGGGACATTTCCCAGAAAGAAGGAGAACCAGAGATTTCGTATTCCGTCCAACCCCAGTGTAACATCTAAGAATTCTGCGGGAAAATTAAGTACGGGGTCGATAGAAAGGAGTTCGGAACGAAATTCCCCGATGCCGACATTTCACGTGGAAGTGTTGAGTCCTGGCAGAGGGGCGAAGCAGTTAACCCATAAAGGGACGAGGAATTCAATGCCCGAGTACTGCGGGTTAGGTTGGGACAAACCTTTGCCGGGGGAGCTACGAAGGGTGCACATAGACAAAAGTCAGCAGCCATTAGGCATACAGATATACTGCCCGCCGAGTAGTGGGGGTGTGTTCGTGTCTACGGTCAACGACAACTCGCTCGCCAGTCAAGTCGGTCTTCAAGAGGGAGATCAGCTGTTAGAAGTTTGCGGTATAAACATGCGTTCGGCGACGTATACTCTAGCCGCGCGCGTGTTGAGACAGATCGGGAACTCGATAACGATGCTCGTGCAGTACAGTCCCGAGAAATATAAGGATGAGGTGGAGGTTCCTGGCAGTTCTTCGTCCGGGGAGAGTTCCCACGACGAAGAGGTGTCTGTGTCGGGCTCTCCGACTCCCAGGAACTCTCCAGGCCCTCAGCAGAGTCTCCGCATGGAAGCACCTTCCAGTGACGCGGCGACTCTGCGCCAGTCGTCAGCTAATCAAGAATTACCCAGATTCTTGCTGATCGAAATGAGGAATTGCTCCGACTTAGGCATCAGTTTAGTTGGTGGTAATGCTGTCGGCATTTTTGTACATACGGTCCAGTTAGATTCGCCCGCGTATATCGCTGGTTTGAGAACGGGTGATCAGATACTAGAGTATAATAATGTGGATTTGAGACGAGCGACCGCTGAGCAAGCTGCTTTGGAGCTGGCCAAGCCGGCCGATAAGGTAAATGTTCGTCAATTACTTAATTTCATAGATAGGTGACTCATTCGTAAACTTTGTTTTATAAACGAATTTCTAATCAAAACAAACAACTAAAGTCTGAATATAGGTTTGATTGCGTATCAGTTTTAGTTAGATTAAATTCTAATCTGATGACTGGAAATTAGATGTCGAAAATAAATATTAACTGTGTTATTAAAACAAAAGTCAAATGCTTAATAAATTCATTTATTTAGTTTAAAAGTGTGGTCTTTTTCTTTCGTATTATGAATTGAGTTTGAACTACAAAAAAAATAGGTTTTCCGTTTGAGTTTTTAATAATAACACGGAATTGTCTTTGCTTTGACTTTATTCTACCAATTTAAGGTAGCTGTATACATGACGGAAAAATACCTCGGACGGGACGGCGACGTGCTGTGCGGTACATTTTTCCCTATCCCGTCCACGTCCCGTCCCGTCCGTGTTCTCGTTACGCATATTTGTACAATGCGAGGCAAACATCTTGAAATCGGGTGGGGATTGCTTAGAACGCGTTTTTTGGGTATGCGTAGCGGTGAGGTACGGGCGGCGGCGGGAGAGGGGCACATGCGCGAACTTATCCCCACTCCGTCGAAAAAGTGTCAAGATGTTTCCCTCGTACTGTAACTATATTTTTATATTTATTTTTATTTATCTTTTATTGGGAAACAAACAGCCTTATACATTACATAGCAATAACTTAATATATACTAACTCATTTGCCAAAAAAGTTTCCACTTATAATAATTTACATTGAATTCGCTAAGTACGTACTAAAGAGTTAAGATGTTTTTTGCACTATTGAATAACAACGAACAACGAATGAGTACAAGAATTAATCAGTACATTTAAGAGGTTATACTTATACTACACAATATTTAAGAGTTCAGATTTCAATTTCGAGAATTTAAGATTGAAAATATCAATGCAACTATACTTCTTATTATAAATACGTAAAGTTCTTGGAATAAATCGATTTTTTGCATACTTTGTACGACACCAAGGTACAGAAAACGTATCACAAGAACGCAGTGATCTTGAGCATTTAAATGAAACTTTACTTAAAAGGTAAGGTGAGTCTACAGTATTATTTAAAATTTTGTACAGTAAGGTTATATCTCTGTGTTCTCTTCTTAGACTTAAAGGAATAAAAGTATCATCAGTATTATAATTTTTAAACTTATGCAACGATGTCAAGAAATCGCCCCGTTCCAACCGGGACATGAAAAAACCCGTCACGTATACACTATACTTAGACTTTTTTAAACACTATGTAAACACAAAAATGTTGCTACAACTAAACTCTATTTTCCCCTAGGTCAGCGTTTTAGTCCGTCACGATCTCCAACAATACCACGAAATAAAAGACAAGCCGGGCGACGCTTTCTACATTCGCTCTGGCTTCGACCGCTGCGCGAAGATCACCTCTATAGGCATGGACACGATAGACGAGTACTCTCTGTGGTTCAGGAAGGATGAGGTGTTGTTTGTGGACAATACGCTGTATAACGGAGTCCCGGGCTTGTGGAGAGCGTGGCAGTTGGATTGTAAAGGGGTTAAGAGGCATTGGGGCACGGTACCTAGCAAGTTCAAGTGAGTATACACTTTTATAGTGAAAGTGTTTAATTCACTATTTATTGGTTTCAAATATTTTTGTTGGGCATATCTAGTACAAAATTAATGTACGATCAGCGGCGCGCTGGGCTTCCACGACAGGGTAATCATATTCAATCAATTTTATACTTAAATGCAAAGCTATTAAGGTTTAAAATAAATTACAGATTTTTGACAGTTATGTATAACCTGACGTGCTGCTAACTGTACATAAAACTGATATTTTTTGATGTCATACTACATTGCCACTATTTTATGGCAGTCGTAAAAAAACCTATGTATTATTTGGCAGCCAATGGTTTTAGTTTTTTTACCAATTTAAAACAAAATTTTGAGAGTAAATTAAAAAATAATCTTGTCTCAAGATAAATGACACACTAGCAAAAATCGACTCATCCGTTGCACCTCAGAGGGGACACGAACCCGCACCCTTGGGATTCCGGCCCAATGCACTGACCAATTATGTTAACGAGCTTAGAATAATAACACCGTGTTATTATTCTAAGCTACCGAGTCGCTAGTAGGATCGGTGAAATCTCGTTGCGTCTGAGGTGCTACGGGTGAGTCGATTTTTCTAGTATTTTTTCTAATTATAAAATAACATTGTAAATGCAAAAAAATCAAAAATTTTATAAATCATAACTTTTTTGTCAACGTAGAGTGGAAGAGATCCTCCGTCGGTCGATTGGCAGCATAGAGAGCGAAGCCCAGCGTCGGGCGGCGACGACAGCGCGGCGATCGTTCTTCCGCCGGAAGAAACATCGCGACAGCAAGGAACTAGCTTCCTTCTCTAACACGGAGCTTGGTTGCTGGAGCGATTCCGGCGCGCTGACTGATGAGCCACCTTTGTCATCCTACCAGCGCGTCGAGCGCCTGCACTGTGAGTATAAGAAACATCGCGACAGCAAGGAACTAGCTTCCTTCTCTAACACGGAGCTTGGTTGCTGGAGCGATTCCGGCGCGCTGACTGATGAGCCACCTTTGTCATCCTACCAGCGCGTCGAGCGCCTGCACTGTGAGTATAAGAAATATCGCGACAGCAAGGAACTAGCTTCCTTCTCTAACACGGAGCTTGGTTGCTGGAGCGATTCCGGCGCGCTGACTGATGAGCCACCGTTGTTATCCTACCAGCGCGTCGAGCGCCTGCACTGTGAGTATAAGAAACATCGCGACAGCAAGGAACTAGCTTCCTTCTCTAACACGGGGCTTGGTTGCTGGAGCGATTCCGGCGCGCTGACTGATGAGCCACCTTTGTCATCCTACCAGCGCGTCGAGCGCCTGCACTGTGAGTATAAGAAATATCGCGACAGCAAGGAACTAGCTTCCTTCTCTAACACGGAGCTTGGTTGCTGGAGCGATTCCGGCGCGCTGACTGATGAGCCACCGTTGTTATCCTACCAGCGCGTCGAGTGCCTGCACTGTGAGTATAAGAAATATCGCGACAGCAAGGAACTAGCTTCCTTCTCTAACACGGAGCTTGGTTGCTGGAGCGATTCCGGCGCGCTGACTGATGAGCCACCGTTGTTCTCCTACCAGCGCGTCGAGCGCCTGCACTGTGAGTATAAGAAACATCGCGACAGCAAGGAACTAGCTTCCTTCTCTAACACGGAGCTTGGTTGCTGGAGCGATTCCGGCGCGCTGACTGATGAGCCACCTTTGTCATCCTACCAGCGCGTCGAGCGCCTGCACTGTGAGTATAAGAAACATCGCGACAGCAAGGAACTAGCTTCCTTCTCTAACACGGAGCTTGGTTGCTGGAGCGATTCCGGCGCGCTGACTGATGAGCCACCTTTGTCATCCTACCAGCGCGTCGAGCGCCTGCACTGTGAGTATAAGAAACATCGCGACAGCAAGGAACTAGCTTCCTTCTCTAACACGGGGCTTGGTTGCTGGAGCGATTCCGGCGCGCTGACTGATGAGCCACCTTTGTCATCCTACCAGCGCGTCGAGCGCCTGCACTGTGAGTATAAGAAATATCGCGACAGCAAGGAACTAGCTTCCTTCTCTAACACGGAGCTTGGTTGCTGGAGCGATTCCGGCGCGCTGACTGATGAGCCACCGTTGTTATCCTACCAGCGCGTCGAGTGCCTGCACTGTGAGTATAAGAAATATCGCGACAGCAAGGAACTAGCTTCCTTCTCTAACACGGAGCTTGGTTGCTGGAGCGATTCCGGCGCGCTGACTGATGAGCCACCGTTGTTCTCCTACCAGCGCGTCGAGCGCCTGCACTGTGAGTATAAGAAACATCGCGACAGCAAGGAACTAGCTTCCTTCTCTAACACGGAGCTTGGTTGCTGGAGCGATTCCGGCACGAGTACATTATAAATTTAATGCTTATTTATCCTTAAAAACATATTGTGTGTTACTTTTCGCAACTTTTAACAAATATTAGTCTTTCTTTAAGATGGAAGACAAGAGTTACAGAAATAGTGTTCAAGCGTACTCAATAGAGTTGTCATAGATTAAGCTGTCTGACATTATATAGTACACCTACACCAAATAGAGGACAATACTCTTATTTTAGAGTATGGGTGGTAACCTTGTTACAGTATGTCTCGATGTCTTTACATATAGTAGTCCTAATATCTCGTTGCACGCAAGGCAAAAAACAAACAATAAAAGACAAAATCAGAGAACGAACGAACAAAACACGTTGACTACTATTAGTAATGACGTTCTATTTGTCATCAGACGGAAACCACCGGCCCGTGGTAGTGTTGGGCCCGCTGTGGGAGTGCGTGGTGGGCAAGTTGGTGTCAGACTGGCCCCACGTGTTCGCCGCGCCGCCCGCCCGCCTGCGGCCCGCGCCAGATGGCGCCACGCCGCTGCAGCCAGTGAGGGAACTCGCCGAGAAGGTAACAGTGTCATCAGACGTCATATACCGGCCCGTAGTAGTGTTTGAGCCCGCTGTAGGAGTGCCTGGTGGGCAAGTTGGTGGCAAATTGGTCCCACGTGTACGCCGCGCGCGCCCCGCTGCGGTCCATGAGCACACCCCGGACACCGTAGAACTTCCTATCACACAGACATTACACAAATGACGTATCGTACACGCGCAACTATGTGTGTAAACCTAGGGCTATTACGGGAATCGTGTCGCCTCACACACACTTATAAATTTATTGGTTTTTTACCATTTTAACAATAAATATGTATTTACCGGTGATAAGAAAATATGTTTCCATGAGTGACACTAAATGTGTGATACTGAGTGTTTTGTTTTGCTTTTTGCAACTTAAATTCACGCCGCCGTGCACAAAAGTTGACAACCGTTGACACGATTAAACGAGCACACGATTCGGCACATGAATTCGCGGCGAGGGGTGCGGTAATAGGGATGTTGACTAATGAATAAAATAACGAAATACTAATTAAAATCGTAAACATATTAAACTTTTAGAGTTGCTTGTATACCTCTTGGTTTTATATATTGCATATTATTTGTTTTATGACGCTTCAAAGTTGGGTGGACAAGTCCATTTAAAAAGTATACAATTTATTAAAATAAATGATACCTTTAATTAGTCCGTAAAATGTATAGCAAATTTGTCGAAGAAACCATTTTGATAAACACAATATTTAATATAGCTGCTGAACAAATTTCCTATGCGTTGCATACAAACTAGCACGGCGCGACGTCATAACGTGCAAGCCATTAGTATGGAGCGTTTTTGATCGAGTCCATTTGTGTGCATTTCACACTGTGATATCTCGGGCAGTTTTCATGCTAGCGAATTAATTCTTTTACCAATGTTTCTTTATTTGAGAGGTAATTTATGTAACATAAAATAAAAAAAATAGTCAACATCCCTATTGAGCGGGAGTGTCCTTTCTGTACGTAGCACTAATACCTATTCTGTGCCGTGAGGCTCTAACTAAGGCGGTTATAACAACATCCAAATTCTTCAAACACGAGTCTGAAGGCAGAAAATAGAGACATTTCTCATTTTACTTTTCTCGTTTTCACAGCTGGAAGTCACTTCGTTCGTACACTTTGTGTGCTCATATCTGAAACCCACTTTACGTCACAAAATAAAATAAAATAAAAAACAAAATTAACGAATAATTTCCTCCGCAGGGCATCCACTGCATCCTAGATATAAGCGTATCCACGATCGAGAAGCTGCATAAACAGCAGATCTACCCTATCGTGCTGTTCATAAAGTTCAAATCGTTCAAGCAAATCAAAGAAGTGAAAGACACGCGGTACCCCGCTGACAAAGTGTCTGCAAAAGCCGCCAAGGAGATGTATGAACATGGACTGAAAGTAGAGAACGAGTATAGGAACTATATCTCGGGTAAGATACTATAGTTGACCATCAGCCATTTTTAAAGTCTCCACTGCAGGGGCACAGGCCTTCCTTATGGGGGGATAAGGAGGATGAGCCAACCACACGGGCCCAGTGCAGATTAGTGGGTGTCAACGACTGCAAATGCAGCCGGGACCAACAGCTTAACGTGCCTTCCGAAGCACGGAGGAGCTCGAGATAATATTTTTTTGCGTGGAAAATTGAGTTTCAGCCAAGCCGATTGTTTCACCCAATATTTGGCCGAAACTAGTCTTTGGTCGAAACTGGCCGAAACACAACAACAACGACAACTTCGTTATTAAACAAAGAAATTATTTATTTATTTGTCTTTCACTATGTTATTCTAAGGCTGAGTTGCACCATCTTGACTTAACATTAACTTTAAAAGATACAAACTTATCTGAGCCAGTGGTCAAAAGTGGAACTAAGGTGTTATTACATATTGTTACCTAGTTTACGCCATAGACGACAGCGACGCTGTCATCGAGTCAGATATGTTTGTAACTTTGTGGGCTGATTTTTCAATCTTCAGATAACGGATATCAGTCAGTTTAAATATTAACCAAAATCTAATAAAAGTCATTCAAAAATGTGACAGACAAATGAATGACAAGCATTTTCAATTTGGCAGTATAATACGCTATCAAAAGAATAAGCATTGAAAAATCAGCCCTTGTATCTGTTAAAGTTATGGTTAAGTCAAGATGGTGCAACTCAGCCTTAGCATCTTTACGGTATTAATTCATGCTATTAATTCCAGCGGAAATCCCAGCGGGCGTGAATATAGCGTACATGTGCACGCAAATTAAAGAAGCCGTCGAAGAAGAACAGAACAAGACTCTATGGGTCCCCTCAGTACAGGCCTGACCCCTGCCGGCCGCGCCCAAGGCCGTCACCTTCTGCGACCGCTGTCGGGACATGAGGTAATGACGTCACAGGTACAGTCGGCAGCACATCTTTTTGTGTAAAAAAGACTATGGGTCTCAGTGCAGGCCTGACCCCTGCCGGCCATTGAAGTTTAAATTTGATCGAAACAACCCTGTTGTGGTAGCTTAGCGTGTCGTTGACTGGACAACTGTAAACTCTTTGTAACATCCTATTTTCAAAATCTTAATGAGGATCAACGAGGTTTTTAGTTAAATATGTAGAGTTTCAGCCACATCAAAATAAATTATTTCAGTGAAAGAATTATTGAAATTGGACCAAAAATGACGAAGATAGAGCGATTTTCGTGTCGCATTCTCAAAAACGCTCCCCAATTCACGATTGGCTGATGACGTCATCAGCCACGTGCGCACTCGGCGGCGCGGCAGGTGTTTGTTCGGGCGATCGTGGCACGTGACGTCATCGCATGATCCGCAAGGGCCGGCCGTGTTTTTTAAACTCACTTTTTAAATCTTTAATAATTTTGACATTTCTTGATGGATTTGAGAAATTTAAACAGAGATTTACTCCGATATTGCTATTGTATTTGATGTGATATACAAAATTGATATATTCAATTGTCGTGTTGATCCTCATTGCTCTTAATTTGAATAGTAGATAGTTTAATAAATATGGGCCCGACATACGTTATCCTGTAGCTCTACCATGAGTTGATGCAAACTGTTGTCGCTTTAAAACTATTTTTACTACTCATAGTCAACGCAATGTATGTCATACGCCTGTGATATCATGGTAGAGCTACTGTGGTCTAGTAGTTCGACCACCCGTGTAAGACGCAGGGGTCCCGGGTTCGTTTCCCAGGGGGGGTACAATTTGTACTCGGTTTGGTCGGTGGGAAGGCTTAATTCAAGTCCGCCTGGCTAGCTACCACCATCTGACGCCATAACAACAATTTAAAAAAAATCCGGGTGTAGTGACCTTCGGCCTTATCGTCATTTAACAGGTGAGGTGAATGCCAAGCACTATCCCGTTGTGAATAAAAAAACTGTTCAAAGTAAGATTGCTAGAAACAAATAAACATTATTTTTATAGATACTACTCGGACCCCGGGCGCGCCCCCCGCCGCCGCCCCCCGCCCCCGCGCCCCGCGGACCAACACTCCGACCTCCGCTACTACTCCGAACCGGACGCCAACAACTACTTCGAAATAGACTACGAGTTCTTAAAGGAACTCCGGCGCATCGCTCGCAACAACTGCCCGAAATGCAAACGGAAGCGGCCGAGAAAAGTCGAATCTAAAGAGAAGCGAACAAAATCAAAACGAAGTGTTCGCACTAAAGAGAACTACGTTTACTGCAGCGGCCGGTACCATAGCGAGGCGGAACACTGCCGGATCTGCTGCAAAATCTGCAATCGCTCTACTGACACCCTCGACTCTATTGAAGACGAATACTCCCTAGTCTCCCACAGCTACTCAAAAACGACTAAGCCGAATTCTCGTTCCAAATCCACCCCCCGTACAGCTAACCGCGAACGCAAAAACTCCATACAGTCTATAAAATCGGTCTCTTTTCTCGAGTCGAGCAACGACGAATCTAAAGACGAGACCAATTATACGGCGAAGAGTTTCACTAATGACTTGAAGAAGTTCCTTTTAAAACCTTCCACTCCACGTCGGAGCCTGAGAGACAAGTTCATTACCAGTTTCAAACAGGAGTTGGAAGCTACTAAGAAATCGCCTAAATTGAAAGCTATCAAAGGTTTGTGGAAATCATATTAAATTCTTTACGACTTTGCATAGTTTTGTTGGTGCTTCGATAGGAGTTCGTCGTTCCGTTTCGCAACAACAACGTAAGTGTGCAGAATTGGTCTAAATGTTGCCACAGTTTTGGTGCTAGTGACACGAGCTGGTAACTTATACAGCTGCTAAACAGCTCTTAGCTCTACTGTGTAGGATTTTTGTGGTAATGGTGCAATATTGGTTGACGACGTGTCACATACTATATACATGATGATATTGTAAAAAATATATCTTTATTTGTGTGATATTTATATGAAGCTCTTGTTACTATTTCTTAAGCTCACATTTTTTTTAAATGCAGTATATTTATGTATTATT
Source organism: Agriphila straminella (assembly GCA_950108535.1). Classification (NCBI taxonomy): domain Eukaryota; kingdom Metazoa; phylum Arthropoda; class Insecta; order Lepidoptera; family Crambidae; genus Agriphila; species Agriphila straminella. The sequence continues at coordinate 1,584,531 of OX467319.1, forward strand.
AATTTAAGAAAAGATTCACGATTATTCTATATCATTATTATTGATAAAAAAATTATTTGAATCCATTCAACTTATTCTTCGAACATAAAAAGAAGTGAAGAATATTTTATTTTATTGTATAGTACCAGCATGACCACCAAAACACGACATATCGCGTGTTATAGCGTTTTATCGACTTACCACAGTCAAAATCCACTGTCTTTTGACAGTTAAACCACAGAATAGATAATAGTACTAGCGTACAGAAGTTGCACTCCGCTAAATCGTTTAAATAAATTGCGACTCTTGCTCCGACACAATAAGGTGCAATTATGGTCGCACAGCGCTCCCTTCGCTCCAAACCATGCACTTAGTAGTTGCCTCTCTTTCTATCGCGTAGGTCTTATCTTTTCTGATGTATGAAATTTGCCCTCTCAGAGGACGCCGAGCGGTTCAGACTCGCGCGCGGAGTGACAGAGCCCTGGTTAAACGTGATAAATATCAGATCGCATTTCGGTGGACATGCTGGGGGGCAATAGTTGCTCGGTCTATGTTCATAAAGCCTATATATATTGAATATTCTTTAGCTACACGTCGTCTTAGACTACTTACTCAGTGTTTATGTAGTTCCTTAGGGATCACTAGGAACGTGAAGTGTTAGAGCCACTCCTTGTTACGTTTATAGATGTTTATATTATATTACCTTAGGCGAAATATATCATGTTTTGTATAGTCCCTTTACACTTGCATGTATGTAGTAACTACTCAGAGCGTCCGTTATGAGTTTACCTAGTCGACAAGTAAATATGTATACTATTCAGAGCTAAAGAATTATACCGGGTAAAGACAAGTTTGAATATTGGAGATCACTTTGGCACAAATACTGGAAAAAATTAGAGCCGTGAAAAGTGTCGTTGGCATTGTTATCGGCTTCATTTGACAGATGAATTTGATACATTGCTATTTCTGTTTGGCAAAACACAAACTTACCGGAGAAAAGTAGCAATGAGTAACATCCCTCTGTCAAATGAAGCCGATAGTGATGCCGATGACACTTGCACGGTAAACCCACTAATGCTTGGAATTGATCTGCAAAATTTACTTAAGCAGAAACAATGGTACCTAATTCAAATACACTCGAGGGCAGAAAAATCGCACCTTTTCAAAAAAAAAAATTCAAAGTCAATTTAATCCATCTAATTTAATGGTAAGTGTTGGAGGGGAAGGGTTCCGCTTCGGACATAGCCAACAGTCTCTAGAAACTGTTGGAATACTCGTCGAACGGAATCAATTACTGAAATTCAGTTTCCGAGCAACATAACATTGTCAAAGTCAAAGATGCTTTATTCAAATAAACTTTATTATTAAGTACTTTTATTGCCTCATTTTTTTTTTGCAATATTTGAGCAACTTCATGGGCAATCCATCTTGGGTATTCCTTTTTTTAATTTAACTGTTGAAGTGTATTTTCTCCATCATCTCGATAGTGAATTTACCCGCATTTCCTGAATTGACCCCTTTTATTTCCCTTTTATGGCGGCGCAAGCAAAAACGCTTTAAGTGTTTAATTATGGTAACTGTTATGTTATTTAAATCAAACAATTATTAATTGAAAGCTCATTAAAAGTACTTTCGATAGATATCAACATTTACACAATAAAACGTTAGCTAGCAATAGCAGGTGGCCAAGTCTAAACTTATTTTCGAAGAGGTGCGATTTTTCTGCCCTCGAGTGTATTTTTCCAGTTTGCAAAAAAGTTACTACTAGGGTCAAAGTAACCTAACTTGACTTACGGTATTGATACAAACATTTCACGCGATGTCGACTTCGTAAACTCATAATAGAGGCCACTGTATGTAATCATAGTGGTTTATTACAATTTCAGCATGTAAAGTCGGCAGCACATCGAGTCTTAACTAATCCGATTTTAAAAATCTATTGGAGTTTTGTATAACTTGATGTGCTGTTATACGGTACCCCTACAATGACTGTCAAAAGTAATATCGAAGCAATGTTGTAAATGAGATGGCGCAAACGCGATATATAGCTCTGTCCCTATAACAACATTACTTTGAGGTTGCTATAAGAAGTATAAGAGCTCATTGTAAGGCCCCTGGTCTGAATAAACAAAATAGTGGCATAGCGAAAAAACTAGGTCTTGTAATGAAATAAAACTAAACAATAATTATTGAGCAAACTTTATGTGTTTTTTTTGTATTTCAATTACTGTCTCGTAATACTATTTTTTTATTTTATTTATACTGTCCATTATTCTAGTGCAAAAAATGGTTGTTTATCATTGTGTATTTATTTAACGAATCATCAAATAATTATTTCACTTAAATGTGCATGAACTGCCCCATTGTAAGTAAAGTTATGCGAAATCTATTTGAACATTCATAGAATTTGTTAAGACATCTAGAATGCCATGCCAACGTTATTTCTAGAAAATTCTGTTGCATTCTGCATTAGTGCTATTGGATCTCGGTCGGTTCGGCATTTAAGACAATTTTTTTTCCAAACTGGTGGGTGATACCAGAGCTGTTTTTTTATAAGGTTTCATATTGTAAACGAAACCCGGATGCGACATCGCGATCTCAATGATAATTACATTAACGAGGCTTTCTTATAATGACGTTATTTTCTGATAAAATTGTGTTGGAAATAAACTTCACACGACCAAGTCGACTTAATGCATTTTGATAGCTATTAGTACTTTGTCACAGTAAAATTTTCAATCGTTTATTTATTATTTCTTACGAGAGTAAAAAGTGATTACTTAGATACGGTTCTGTGTGGTTTTTATTTCCCGGTAACACAGCGCATTAGTTTAAGTTTTTTGTACAGATATTTGATATGAGTTTATGTTACGTTAATAATGATTTCATGTTTTTAAATACTACTGACGATTTATGTTTTAAAGTGCATACTATACAATTCATTCGGCTTTTATATCTTTTATTTTAGATGACGCTTGAGATCGGCGCCATCTCAATTTAATTCCGTTTTATTGTGTATCTAATCTATGTTATCTATGAAACGATACTATACTCTAGACTAGAGTCTAGTAGAGGTTTTAAGGTTCTATTTTGTTAAAATATAAGTTCAGTTTTCTTTTATAATGCGTTTCAAACTTATTGGAGGCTCTGATGTAAGTGGGTGGGAGAGGCGAGCGGTGGGGCACGGCTATGCGCATAGTGGCTAACTTCACAGCAGCCAATAAGATGGAAACGTATTGTACCAGCCTATTAATTTTGGTAGGTATTGACAGCGTTGCTTGAAAATATTGGATTATTCCCAACAGACCCCCATAAGGACGGTTGGGATTAAAAAAAAACTCCCAAAAGTTTTTGGGACGTTTGACATGTTATTAGCAGGGTCGGTAGTCGGTTGGCCTAGAAACTTTTTGAAAATCCCAACGGTCCCCACGTGGGGACAGAGGCGTAAGGTCGCTTTTGTTATTTGGATTGTTTTTGTTACTATCGAAACACTCGTGTTTTAAAAAAGGAATGATTTTGAATATTTCATTTTTGTTTTAATTAAATCTATGTTCGCTTTAATGGACTTAAAAAGAATTTAAGTGTCACTGTTACGATTTTGCGATTCGTGGACTCCATTTACCCCCAGTTTTTTCCAATATGCAGTTGATTCTACCACTAATGGGATGTAAAGTGTTTTGTAATTTATACAATCGTCGCATAACGTTCACGAGCCCCGGTGTGAACGTAGTTAGTTACCATAATTATCATAATTTGTGTACAATATTGCACAAAATTGAGTTCAATTTGCTATGTAGGTGTTACAAACCAGATTTAGTTCGTAAGGATGCACGTATTTGATCTGATATTAAATTACATTAAGCTTAGTCGGTCGCTAACAACGTTTTATTTACTGTACATTTATAAATATATTTAGCTAAACAACGCTGAGAGAAAAAAATGTAATTTAAAAACGACAATAATCAGTATTTAAATTATTAGAACTTTTACAATGTAATTTCTTGTTTTGGAAAATATTTATATGTTAATGTTTGACTATTTTTATTTTTTCTGTATTTGTATTGGTATTATTTTGTTTAAATAATAAGTATTGTATCTATTCCTATACGGTCTAGTAGGAATCTAAATCTCCTAGAGAGATGTTTATTGAATAATGTTTCAACGAATTGTTTATAATATAGAAAAAAGCAATAAATCAATGAAATAATCAATTAGTGTTTTATTAATTCTAATCCCAACTGGTTTAACACGTTTGTTTGTATGCTGTAACAGGTCGCTTTCTTGTTTCTTAATTAATCTTATAAAACCTTGTATAAAAATATTAATCTTGTACTTAGTTAAAGCTCTCGTTCCAAGAGTTCATAAACGAGGTACCTACTTAAACATAATTAAGTTTAAATTATAAACACGGCCGTGTGATTATTATTTTTGGTTTTTATCGCTTATTGGGAAACAAACAGCCATTAATATTTTATAGTAATGGCACATTACTGTGGTAGCTTAATTTATGCCAAAATCAAAATCATTGACTTAAGGCTCCGTTACGCGAAATCACTTGTCTCTGTCTTTTTCTTTATGTGTAAAGAGTATGGAAAATAACCTCACTTCTGCACTTTTTCGATGTTTTTCGTTGTTTTTTATCATAATCTTTAGCACAATAATTATCTTTCTTAAAAAAAAGTTAGCAACTGCTCAGTACGTTAAAGTGTATTTTGAATTTTGATGTAGAATTCAATACGTTTCCGCTATTATTTACGCCAAAAATATGGCCCGCGACAAGCGCTTTTGATGATATTCTGTTTTTTTTACAATCATCTGTGAGGTTTATACGTAATTTAATACTTGTAGGTACTAGATATCTCTAGCTTTTCGTATGATTTTTTTGTGGCTACAACTTTACGTTTTCTATATAAAAATATGGCCCGCGCAAACCATGTTTTCCTATTATGGCCCCTTAAATGATCGTACCACCGTACTTGTTTGCTTTCTGATTCTTACAGGGGAAATTTTAATTCGTATTCAAGTAATAGGAGTGCTCTAGATAAATAATAATCCTCTATTCAGCGGGTACGTGCCAGCCACTTTAATTAGAGAAAGCGTCAATTCAACGGACTCTACAAAATAAAACCACAAATTCACCACGATGCGCGTTTTTATATCGTACGAATTACAAAAAGAATAATATGATGATGATGCGCGTTTTGTTGTTGCGATTGCGACTTGGAAAAGCGTAGAGCATGCGTTCGAAATTCGAATTTCGCCAGTCGGTTTTGCGACTTCGCGCATGCGCCGTGTCTTCGCTGTAATGGCGGATGAGAAAACGCGGGAAACTTTGTTTAACTTGCATCGTAGTCGTATTTTATCAATAAATTGTAATGTTAATTCTATACCAGACAAATAAAAACACAGCAACTATGAAACGATTAAAATGCCGACGAATTGTTTGAGATATACAGTGATGATTATTGTGATTATTGTTTTGATAGGACCGCATGAGTGCTTGAAAAAACGTGTGAAAACTAAATTTAAGAGAAAAGTGGACGGTATCAGTGTTGTGACTCCTAGTAATTTATTGTACAAAGGAAATAATAATCTACCCGACGATGAAAGAGGCAGAGGGTTTTTTGGTCACGGTAAGTTTCCCAAGACAAAATATAGAACCAAGATAGCTGATATCAAATCAAATGTGTATAATCAATAAACTGTTTGCAATGATTGTCCTTACATTAATTATCAATTTCTAAAACACTGTTGTATTTTTTATAACTTAAGGTTCTTGGAGTGTAAGGGATAAAATTAGCTTTAACAGCTACCTATCAATGTTCTTGGAATTAATGTTCGTAAATTACGTAGAAATAAAATGAAGGTTAACTCGTCAACGCCCGGAAAACGAGACCCAATAGATTTTATATTGTTGTAAGAAAATCCTGTAAGAAACCTAATAAATACGAAAGTATTAATGATTAACATACGATAAGACGACACAAATAATCATTTTTATGCGATGAGTATGACGAGTTTAATTCCAGTAGTCGCAGTTAGCCTTATTCCAGTTATTTCCTTATGGCTAGCCAGTGGTTAACCAGTCGGGTTTGTAAGTAGGCAAGTGACTCGACTCCGGCAAAGTTCACCAGCATCACGTCACGTCTCGACATTATATATAGAGTCAATACGGCAACTTTGTGTAAGTACCTAACAACTTAAAATTTTAGCACAGATAAGTATAATTTTGGCGAGTTTCTATTTTTATTTTTCTGAACGATCCGATAGCTACAACGATTAAGTGAGTTGATAAAACACTGTCTATAAATCTTTCTTATAAAAAAAGCTGAAAATGAAAACAAAAAAGCTTCAAAATTAAATACCTCTAAAAAGCAAGAAATAATATTCAAATCACTAGATATACGCATATCATTGTAATAAAACACGTCTATTGAAGTCGGGTGGAGCTGAAGTTTATCTTCTTTTTTTATGAAATAAATATCTTTTTTTATTCTAAAAGCTTATGAAGTCGGGTGGAGCCATAAAGTTAATATACCTAGCGGAATAGAGGCACAAACATAAGCTGTCAAACGAAACCGAAATCGATTTACATTTGTGTGTATTTTTTATATGTTGACGTCTCAGTGATGTAATCTTGTCACAATAGACATTAATATCGATATCGATACCTAGTATTATTGAACAGCAATAGATTTGTAAATAGATGGGATGGAATTTTGCATAGGTGTTGGTACTAAAATTACGATACTGGAATGAAGTATGACTATTAAAAAAGATCAGAAGATATTTAAAATAATTTATTTAACAAAAAAAAAAAAAAGATATTTAAAATCAATGTCCACTACATATTATAAAACAAAGTAGCTTCCCGCTGTCTGTCCCTATGTATGCTTAGATCTTTATAACTACGCAACGGATTTTGATGCGTTTTTTTTAATAGATAGTGATGCAAGAGAAAGGTATATCCTATCCTACTAATATTATAAAATGTGAAAGTTTGTGGGTTTGAATGTTTGTTCCTCAATCACGCAAAAACTACTGAACGGATATGGTTGAAATTTAGCACACAGAAAGAAGATAGCCTAAAATTTTTATCCCGATATTCCCACGGGAACAGGGGGTCAAGTCTGCTAATGTTAACGTCAAAATCGTGGTTCAATGGTGTTTCAATGGTAATGCTTTTTGACACAGTTCTTGTTTCTTAAACCTAAAACCGAAACGAAAACACATTGTGTCTCGATTTTGAATTTAAGAAACAAGAACTGTGTCAAAAAGCAATACTATTGAAACACCATTGAACCACGGTTTTGACGATAACATTAGCAGACTTGACCCCCAGGAACCACGCGGGTGAAACCGCGGGCGGCCGTTAGTGTATAACATATTGTGTCAAATTCCACACTACACCGAAGCGACGCGAGGGCGGGTCGCTATTTATATCGGGTCATTTTGAACTTACCATCCAAATTTTAAGGTTGTGTTCAGTCCATGAAACTAAACAACTTTCTCTAACAAACATGTGTCGAATTTCGCCACAAAATTTTAGTCATCCCATACTAAATTGATCACGTGATCTCTTTAATTTGTATGGATAGTCGATTTTTTTATATATTTGGCCATGTGTTCCTTAGAGAAAGTTGTTCAATTTTATGGACTGAACGCATCTTCAAAATTTGGATGGTGAATACAAAATCACCCTGTACATAAAATTCAAAGTCCTGACTTACTGACTGATATATCAATGTACAGCCCAAACTGCTGAACCTAGAGACAAAGTATAGATAAGTAGGTACTTTTACAACAGTGAAACATATTCGTTTACCGCGTGATATGAACAATCGACAAAAAATATCGATAACTTAATGCAGCCCTAGTGTAAAATGAAAATTATTTCGTTACACAAAATATTCGTAAATTTTGCATTATGTCTAGTCGATCTTTGCTTTTTACAAAAATAAATGTTAACAGAAGAGAATAATCACGCTCAGTGCTAAAAATTCGAAGCGCATTGGCAAAAATAAACCCAAAGTTAGGTGGCGTCGATTTGGAATAATTTACCTGTGAAATGAACATTTTCCAGGGTTATTTCGCTGTGTTGTACAACAATCAATCACTGAACAGGTCACCATGTTTCTGAAACACTATTTCGCAAAAATGTCCACGATTTCACGAAAAATCTGAAATATTCGCAGAACTCAAATTTTCAGCGTGCCGATAAATGCAGACAAATTGTCAATCAGTTGCGAAAAAGGGTTCTATCACGTCGCATCACGCATCTCTTTTTATCACACCGTGTTGTCAATTAGCGACATCTTGCTTGCTCAGCCCTTTGTTCCTCTATTCCGTTAGGTATATTAACTTTATGGGTGGAGCTGAAGTTTATCTTCTTTTTTTATTCTAAAAGCCCCACCCGACTTCATAAGACGTGTTTTATTACAATGATATGCGTATATCTAGTGATTTGAATATTATTTCTTGCTTTTTAGAGGTATTTAATTTTGAAGCTTTTTTGTTTTCATTTTCAGATTTTTTGAAGTCGGTTTTTTGTTTTTAAAACATTTTTTATTTTTTTATTTTTAGCGTTAGTAAGTACCTACCTTCTGTATTTGGTAGATAATTACTTTAGTATATTTATATTATCTTATCCAGTAAGTATAATATTATTATAAATCATTACAGTCCATTATTAAAGAATACAAATATATGTTTTTATTACATATGTGTTTGGAAAAAGAAATCTTTCATGCTGTAGAAACATTTTTCCTTAAGCCAACTATATATAGCACGTTTAAATAAATTTAATGTCAATTTTTTCATAGAATCAGGAAGATGATTGTAAATTTTTACACACATACAATATGAATTTCTAGAGTAAATGTAATTTCTACAGCTAAGAATCACTAGCTTATTTGGGTACCTGGCATTAAAAGAGCATGTCTCTTGTCGTTGTACAAATAGATGCATATTGGCTTTCACAAAGATGGACGTTTCATAGATGTATAGGCAAGGAAGAGTTAACAGTCCGAAATCTTTAAAAATAGGTCTACAACTAGTTCGAGGTGGAACGTTACAAATTGCTCTAATGCATTGTTTTTGTACTATAAACAGTTTATTAATTGTTACTGCATTTCCCCATAACAAGATTCCATACCTTAAATTTGATACAACGTAACCATGATAAGCCTTTAATGCAGTTTCTAGAATACTTAATTTACTAAGGCGCCATAAAACATACACAAAACGGTTTAATTTTGAACACAGCTTCTCAATGTGTGGCTTCCATGTACAACAATTATCCAAAGTTATGCCCAGAAAGACAGTATCCTTAGTTTCGTCAATAGTGTTATTATCAAATGCCAATTTAAGTGGCTGTTTTTTGCCGCCTTGATTATGAAACTGCAAATATTTTGTCTTTGATAAGTTCGCTTTTAAATTGTTGTAATGTAGCCACTCTATTATGTCAGCAATTGTAGAATTTAATTCATCATTATACGCTAGCTTGTCCTTACATGGTACTACCAAAGCTATATCGTCTGCAAATAGTGAACATTGATGTTTTGTAACCTCAGGCAAGTCATTTATGTAAAGCAAGAAAAGTAACGGGCCAAGAATACTACCCTGTGGAACCCCGACCTTGTTCATAATTTGCTGCGACTTATAAGTTACTTCTTCATTTTTGGCGTTTAGTTTACTAATTTCAACATATTGATATCTTTCCGTTAAGTATGACCGCAACCATTGAAGTGGTGTACCGCGAATTCCGTACTGTTCACACTTGTTCAAAAGTATTTTATGTGAAACTCTATCGAATGCCTTAGACATGTCGAAAAATACAGCTGTTGTGGGATTTTTTTGGTTGACTTCCTCTGTTACTTTGGTAATAATGTTAAAAGCAGCCAAGGTCGTCGACTTTCCGACTTGTGGTAAGAATGGTATATTTAGCGAGGATATTATCTAAGTTACAATAGTCTTATGTCAATGGCTCATCATCTTTTACAAAATACTGGTTTTCCCGACGCAGGGGCGTTAATTCTTAAAGAGTTCTCTTGGTACTTCACTATCAGCTCCACTTCACCATATGCATTATGACAAACAACATAAATAGCCTAGCAACCGTATTAAAGTAATCGTATCGCACCAGTGAGATACTTAGTTTAGTACCTATTGAATAGTTCCGGTGATCATCTATGGTCTTCATCATCAGTTCCACTTCACCAAAATGGTACTTTTCAAAAGCAAATGCACGAGTTACTTAAGAAAATACCAAAATCGCTATAGGTGTACCTAGAATATTTGAAGAGTTCCCTTGATTTCTCCAGGATCCCATCATCAGATCGTGATCTTATGACAATGGGACCAATCTGTAACTATATGCTTTCAAACAAAAAAGAATTTCTAAAATCCGTTTATGATTAACAAAGTTATGAGGTAACAAACATTAAAAAAAAATAAAAAAAAAAAAAAAAAAATCAGACGAACCTCCTTTTTTTGAAGTCGGTTAAAAATAAACTTAGATAATAAAGGTAGGTATCCAAGATTTTCTCTTGGCAACATAATAAACCGTAGCTATCACGTATCGAGGTTTCGAGGACCAGCAGTTTTATGTCCTTAAACAAGGACAGTCTGTAGCTTATGGAACTTTTATTGTAGCACTTACACAAGTCCGGACATTACTGGACATCGCAATTTGGTAGGTAAGTACAAATACATGATAATAAATTGGTGGCGATGATTGTTTTTCCCAAGTTTTTCTTCACTGAAGTTGTAATAGTATCGTTAAGTAGGTACTTATTGTAAACAATTTATTTGTTTTGATATCGAGTTTAAGAGGGCTATTGATAAACATGTGGAATAAAACGAAGAGGGCTATTGATAAACATGTAGAATAAAATTCAATTTTTTTTCAAAATTATTTTTTTTTTTCAAAATTTTGAAGGTTTTCTTTCCCTACCATCCATTCAAGGCGACATTTACCCGACAATAGGTTTAGCTTGTAACAAAACGATTATTCGAAACTCTTAACTACGTCAGAATATTTTGACTGCTGTTGAAGCCACCACAAAGCAATCTGTAGACTAATCTTAGCGAGTGCAGTTAGTGCCAGTAAAAAACTAAGCGCGTTATCGTTGGCCATTTTCCAGCGATCTAAAAAAACAGCTTCATTCAGCCTTCAGCTATCTGCAAGCTATGCCAGTTCGGAAAACATTCCGCGGCTCGAAACATTCCTACGAGCCGCGGTAAATCGCGCCATACGATCTGCCGCAGTCGTTATACGCAATATCACGTGCCGAAACGTGCGACATAAAACGTTTACGCTATACATATTTTTTGGCACTTTTTGCGTTAACAGTATCCACTGGCGTTAGTGAAATACGTGAATTGTGACTTTTTTATGGGTTTGTTATAAATTCGCATAATGAAACTCTTCCACAATTTTCTGGTTTTTTGCTGGTCACAATTCAACCTTATCTAAACAATGTTGTGTGCTTATCATTTAACATACCCTGTGTATTTACTAATCTAGTGATTATTATCAGTATAAATTGAACCTTATTCTAAAGGAGTACCCACATAAAAAGTAAAATATTGAACTTAACCTTATTTTAAAGGAGTACCTAAGTACCCCTCATAAAAAGTAAAATATGGTGACTAGGCTAAGCTACATACACATATAAAGTTGCATCGAAAAATTTAGGTAATATCCTTATTCTAAGCAAATACATACGGATGGTATGAATACCAATCTCCAATGATGAGATGAAAATGAGGGGCCTGCGTCATCTACATAGACTCAAAAAAAAAAAAAAAATGCAGTCTAGGCTGTTACAAGCACTTGTGAATGTCAAAGAAGCTACGCCATCGCAGCAACTACATAGCAAACCTACATGTGGACCTCGGTGGCGCAGTGGTTTAGCGCCTGGCCCAGCGATTGCAGAAGTAAAGTAACGTTCGCAAGGGACGGTCATGGGATGGGTGACCAAAAATGTATTTTCTCGAGCTCCTCCGTGCTTCGGAAGGCACGTTAAGCCGTTGGTCCCGGCTGCATTTACAGTCGTTAACACCCACCCACCAATCCGCATTGGGCCCGCGTGGTGGGTAATGTTATGGCCCGTCCACCTTACCACCCATATGGAAGGCCTGTGCCCCAGCAGTGGGGACATCAAAAATGGCTGATGGACATAGCAAACCCAAGAAATGTCTTACCCAAACCAACTAATACTTGACCCAAAATAAAAAGAAATGGGTACCTAATTGAAAAATAATTCCCGATAACTCATACCATTCATGTAGTTTCAAATTAAGCTGTTGCTACTATGGAAATGAGATAACTGATAGAATTCACCTATTAAGTATCCACTGTACTTACAGGAAATGTGTAGTGTACCGGGGCTGTCTGGTCACTAAAATATTACCCTCTATTTCACTCCCATATAAGTAGAGGTATGTTCCGCGAAATCAGGTAGTTTTTGACTTATTTTTTTTTTACATAAATGTATTGATTGGGGAACAATAAAAACTACATATTTTCTTTCTTTCTTTATTTCTTTTCTTATTTAACACAGTGTTAAATAAAACAGAAACTACAAAGTAAGAAACTATAAAAAAACTTATAAGTAAAAATAGAAAAATAAAAATAACAAAGCACAAATAAATAAAAAAGGACCCTGCCGACGACGACTTGATGGAGAAAAACATCTGTATCTTCTAAAATATAAGCTAGACTCACAGTTTTTTTTTACTAAAACGTAAGTAAGTATTAGTTTTGAGGACTTTAAAGTAAGTAACAGCAAAAAATAAAGATGACGTAAATAATCGTTTATTTTCAAACTAATTAAGTACGTGAGGGATTAATGAAATTGTACATAGGGTGATGGCATTAGTTATTTTATTCTAAGAGTGCTATTAATGCACTAGTTTAGTAAAAAAACTGGGAATCTAGGAGTAGGTAGCACGAATATTTTAGAAGATTCAGAAGATTTTTCCATCTAGTCGTTATTAGATTTCGCGGAACATACATGGGGCTGAAATAGATGGGTATTAGTGACTTAGTGAGTGACCTCTAACACCAGACAAGACAGTGCCTGGTACACCTGCCACAGAATACATACCTGCCAAGATTTGAACCCGGGACCTGCAAGTGTTGGACCTGTGTCCAGCACTAAGGCCTACTACCACATACTCGTAAAATTGTCGACCAAATATTAGCTGATCTTGCGTGGTCGTAATATTAAATTTAAATTTAGAAGTTCAAATAGTGATTTTACTGCATTTATAAAGGCAGAAGTAGGTTCCTGATTAACGGAATGTTCCAAACTTCAAAGGAACCTCGAAGATTCATTAAGACAAACTTTAGTAGTTCCATACATCGGCATCGTAACCAAACATTTGCAATTAATTTGTAATTTCCATCTTTACACGTTAATCTTTTGTAACTTTATGTTATGAATACAGTACGCTAGCAACCTATTTTAAACAATGACGGTTATTAGAAACGTTAGTCATACGGCAGTTTATAAGAAAAGATTTATATCTACCTAGTAGTAAAGAAAAGAATGTGTGACACTTTAAAATGCTGTTTTCCTTATAGATCCAGTTTGTTACTACGTAATCGCAAATTGCTGCTATAAAATCGACAACTTTTACCTTTTATTACATTGCTGCCTTATCAGATAGATAGCTAACAAACGTGTACAATTGAGAGCAGAGAAACCGACAGTTTAGTATAATAACATCATCAACTCGACTCGACACGCTAAGTTATGTGAACTAAATCTAAGTTACGTTGAAAAAAGCTATCAAGAGGGACTTGGATTTAGCCAAATTTGTTTTTTTTACATTCGAGCAACAATTTCCTGAGCTTCAAATGAATTCCTAACGCGGCAAATAAGTTTTATTTAGATAACAAATGTTTTCATAATAAGTATTATACGTGTTACAAAAGCCCTAATCACAGAATATATAATAGTACTAACGTCCTAATGCCGAATATGGTAGGTAGAGACCATCAAACTGAACAACTAATTACTAAGCGAAAAAATTAACTGTTTTAAACATTTTGATATTATCGACATTATTTTTTTATGAAACAGCAGATTATTTTCACGACTTCAAAGTTGGTCCCATACAAAAAGTTGTTCAGTTTGATGGTCCCTTCTACCATACTTGACATAAGGAGTTGTTTTGTAACACTTTGTATAACATACTTACTAGAAAAAATTCGACTCGCCACTTATATTAATTTATTTATATTTAAACTGCAATTTAAATGCTGGCTTGTTATGATATAGTTAAGTTATAAGTAAGTAGGTAGTCGGTCCTATTATTAAAAGTGCAACTAAATTAAAATTATTTAAGACGGTATATTCGCATTTCAAAGAAATTAGCATTTTTTCAAAGAAGTTATCTAAAAAATGAAAGCATTAGATACTATTGATGTAAACTTTAGTTTTAGGAAGCAAAATTTTTAAATAAGTGCCGTATAGAGAGAAAAACATAATAAAGGATATCATAAGGTAATGACTACCTATAACAGTTAAAGATTTATACGAAAGAAATCCAATCTTAAAAGCTGTAATTATAAAGGACTTTATAACCTTTTTCTTAAATCTAAGGCTTTAATCTAGAAAATTGCGAGCTCACTCCAAGGCCCGTTAGGCCCTTTGGCCCGACCTAAACCTGTATAACTTATAGATCTCACGATTTCGCCGGGATTTCCCATCTTTGTTTTGTTTTAATGGAACAATAAAACTGGAGATCTTGTATTACCATTTTTATAGGATAGATTTGTTTTATAAGTACCTAGGTACCTATTTATTCGTACTTTCTATATTGTCTGAGAATGGTGGAAAAAAATGTGCTTACGTTAGTTGAATGAAGAAGAACGAGAAAGACATCTCATCTTTTCTGTTTGTAATTGTGTGTGTACAGAACCAATAAATAAGTATAATATTTTTTAAGCCAGAAAAACGTTGCAAAGAAGGAGTCATCATGATGTCAAGTAAGGTAGATAATACAGATCCCTAATTCTATTAAAATAAGACCTAAGTATGAGATAAGTATTTATTTTATTATACACAATTAAGAGAATCAGGCGTTACCTGGCGGAAGTTCATTATAGTGGTGATAATGGGTGCAAAAACTTGCAATTAGCTTTGCAAGTTTTGCCAACTGTTGTTTGGACGTTTTATTGCTAAATATTGTTTCTATTTTCTAGCATCCATTATCCAATATACAGCAGGCAGTAGGTAAACATTATTAAAATTGAAATTGAAATAATCTTTATTTAAATAAGCACACATAATAAGCGTTTTTAACTCGTCAATTCTTTTACCCTACTACCCATTATGACGTCTTTAACTGACTAGAAAAATGGGCGCAAAAAACTTGCCAGCTTTATCAGATGGAACAATATTTACAAATATACCTATATAAATATATCGTTTCCAGACATTATGTTAACATAGATTAACAAAAAAATAACATTATTTAATTAACACATTTCATTATGAATCAATTTACAGGGTTCAAGCTAAGTTCAAGTTTTGTTTAGCAATTATACAATCTAGGCTCTTACAATAAAAAAACTATGCATACTATTCAATATGCGTTAAGATAGGTAGTCAGAAGCAGACCCATTCCCACTGGCAGTACCCGTTCACGAGCATGACGTGTGAACCAGCCATCGCTTCGCTCAACCATATTTGAGGGAACGTAACGACCCGCCTCACACGACACCACCGCAGAAATGATTAAAGAGAGCATGACATACTAAGGCTACCCATGTTTAGGCATCGAATTGAAAACAAATATCCAAAAGCTTTCCATATGCCTTTTACAAAACTACTGACTAAAGAAAGTAAAAATATTGCAATTAAAGAAATCAAATCAAGGTATATCTAAGTTATGAAATTTGTGTTTTGAGTAAGGAGTGCCCATACATACAGTCAATAATAAACATATTTTTATATATATACAACGCCCTTAATACAAGCAGACAGAAGCATACCTTATGTATTATGAATCAGGTATAACATAAAACAACATTTCATAATATAAACCCGTTGTTTGTGTTGTTTCCTCGGAACTATCAAATTCCGCCTTCCCGATTTATCAAAACATTTTTCATTACACTATGTTTGAGCACTTTGATGGAAGGCCGTGTGTACATACAATATCTTTTCTCTAATATCCAATATTTATGTGTCTTCTCTACTCTAGAAAAATATTAGCTACTTACTTACCTTCAAGTAGGTTATTGTATTCGTTTGTGTTGATCTTTCTGCCGAAATATTGTGATATTATTCTGCTTATTTTTTTACCTAATATGAGAATACTATCTGTATTGAAATAATTCGCGTTGATGTGTTGTTTTGATGATTTTTTTAAAGTGATTTTCTTTAAAAATCGCACTTTTGTGATAATTAATAATCTATTAGGTATTTCTAACACTTCACAAGTTTTTATTGTTTGCGAAACATATAAGAGTAATACTTAAATACTTAAAATTTGAATATATTTTTGATAATTTTTCTATGCATGTTTGGTAGGATTACAGTTTAATTTTTTATTATTTTACGGTTTTTAAGTAATTGAATATTTTCTAATTGTTTTACATATAAATGTTATGCGTAAACATGTTTAATTAGAAATCATACATAATTGCCTCATGAATATTTGATGATTTTACGCTCTAAATATTGAGTCATCTCGATTTCTTTGCCCTTCTCAATGGTAATTTGCCTAATAACATATTCGTGTTGTTAAAGGAAAAAATCTGGTTTAACATTTGGCATAACAAGTCAGAAACTAATCTAAGCGTAAGCTACGGTATTTCTTATATTTTCAAGTTTGAGTAATTTTCAAAATTACTTAGGTACTTATGCCAAAATAACATGGTAAAATAATGAACGGGTCTCACTCATCATTATCATTATCACTGTCGCCGTTATGACGGCCTCTGCTGAGTCATTTATGTGAATGGAAATGATTCATTTAATCAATTGAAAGGTTTACAGACTGACGGAGTTCCCCCAGGAGGCCATGGCCCATGATCACGAATATATCTCTTGGATGGATAGATATTATTATGTAAAACTTATCATGACCACTGAAACGCGATAAGATATAGCGATATACGGAGCATGTTTAACTGTCAAAAGACAAGGGATTTGAAAGGGACGATGAGGTAGATATGTATGGGTACCAAGAATAAAATCGTACTATAATTTATTTATGGTCTCTTCTGCGTTATTTTTCAAGCCAACTTTAAAAAAAGTTGCCATAACCAGTTTGCACTTTAACACCTAAAATATTTAATATTTTAACACCTTACCTTAACTTAGTTATTTTAAAAGAGAATAAGTTTCATTTATGTGGTTAAACGGTAATGCGTGCCTATTACCCTTAAACACTTCCAATTAGAAAGTATGAGGAATCCACCGAGTGCCTGCCTTGAATAAAAACTGGCAACTTGCTTGGCAACTTGATCAGGAGTAACGGAGTAGGTAGCTTTTGTAATGACTGACGTCATGGATCCGAGTGACAAACTACTGTGAAACCTTTTTCAGGATTATTAACGTTATTTTTTGAAGAGTAGAGTAGAGTTTATCATTATGCAACCACTTTTTGTAATGAAACAACCCTGAAAAGAATCTGTTGTTTCATTCAAAATTGCAGTTTAACTTGATCATTATATTCACTTCTCAAGCTTACGCGCTCACTAGACATGAAATAAAACACTTTTAACGGATACTAGCGCGGTTTTATTGAAAGTACTTTGGTAATTAGTTGGTATTTGGTTTTCCCGACGTTTCGGCACCTTTGCAGCTGCCGTGGTCACGGGGGACTGAAGCTACTTGTGAGCCTACCCTCAAGCGATGAATTTTTTTAAGACGTTCAGAAATTAAGATTTTAACAAATTTTTAATTGGTTTAAGTTTTGGTTTGGTTTTAATTTAATTTTACATGCTAAAAAGAGAGAATCTACTGAAACTACTACCATTTCATAAAATGATCATTATGTTGATTTTTGTTTGAGATTTTGATATTTTCAAGGGTTGCGTCCATGAAAAAAGTTATTCATAACAATATTATTTTAATTTATCTTATAATAAACTGATCTAATTTGCATTCGATCAGTTAAAGCACACGTTACATTCCGTGTTTTATCTTTTTCATCCATATATCACTTTTCATTCACATTCAAACGTGATTTGTAATTTAGATTTAACGAATCTCGTTTGTCCAATGCAGTGATTTGTGATTGCAGTCACTGCAGTCGCACGTGGACTGTATTCTGTATGTCATTATTAAATATGCAGGGTGCAGCCTGCTCTGTCCCATTTCCTCATTCTCAAAGACGATTTGTCACCATGTAGTTCAGAGATTTATGTGAGGTTTAATGGCTTTCTTTGTACAGCTTAAGAAAACTGATACAATAGTTATACCTACTAAACACTAATTTGAAGAAAAGCTTTTTTAATCCAACATAATCATATAGCTGCTTCTGAGAGAGGGTCTATTGCTCAATTTGTCAATGTTCTCATCTGATACCTACTTAAGTCAGTTAACTGATCGATTGCTTAACCATTTTATCTAATTGGAAGCAGATATGATTATGTTGGATTAAAAAAGCTTTTCTTCAAATTAGTGTTTAGTAGATATAACTATTGTATCAGTTTTCTTATAGCACTATCTTCCAATGTAAAATAAAAAATGGAATTTCTATGGATTTTTATGTCTTGAATTAGTAATTTATCAGAAACTTACTAGACCTGTGATACTGGAGTTTTAACCGACATTTACCGCCTCTAGTGAGTCGCTCACCTGTGTAAGACACCGGGTTCGATTCCCAGGGGGGTACAATTTGTACTCGGTTTAGTTGGTGGTAGGGCTTATTTTAAGTCCGCATAACAACAATTTAAAAAATTGTGTTCCGGCAGTTAGAGATAAGATAGCCAGTTCCTCAGTGATGAGGATTCTGGGTGTAGTGCGCTTCCACCTTCGGCCTTATTGTCACTTAACATCAGGTGAGCTGAAGGCCAAGCACTATCCCGTTGAGCATAAAAAACTTTAATGTGTTAACATTATCGTTATTGAGAGTGCTACAGTGCTCGGAAGTAGAGATTTAAAATATGCTACAAAAAGGTTACAAAGTAAAAAGTCAAATCTGCTTATCTTTTTCGATACACCCGATAAAGTAACAGTGATTTTACCTGTCTCGCTTTAGCGCATCCTACTGCAAAGTGCAAGGGACTGCATTCTGGCATTTATGTCCTTCCTTATACAGGTTTTGTTCACCTCGTGGTACACTTAAGAGTCGCCGGATGTTGCAATAAAACAACATTGCACAACGCGTTTGTTATACGCGTCTGAAATAACGTCGTCTTATGTGATGGGTGCTTGGATATTTGTTACTTAATCACGCGAAAACGGCTGATCGGATTTGGATGAAATTAAGAACACAGATAGTTTATAACGTGGATTAAAGCATATTATTATAATACTTTTAGATTTTTCGAATGTCCATTGTCCACTCGGACGAAGTCACAGTCAGAAGCTAGTAAAGTATAAGTTCTTTGAAACTTCTAGTATGTAGGTACTTACATTTAATAAATAATTAGACTTATTAAATTAGAAAAAAGGCATTTTCTGTGCTAAATGCTAGTTAAAAACTTTTGTAAGTACACCTTAATCGTTTATCATTCAGAAAAATATCTCAAATTACTTCATACTAAAGTAAAAGTTATAAATACTAATAAAATATTTGCTAAGTATAAGTCGTCAAAAGCTCCCGACAAATGGAGGCACACAAAACATTATTCACACCCCCGAACCCACTTTTTGTAGATAAAAAGGAATAAGGTCCAAAGGTTTCATAAAATGACCAAACATAAAGGAGTAATCACACGACATTTTCACACAAAAGTCGCCTGACGTTAATTCCTACATATTCAGGGCACAGAGTAGACGAAATCTTCTATGAAGATTAGAGAAAAAGCTTCATAAATCGTTCTAAAGATGATCGAAATTTAAAACTCACCCCATGCTTGTCAGTTCGCACCCTAGCGAGCCTGGTGCACCCCCAAGCGTGTATAAAACTGAGCGTTTTTTTAAAGATTAAGCGCCACCGCTCACGGGCGCTTAATCGCCGAGCGATTTTTTGTAGCCCAGAATAGAACATAATTATGGAGTTCAATACGTAAACGCCCACGAGCTACAAAAAGTAGCTCACACATAGCTCGGCGACTAATCGCCCACGAAATGACACTGACAAGAGTGACAAGCGGCTTTAACCCTAAAAGACACCACAATTTTTTTCGCTGGCTGACATAATTATTTTTGTAATGGTAGAGTTTGCAATAAAAAGTAAGAGAATTATTATTACATGATATGCTTACCAATTTATATAATTCTTGAATTTGCGCCTATAAAGTAAATGCAGAATTTTTGTTCTTCACACTATTTTGACGATAAAAGGATCTGTACCCTTAGCACGAACAGCTATCAAAAAAATAATCATTCGATAGATAAATTTTGTATTGGAAATTTGTACAACGCCATCTATCGCCGATAAGCGAAATGAAATTTTCCATAGAGAATTGTCTATCGAGTAATTTTACGTGCGTTTTTTTTCTCGATAGCTGTTCGTGCTAAGGGTACTGAAGACATTTGAATCGTATACATTGTTTGCTTCATTTCTGAAAAGTATATAATTACTGACATAAATAAATCATAAACTTTATTTTATAGAGCTTAGCAATAATAAAAGTGATTGTTCTATAATATTATTACCGGGTGCCTTTTAGGGTTAACCTACGTCAGCGACTAAAAAGCGCCGTGATTGTCGCCGCGATTATCGCCGCGTTTATCGCAGCGATATCGCCGCGATTAACGCCGCGCTTATCGCAGCTACAAAATAGCGCCCGTCAGCGGTAAGCATAATAGGCCAGTACGTACTTGCCCACTATGACGTCTGATGGTAAGCGATGATGCGATCTATGATGGAACAGGCTTGCCTAGAAGATACCTATTCACACTCGCGACTTGAAGGCCCCCATATTGTACTCATCGGGAAACACAGACTCAGGCAAGGAGTTCCACTCTCTGGCGGTACGGATGATAAAAATTTAAAGCAAAACGGTGAGTGCCAGTCTTTGGAATATAAACCAAAAAAGTTTGTGGTGTAGTTGTGTACCCAGGCCCGTAGACAGGGTGAGGGGGAGATATGGTATGAGTGTCCTATCCCCCTCGAAATCTTTGAACTTAATAAAAGTATGAGCCCGTTACATTACACGACACGTATTTATGTTTTACAAGCATTACTCAAAGTTTCTATCACCTCCGAATAAGAATGCCTGGCCGCAATGGGCCTTTGTGTACCCACGCTTTTCATTTGTTCTAAGCTTTTATTCTGGTTATTAAGTATTCTTGTATCCAGGGTTTATACCAGTTAGATTCATCTCATCTGTGGATAACGAACTAAAGTTTTTGCTTGCGGGTTACTAATGTTGGTTTAATGTGCAGCTTCCAGTTAATGCAACCATTAGTTATTGTCAAACGATGTGGCTGGAAGAACGTCCAGAAATATTTTATACGGAAAATGGTTTCTACTATAAAAAATATTTAAATAAAATGTACGAGTTATTATCTTGTTAGTAGAATATAACCTAAAGGTACAGAATACATAATAGTTTACCAGTCATGCAAATTCATTTACCTACTGAAGAAACTTTTAGTTTAAGAACTTTATTTTCCGTTATAGAAATTACATCGATTCATTTACTGACAAAAAGATTTTTAATGAAACATGACTTTAAACTTTATGAAATAAATGAAAGAACTTTAATAAGCTTTTGCTCAATACAGCAGCTTTTTAACCGACTTCAAAAAAGGAGGAGGTTCTCAAGTCGACGGTTTTTTTATGTATGTTTTAACATAACGTCGTCAGTTGTTAACCGATTTATAATTTTTTTCATCTCAAAGAACATATAGTTCGTGTGTGGTCCTATAAAAAAAATACAGAGATCTGGCTAGTAGTTTTTTAATAATCCTGAAAAATATCAATTATTTAGCTTGCCATCGCACGAGTTTTTACGGAATTTCAGACATAACATCTTTGTCTATGAACCGATTTCCTGATTTTTCCGAGTCCTCCAGCCCCACCCGACTTCAATAGACGTGTTTTATTGTGTGTTATTGATGAATGATTAGAATATTATTTCTTGCTTTTAAGAGGTATTTAATTTTGAAGCTGTTTTTGTTTTCAGGTTTTTTACTTGTATTTTTCCCCACAAAACAAATGATAGCAATTTTAAATTAAAAAACTAACAGGAATAAAGAAATGTATAAGTTACAGCCCTAGCAACGAGATTAAAGTGTCTTTACTCGTCACATAAGGATCCCGTTTCGTGCTGATAACCGAGCTTAACGTTTTTGTTAAGACCCCGATGTTAACGGTGGCTACTGTGCGTCGCAACATATTATTTGTGGAATATTTAGCTTCTTTTTAGGGTTGCGTACCCAAAGGGTAACAACGGGACCCTATTACTAAGACTCCACTATCCGTCTGTCTGTCTGTCACCCACCATGCTGTAGTGTATCTCATGAACTGTGATAGCTAGACAGTGGAAATTTTCACAGATGATGCGTTTCTGTTGCCGCTATAACAACAAACTAAAACCAGAATAAAATAAATAATTAAGTGGGGCTCCCATACAACAAACGTGATTTTTTGCCTTTTTTGATATGGAACCCTTCGTGCGCGAGTCCAACTCGCACTTAGCCGGTTTTTAAATGTGGCATAGAAATTCGGAGGCATGTTGGCAAGTCTTAATCCGAGTCTATTTATCTATAAATCAATAACGAAGATATTTAATACAACATTATAAATAGCAAAAACTAAGCAATTAGTATTTCTACTTGTTAGATCAGAACCTAGTATTTTACAAGGTTAAATAAAAAAAAAACTATTTTATGTTGTGTGTTGCACGTCAATAAAACGTTATTTAAAAAAAAAAAAAAAAGTCTGCAAGTAATAAAGGCAGAAGAAAAAATAAAAAGTAGTAGTACGAGCGGCGACCGTACTATAGGTACCGTAATTAAAATCGACAGTAGGTAACAAAAGATAGAAATGGATTTTACGTGTAGCCATTTTCTTTATTTTCATATAATAGCCGGCTAGTGCTCATCGTAAACGTCCTTACACATATTTGCATTAATAATAATTAAGCTTACGGCTTTACAAAGCTTATTAAAGTACCGTATTATCCGTAAATGCTGTGAATGGTTCAAGGTCTCTTAAACAGCCTAATGTTATTCGGATTAAGACAGTATTTGTATTTATGTATTTATTTATTTTATGTATTAATATATTTGGTAATAATAGATTGTAGTAATAGATAGTCACTTTCGACTAGACTAGATAGTAATAACTTTGCATGTTGTATTGTATTCGCTCATATTCATTTACTGCGCAGGTGTAGATGTTCTGGCAGAGGAGCGGCCCCTTCTAATACAAGTTATCTTAACTTAAAGGGAGGAGTCCAATGTAATTTACCCTAACCTGTAATTTTTGAAAATAAATATTTTGTATTTTTGTATTTTTTTGTATTTGTCAAGGGTTCTATTAAATAAAAAAACAAAATACCACCAAGTAAAAATTAATGTGTTTAAAAAAAAATTCAATGTATTTATTTTGAATTGGGTTAGTATTTTGGATTTTTTATTTAATTTAATAGAACTCTAGACAAATACAGTCTTAATCTGATTAACATCACAAGAAGAGTTAAATTGCAAATCATTTTTTGTATAGGAAGTTTACTGTTCGCCGGCCTCTTAAGCTCTATATCACGGCACGGTAAAGAAATTTTTTTTGAGAGCCGATTTTCACATCCATTCGTGCATAAACGAGTTAAGGCGAGGCCAATTCACGATTTGATGAAATTATTGATTTTTGAACTTCCAATGTGAAGAACTGATGTAGAATTCTACTTTACAAAAATTACTGTAGACTGAAAAAGAAACAAAGAAACAATAACCGAACAGAATATTGAAAAATGGCTTGGTTACTCTGTAAATAAATCCTGAATAACACCATAAAAATAAACTTCAAATCGTGAGATTTCGTTATTTTCAACGACAGTGATATGATTTTTTATGCAAAAAGGATAGCTTTTTTATTGATCTAACACAATAACCGAGTACATTTTTAATAAATAATCCAGTATTTCAGAAATCAATAAAAATGTACTAAATTTCGTAAAATTTCTGGCGAAGCGTCAATTAAAGCTATGCAATTTTCAACCTTATTCTAAAGACATAGTGAAAGAGTAAATTTCGGGAACTGCCTCGCCTTAAGTTAGTGCTAAAGTTTATCTGGAAGGCTAAAAAGAGGGATAAGTGTATTAATTGACAATGAAGATCTTTATTGATAAAAAAATTATTATAATAGAAAATTAGAGGATTAACACTTAACCCTTATTTCTTAAAAAATCAATTTTTCACTAAGTATATTTTTAGGGGTAAATTTAACCTTTTCCCCCCAATATTTTTTAGGATTTTAAGAAACATTTTTTTAATAATAATTTAAAGGTTTTAAGTTAATAAAACTAATAATTCTTCAAAATTATTTATTAGAAAGAAAGAAAGAAAATACATTTATTTTGAACAACACACAACGATACACAACATTACAAAGACAATACAAAAACTAAAACACATCAAAGGCTAATTACAATAACATTGCGCATCGTCGCATGAAGTCAAAACTGTACTCGGCTCAGTATAAGCAGCAGGCAAGGCCAGCTGCACTGATATTCTGCCGAGCACAATAATGACATCAGGACCGAAAACACATATATAATATATATAAAGTTTAAAAAATAATAATATAAATAAACACATTTTTAATCTGTGCAGTGCATCAAGAACTGGCTGTATGGATTTGACCTTCGCCTAGGGACACAAACGCAAACTTAGATTGACACATACACTTATATTAAGTAATATTCTTTAAGCCTACTATTGAATTCTTTGCCTCTCATTAGTTATCTAAAAGGGTGCAAATAAAATAGTGTGCTAGGAATAGTTTAGTTACCTAATAATATAATAATTAATAAATAAAAAAAAAAAAAAATAATACTATCTATTACAGTATACATGCTTACAGGAGCTTCGAAGAGCTCGGTGTCGCAGTGGTTTAGCGCCTGGCCAAGCGGCTGCATTTGCAGTCATTAACACCCACCAATCCGCATTGGGCCCGCGTGGTGGGTTATGGCCCATCCTCCTTACCACCCATAAGGAAGGCCTGTGCCCCAGCAGTGGGGACATCAAAAATGGCTGATGGACAATACATGCTTAGTAATTACACCACGAAGAAACAATAAAAATCAGACTCTGATGTAGATGTAGGTGTTAATTTTCAACAAATAGTTGTAAACAAAAACTCTTTGTTGAAATGAAATGAAGACCAAGGTTAGGCCGGAAAAATCTATGTGAGGAACAGATATAGTAAGTATACTTATGGAAGAAAATAGACACGCCGGTAAAAGCGAGATTATCTTTTCATTGTTATTTAATGCGTAAAAAAATTCCTGTTGAATGTCGACTTACCGACGCGTCACGGTATTGTTTTGTGGAGAAATGAACCAAAGGCACTACAAGTAGATTTCGCACTTTCTTTAGTATCGCAATAATAATCTAAGTATTAACTTTTATTGTGTCTGAGTGAAAAGATTCCGCACTGTCTGCAATATTGCAATAATCATTGGTCGAATGAATTTGCAAGTCATTAAAGGAGCTAATGATGATTGCAAACCATTGAATGGTTAATATTTCAATGGTTTCGTAGACTATTAGTAAAAGTATGTAGGTATTTTTTTTACCTCCTTTGTGAATTTGACGGACACAAAAATAAGTTATTTTTAAATTATCCGAAAATAGGAGATGAATAGGTTGATTGCGAATTGAAATCGTCGAAAAAACTGGGTTTTTACTTCTTTCTTATTGAAATATCCTTCGAGTTCATTTATTATGAATGGCAATAACTTGTTGGAAACGATAATTGATAATTTATAGCATTACAGCCAGCTTTTTGGCGTCACAAAAAATACACACATGTCTTACTGTCCTTAAACTTATTAAAAGAAGTCCATTGAGTACCTACACTTACCGTTTTATTAATGATCGACTCTTCTTCAACGATGCGTAAATTATGAACTTTATTCATATAACCTACACCGAGTCTTTCTCAGAACACCAGGCAATTGATTCTGATGAATTATGGCACATTTTTGAAAGTTATCGACGTTGGAAGATTACTATAAAATTGCATCGAATTGGTTATAAAAGATATGGTGAGCGTATTTGAGTTTATGATCGTGCGATTAATTTGGATGATTCTTTTTTTCTACTCATTAAAAAACTATATGGAAAAAAAAAATTGTTAATTACGATTAATTTAAGTGATTCTTTTCTAATTCACCGAAACGATTATAAACAAAAATTTGGGTAAGACAACGTATGTCGGGTCAGCTAGTAAGTACTAAATAATTGGAACATACGCATGTACAACTTTTGCGACGAAACCAGGAAACAGCTGAGCAATATTTTCTTAGATCAGATAGGTACCTGTTTAAGTAGGTAAGTACGTAAACTAGTGGAATAAAATGCAAATGCACCAAGTTACCTACCTACAGTTTTAATACATGAATAATTCAGTTTTCTTTGTGAACTCATAAAGTTTCCTTTGTAGTGTATAGAGAAGAGACGAATATTCAGTTGCGAAAAATGAATCAAATTCGTATTCATTAATTTTTCGCAAACAATTTATATTGTTGCATATTACCTGGTGGAAAACATCATTGATTATTGCTGACCAACGATATATCAAAACAAAGTTTCTGACGTCATTGCCTGCACTTGCACAAGGCATATTTCATAGATTTTTTTATTTGTATATCTACAGAATAAATGCACTTATAGAGGTTACAATGCGTCCTAAATATAGGACGATTATAACAGCGACCTGCCTTACGATCACCGTAAGCACCATAAAGTGTCAAGTTTATAGCGAACTGGTTGAGCTTACCTGATGTTATGAGTCACCAAATTCGGAGAAAGCCGGTGAGATGCGCGCCGGCATCTTATTATGCAGTCATTCTTGTTATTTTAACACGTTTTTTCCTTCTTTTTCGTTACACTTTGAGTCTGGCATCCATGTTTGATAACGAATGTAAGTGTTATTATACTTATTTTTTTAATGCTCTACCGGATAGAGCCTTCCCGTCACCTGATGTTAAGTGACGATAAGGCCGAAGGCACAAAGTAAGTAGTGGTGTAAGCGCACTACACCCGGAATCCTCACCACTGAGGAACTGGCTATCTTACCTCTAACTGCCGGAACACAACAATTTTTAAATTGATATTAGGCGTCAGACTTATGTAAGACGGTGGTAGCTAGCCAGGTGGACTTGAAATAAGCCCTACCCTACCACCAACCAAACCGAGTACAAATTGTACCGAATAGAACCCGGGACCCCTGCGTCTTACACGGGTGGGCGAACCACTAGACCACAGAGGTGGTTAAAATATTTTATAGTGGAACTTATATGGAAGTCGGGAATGCCTAAATTATTATTTATTCCTCATCATTTCCCATCAGCGTCAGTCGGAAGTGAAATAAGTTCCTAATTATAATAGTATGAAATTGACGATTTTATATTCACACATAGATTCTCATAATCTTAAGATATTAAAGATGTTTCAGATGCTTGTTATTATTTCGAATTATAATCAAAAAAGCTCTTGCTCAAAAAGTCCGTCATTCATCATTTATTTAAATACTGTACAAAAAGTTAATGAAGTAGAGGATAGAAAAACGAGTGGATTCGTTTACGGAAGTAGGTATAAACTATTTAATATTGTATTTCATTTTCTCGCAATCGTAGTGAAAAGTAGAGTGTAACACACGACGCTAAAACCCAGTGTAACTCGGTTTCTGTTTAAAAAAACTACCTCGTATGCAATGGGTCATTTTAGCGTCTTGTATAACAATCTACTATTTATTATACCGATTTTAAGGACAGCTTTTGTTACAATCCCTGGCGTCTAAATATTTTTAAATTCCAACCTTTCCAACTAACAACAAATAAAGTGTTGGTTAAAAAAATATTACCAACAACAAAATGTGTGCAAATTAAAAATAAAAGTTAAACGGTAAAACCGCACATTGTATTACCATAATTATGCAATCAAATCTTATTCATTTTTAAGTAAAAAATGCAATGAAAGTGTTTCATGACGCGTTCCCGTTTGCGATGATATCTGGGCTGCCGGCAAAAGTGAATTTAGTTTGTAAAAAAGTTAAAAAAGACTTAACTTTTTTGCTCTTGAACTCAATACCAGTCGGCACTAGCTATCTGTTTGGCAGGGTCTGTAGGGGTGCCACAAGAAGCAATAAAATATTGATACTTAAGGTAAATTTTGGGTTGATCCTACTTCCTACTACCTATATAATATATACTATACTATACTGCTTTAGGTATATTACTATTACAACTTTACTACTTTACTATTACTATTTACTACTTTTACTATTTACTTTTACTACTTATTTTATAAATGTGAAAGTTTGTGGGTTTGGATGTTTAGATGTTTAGATGTTTGTTCCTCAATCACGCAAAATCTACTGAACGGATTTGGTTGGAATTTGGCAGACAGATAGTTGATAGCCTAGATAAAACATACGATATTCCCACGGGAACGGGAACCACGCGGGTGAAACCGCGGGCGGCCGCTAGTTAGTTCATAAAAATAATTCTATTATCTAAAGAGATATGCAGTGAAGTCATAAAAACCCAATAAATAGGTAAATGGTTTCACCAGAATTAAGTATCATTTATCTAACGTTTAGAAAATAATTCAAGAACTTGCTTATACTTATTTTTTTTGACATGCAAACTTCATCAACATATAAAAAAAATCTTGTCGACATTTTCTTTTGTGACAATTACTCACTAATTTTCCATTACCACAAAACTGTCTGATAAAAATCCTTGTTAAAAATTTGAAAGTAAAAAATTATTATCAATTATTATGATGTGACAACCCTAATTTCACTTTGTCTAGCTAGTCCATCAGTAGTGAGTGCGCAAATCGCCAAACCCGTTACCAAAACGACACCGGCGATTACGACCAGTCAGATCCGTAGTTTTGGTAAAAAAAAACTACAAACAGCTAATACAGTCATTGACTGATTGGACACCGGATAGCACTGAAAGTTGTGTGTGA
The DNA here is from genome assembly GCA_950108535.1 of Agriphila straminella. Taxonomy (NCBI): domain Eukaryota; kingdom Metazoa; phylum Arthropoda; class Insecta; order Lepidoptera; family Crambidae; genus Agriphila; species Agriphila straminella. The sequence continues at coordinate 1,613,801 of OX467319.1, forward strand.
AGGCTTGTTTGCTTTCTATCATACTTTCATAATATTCGTTTTGATGAAAAAAAGAGCTTTTTAAAAAAAATAAAGAGAAAAGAGTTAACTGATGAGTGAGTCAGTAACCTAGAGGTATTTACTTACGAATCTTTCATTTTATTTTACACTCTACACTAATTACATTTTACATCAATGGCACAGAATAAACATATATTATAATAGTACTTAAATGGTAGTGGTAAAATAAATTTCTTTTGCAATTTAAATTAACTTCTATTTGGGTTAACGTCAGCGAGACTGTGCAATACTGAAAAAATAACTAGGTATTATATTAAAGGAACTGGTATTATGCAACCTTATTCTTAAAAGTAAACCTTGTTACCGAAAAATACAAAAACCATAACATTTAACTAATATTGACCTAGCTATGAATTACCATAACTAACTTTACAAGTTCATCAATGTTCGCCTATTTCTAGCAGTTTTCATCAAAGTATCCACTTAATACTAGCTTAATACCGTGAAACTTCTGTAACTTCAACAAAATTAACAGATTGTGATTGTGAGTGCTAAAAGCTGCAAAGGATTTCGGGGATAATGCCAAGATAATGCTTAATATTAATTTAATTATACATGCACTTACTCAACAAAGTCCGTTTCGCCGCGAAGATTATTTTATGTTCGAGATTTTGCGTGAAAATTTAGCTGTATGACTTATTAATACGACTCATAAGTCATTAAGTTGTTACAATTCAGCTCATAAATGTTTAAACAGAATATTATTATGTCAAAGCTGGTGAGAATTTATGCTTCACAGACGGCAAGTCTTTGCAATTAAGTACAGTTTTTGATAGCACAAATTAAATCTATAGTAGAGAACTTGTACTATTATGTATTCTGTGGTAGAGATACCTTTCTAAGCTACATAAGGATAACTTTCCGCCTGCAAACAACATTATTTTTCACTACAGGATGCCTAGTCTAGCTAGGATTTTTTGAACTTAGCTTGAACCCTGTAAATTGATTCATAATGAAATGTGCTAATTAAATAATGTTATTGTTTTGTTAATCTATGTTAACATAATGTCTGGAAACGTTATATAGTTATATTTGTAAATATCATTCCATCTGATAAAGCTGGCAAGTTTTTTGCGCCCATTTTTCTTGTCAGTTACAAGACGTCATAATGGGTAGGTAGTAGGGTAAAAGAATTGATGATTTAAAAACGCTTATTATGTGAGCTTATTGAAATCAATTTCAATTTAGGTTTGACCCTGCGCTTGGAAGTACAGAAACTAGATTTTGTGCCATGTAACCAGTAAACATACCTGCAAATCTTTAATGTAGAGCTTTGCTTTTGGAGTTGAAACTGACGTTCATTATTTGCTTGGGACTATATTTACTGTAATACATGTTTATAACAAAATACATACATTGTACATACATATTGTACTCTAATACATACATGTTTATGTTGGCACATGTATACAATAGGTAGAGTGCAACCATTGTATAAAACCAAAAAGAAAAATTCTCAGTTTAGAAGATTTTATACATTATTACATCAAGTCTGAAAACTTTTTGAAAGCCAAACCGTGTGAGCGTAATGTCGTTGTATCTGCGGGGGAAATATGTCCTGAAGCATTCAGAATGTACCGAGACGTAGATGTAGGAAGACGAGTGCATTCAAAATTCAGTTACAGTTGTATCGTATCCGTGAAAGTCGCGCTGGTTTTAGAAATATTGATCGACAGAAGTCTGCGGTAGAAATGGTTGGGTTCAATAGAAATATCGAGACCATTTTCTACGTTTGTCTAATAAATTTCCAATAGATCTGTGTTATTGCAATGCAATATACCAGTCCAGTACAAGCGTTGTTTGTGATTTATTTAACCGAAATTTTTACAGAATAATGCTTACCGCTGACGGGCGCTATTTTGTAGCTGCGATAAGCGCGGCGTTAATCGCGGCGATATCGCTGCGATAAACGCGGCGATAATCGCGGCGACAATCACGGCGCTTTTTAGTCGCTGACGTAGGTTAACCCTAAAAGGCACCCGGTAATAACATTATAGAACAATCACTTTTATTATTGCTAAGCTCTATAAAATAAAGTTTATGATTTATTTATGTCAGTAATTATATACTTTTCACAAATGAAGCAAACAATGTATACGATTAAAATGTCTTCAGTACCCTTAGCACGAACAGCTATCGAGAAAAAAAACGCACGTAAAATTACTCGATAGACAATTATCTATGGAAAATTTCATTTCGCTTATCGGCGATAGATGGCGTTGTTTTTCGTGCGCGTTGAATTTCCAATACAAAATTTATCTATCGAATGATTATTTTTTTGATAGCTGTTCGTGCTAAGGGTACAGATCCTTTTATCGTCAAAATAGTGTGAAGAACAAAAATTCTGCATTTACTTTATATGCGCAAATTCAAGAATTATATAAATTGGTAAGCATATCATGTAATAATAATTCTCTTACTTTTTATTGCAAACTCTACCATTACAAAAATAATTATGTCAGCCAGCGAAAAAAATTGTGGTGTCTTTTAGGGTTAAAGCCGCTTGTCACTCTTGTCAGTGTCATTTCGTGGGCGATTAGTCGCCGAGCTATGTGTGAGCTACTTTTTGTAGCTCGTGGGCGTTTACGTATTGAACTCCATATGTTCTATTCTGGGCTACAAAAAATCGCTCGGCGATTAAGCGCCCGTGAGCGGTGGCGCTAAAATCTTACATTCCACGTAAATAAACACAACAACAAGTTCAGGTAAAACTACAATAAACCACGTTACGTTAATCATCACATTTTTCGCCCAAAACCTTAAAGTCGACATTCATAAGGCAAGTCTATTATGGAGCAATTTACGTAGGGATTCCCATGGCACGGGCGTGTTATAAAGACAGATGGGGGGAACCCGGGGCAATAATTCAGGCTATATTCTCGGAAAATATAATGTAAAGAAGCGCCTCTCGTCGCCGGATGAGAAAATCCGTTCGTCATTTGTTTGATAGGAGCTGCCCATCTACTCTCGACGGGATCGAGTTAACATCGGATCGAATTAACGTCAAAAATCTGTTATTTTGGTTAGAGAAACGGTTGCATTGTACTGCTGTTTTGACATTAATTTGATTGGAACTCGATCTCGTCGGTGCCCGTTGTACCCCCCTGCTTGGGAATTGCTGCAGTGCTGACTTTAGCCCCGTTTGACCTGAGATTGTCTGTACGTAATGTCTATGTGAGCGTGCATGAAAAACCGCGATTTGTTCCAAGCGGCTTTCTGTCTACTTTATATTTTGTGATATTCTGCTTTAGCCCGGGCTCTCGTCCGGGTGTTTGCTTTTTATTTTTTAAACTATGAATGCTGTGCAGACATCGCCGACGGCTTTTGATGGTTACAATTTACATAAATCGTGGATCGTATCGGTTTCATTCTATTTCTATGGTGTTTATATTTTGGTACAATAATATTGGTCAAAACACTTGTCCAAAGTATATAAGCTTGACTCTTGCTTGGCAGTCAGTTAGTACGTAATGGGGAATGTCCGAAAAAAATCAAATTGGCTAAATATTTTTCTATAGGTAGGAATAAGGTCCCTTAGTAATAGAATAAAGTTTCAGAGTTTTCGGTTGCGTGAAATTAAAAAAAAACAAAGTCTCTTCGACTTCACAAATGTATGAAAGAAGAAAACAGCAGAATGGAGATTATACCTTTGCCACCACCTGCCACAGCCACAACACGGTATTAAAAAAAGTTTCAAGACTAAATGTCAATATTTTTTTAAATACGTGTTGTGGTTGTGGCAGTTAGCGGCAAAGGTATGATCTCCATTCTGCTGTTACTTTCATACATGTGTGAAGTCGTTGAACAAGCCCCAAAAACCCCACAAAATATTGGTCGTAAATAAAACACAATATTGCGGTATGAATATAGATCGTCTATTGACAAAAAAGCAAAACACTTATGTTAAACCAAAAACAAACTCGTCACCGCGGTTCAGCAGAGCATAGTGACATCTATCGAACGTATAATGAACTATATTACTACAACTCGAACATTCCGGCCGCCATGGACCTTGTCCAGCATATAACCAGTAAGTACTAAAACTAAGAAGAAAAAAAAATTAAGTCTTAATATTATGAATAACTCATTTAACATTGTACACAATTTATATTACAGTTCTTCAAATTAACTTTAAGTTTTAACAGGTAACAAAATTAGTTTTGACAAAGGTCTTTTAATGGTGTTTCCCTTATATTTAATGCTCACAACACGAGTAAGCTTGTCTAAGCCAGGATGTTTATCAACAACAATGCCAAAAAGCCATTTAGCAGGAGGCAAGTCATCTTCCTTGACTAGCACAACACTCCCAATATCAGGTTCTGGAATTCTTTCTGTCCACTTGTATCTGTGTTGCAGTTGTGTCAGGTACTCGTGTGACCATCTGCGCCAAAAATCCTGCACCATTTTTTGAGTCAGATGCCATCTCTTTAAGTTGCTGACCGCTGAAGTTTCATAGTTAGCGTCAGGCGCTAACAACAACGGTTCACCAACCAAAAAATGTCCTGGAGTTAATGGATTAGGATCTTCAGGATTATTGGACAGCTGGGAAATGGGTCTCGAATTGAGACAAGCCTCAATTTGTGACAGTACGGTCGTCATTTCTTCAAAAGTGAGTGTACTGTCACCTATCACTCGTTTGAGGTGGTGTTTGGTGGACTTTATGCCAGCTTCCCACAATCCTCCAAAGTTTGGAGAACGGGGAGGGATAAAGTGCCAAGTGGTACCGTTCGCAGCCAACCAGTCAGCTATTTCCACTGCAACGCTAGACTTTTCCAAGTCAAACAGCTCTTTTAACTCTCGTGCACTACCGACAAAGGTAGTACCATTGTCACTCCATAGTTCAGCGACATGGCCTCTTCGTGCAACAAAGCGCTTGAAAGCTGCTAAAAAGGTTTCTGAGGTCATGTCACTGACTATCTCTAAGTGGATAGCACGGGTGGCCATGCATATAAACAAGCAGATATAACCCTTATATGCACGGTGGCCACGACCCTTGGTGGTTCTTATACTAATAGGTCCTGCGTAGTCCACGCCACTCCTTAGGAAAGGTCTGTGTGCAGTAACCCTTGCTGCAGGAAGCTGACCCATCATTTGTTGGTTGGATTGCGCTGAGTAACGAATGCATGCTACGCATTTGTGTACACATTGCCGGACTAATTTCTTTGCGCTAATAACCCAATACTTAGTTCTCAAATAGTTAAGCGTGAGTTGAGGGCCGCCATGCAAAGTCTTAATGTGAGCGTCATGAACTAATAACTTAGCAAAGTGCGAATTGTGAGGAATGATCACAGGGTATCGCATATCAAATGAGATCATATCTGCACTCTGAAGTCTTCCGCCAACTCTTAAGACTTGATTTGAGTCCAAAAAGGGACACAATGACCCTAGTTTGCTGTTCTTTTTAAATTTTCCATTCTGTAGATTTTCTACATCTTCCTGCAATCCATCCTTTTGGCATAATTTTATACAGGTAAGTAACGATTCATTTGATTCTTTCACTGTTAACCATTTACTATTTTTTCTTTTTTCAGGATTATTCCAGCTCAAGACTCTTCTGCAGAACGCGACAACACGGACTAACTTGGTTAAAGATGAGAACCTATTAAGCAGGTTATCGCCACTTTTATCATCATTGGTAACTGTATGACAGGCAATCTTAGGTTTCTTTTCTTCAAGCTTCGTGTCATTAATGAGTCTGTTTCCATAATGGATGGACGTTTGATGAAGCCACTCAGGACCCCGTCTCCAGAGCCGATTTTCCAAGAATTCTGAAGCTAACATCCCACGGGATGCGCAGTCTGCAGGATTTTCATTGGATACAACGTGCGACCATTGCTTACTGTCTGTAACGCTCAGAATCTCGGACACACGATTGGCGATAAACGTTTTCCACCTGCTAGGGTGACTGCTTATCCAGGCCAAAACGATCGATGAATCTGTCCAAGCATGAATATGGTGTGGCGGAACGACTAACGTCGAGGCTACTTCAGTCAAAAGTTTGGACAGAAGCACTGCGCCGCAAAGTTCTAATCGTGGAATAGAGATTTGTTTGATGGGTGCAACGCGAGTTTTAGAACTTATTAAGCTCACGTACACACAACCGTCTCCATTCACAATGCGGGCGTAAACGACGGCAGCGTAAGCAGCATTCGACGCATCAGAAAATCCGTGAAGCTCCAGACATCTGTTATGCGTACTGGACATAATCCATCTGGGAACAGTTACACTTGTAAGTGACTTTAAATCGTCCCTAAAACGAATCCAGTCCTTGAGCAGTTGAACTGGTAGCTCGCTATCCCATTCGATTCCGGATAACCAAAGCTGCTGAATGAAGACCTTAGCCTTGGTTATGACTGGAGCTATCCAACCTAGAGGATCGAATAGGCGAGCTATGTCGGATATGACCTTTCTTTTGGTCACTGGAATCTCAAGAGGAGATAGTTTTACAGTAAATTGGAACTGATCTGTCTCCCTGTTCCACGTGAGGCCCAATATCTTCATCACCTCATCTGTTTTTATTTCCATACTTTGTGACGTATCATCATTCTTTACTCGGAGTTTGTGCAGCAGTTCCTTGCTGTTGCTTGAAAACTTCTGAAGTGGAAACCCTCCTCGGCTGAGTAACTGAGTAATCTCCTTGTAGACTTGAACGCCTTCTTCAACGGAATGACAACCACTCATTAGGTCGTCCATGTAGAAGTCATTGAGAACTCTAGTTGAAGCCAAAGGAAAATCTTTTTCTTCTTTTCGGGCCAACTCTTGCAATGCGCGTACAGCAAGATAGGGGGCTGAGGAAGTTCCAAAAGTGACTCTCAAAAGTCTAAAATGCTGCAAATCAGCATTTGGATTTTCACGCCACAAAATGCGCTGAAAATCTGCATCTTCCTCCGCCACTTTCACTTGTCGATACATTTGGACAATATCCGCGACAAGTGAAATTGGATAGGTACGCCACCGCATCACCAGATGCCGAAGTTCTGGCTGAAGAGTTGGACCAATCATCAAGTTGTCGTTCAAGGACACTCCGTTCGTGCCTTTACAAGATGCGTCAAAGACTACTCGCACCTTGGATGTAGTTTTATCTTTGCGAACGACAGCGTGATGTGGTAGATAAACAGCACCTAGTTTATCTATATCCTTGGGTTCTACCCTTTCCATGTGACCTAAGCTGAGGTACTCATTAAGTACCTTAGTGTATTCAATTTTGAGTTCTGGGTTCTTAGACAAACGTCTTTCCAACCAAAGAAATCGCTTACGCGCAATTTCCATGGAATTACCATATTTACAAGTTGGGTCTTCCGACTTGAATGGCAATTTGACTATAAAACGCCCAGAATCATCTCTGGAAGTTGTTTGAGTAAACAATGTTTCACATTTTTCCTCTTCATCTGTCCAGTGCTTTTTGATTGGATGGGATGATTCCGATTCAAGTTCCCAGAATCTTTTTAGTAACTCATCCTCGTTGAGTTGGGTTAAGTGCATACTAACAACTAAATTAGGACACACCTCGGGTGGATCCACGAGTGCAGAATCGTTGCGTAGCTTGCCAGAAAGGATCCAACCAAATCTAGTATGTTGTGCAACCAAAGATCCGGGTAATCCCCTGAGTAAACCGTCCAATAAAATCTGGCTATACACTTCCGCACCTAATAGCAGATCTATTTTATTGGGTGTGTGGAACGACGGATCGGCCAACTCTAATGAAGAGAAGGCTGCAGGTAGCACTTGAACTGAAACCTTTTTACTTGGTAATAGGGTTGTGAGTTTATTCAATACATGCGCCTTGACTGTAACAGTAAAGCTGGGATCTAAGCGGGATTGAATTTTTAAAACCACAGAGGACTTTGATACTAAAGTTGAACTCTGATCACCGCCTAAACCTGACATAAGACTGGTCTCCGGTATCTTTTTGAGACCTAGCATTTGAACAGTAGCTTCTGTTACAAATGATGCTTGGGAGCCCTGATCCAGTAAGGATCTAATTACGACAGAAGTGTTGTTTTTGTTCGAATGAACCTTTACTAAAGCCGTAGCTAACAACACTTGATTGTCTGTATTTGAAAAACAACTAACTATTGTGTGATCTGAATCCATACCAGGAGCCTGATCGGGTTGTTGAGCTGAATTCTTTTCGACTACAGTAGCCACAACATTACCCTCTCTAGGTTGTTCAGCTTGGGTTGAACCATTAGCTGATTTGGGAATTTTGGTGTGCAACAAAGAATGATGCTTTTTCTTGCAAATGCGGCATTTAGTATTTACATTGCATTGATATACCGAATGACTTGGAGCCATACAATTAAAACAAAGGTTGTGAGCTTGGACAAAGTTACGACGTGTTTCAACAGACTCCTTGGAAAAATTTTTACAATTAGGTAACTTATGATTATCGGAACAAAATATACATATAGGTGGCTGAGCAACGGAAACATGAGAATAATTTAGTTTTTCAGTTTTTTGCACTTTAGTATCTAAAAATTCAATCGACCTAAAACGAGTTTCTAAAAATTCTTCAAATGACTTAAAAGTTGGTAAATCTTGACCTGATTCACTGACCTTTTGTTCCCATTGCTTACGGGATTCAGGATCTAACTTTTGGCTTATCAGGAAAATTACAATTATATCCCATGATTTCACGTCTATACCTAAATTTTTTAGTGCATTTAAACATTCTTTGGTTGTATCCAGTAGCTGTTTAATTGCACTTGATGATTCAGAAGATAGAACCTTTTGAGAAGTTAACCTTTTCAGAATACAATTGGCTTGATATTTCTTATTGTTATAACGACTTTCCAATATGTCCCAGCAGATCTTATAATTGTCTGCCGTGCAAGGAGTATGACGTAACAACTGTTCTGCTTCACCAGTGACAGACCCCTTAAGATAGTGAAGCTTTTGAACATTATCTATAGACGCTTCCTTGTGTATAAGGGAAATGAACATGTCCCGGAAGCTAGGCCATTCAGAATATTTGCCTGAAAACTTAGGGATTTCAATTTTAGGCAATTTGACATGACTTGGTTGGGCTCTGGGCTCAGAAGTTGCGCCAGATCCAGATTTTAATAACAGAGACAATTTATCCTTTAACAAAGCCTTATAATCTATGTATGCTTCTTCACATTTATCATATTCTTCGTTTTTTACATAATCAGTTGCATCTAATACATTTTTGTTTACTTCATATACCAGTTTCTGATGATTAGCAGTAAAGGAAGTCCACAATTTATCTAAAGTTTCTAAACGTGTCTCAATGTAGCCAATAGTTATTCGGTCTTTAGGAGACTTCCGGAAGTTTAAGAAACCTTTATCAATTTTACTGCGGATGTCCGCTTGAAGCTTAAGGCAATTATCCACCATGATTACAAGTGTTTGTAACAACTTAGAAAAATATGCAAATTACTAACACGTAGATACTAAAAGATTACAAGTCTCAGATGTTATTAATAAAAAAAAACCCAGTCCTTAACTATACCTAATCGCTTTGAAATTTTCTAAGTCTTTTAGACTCTAACAAATTACCAACAAATTGCTTTGAAATTTTCTAAGTCTTTTTAACTCTAACAAATCGCTTCAAAATCGGGCATAGGTTCCCCGTCGGAACGTTTTTCTTAAAACTATTCTAAGTCCATGCAAACTACACAAGAAATTTAACTAAGTCCTTAATTTGCTTCATGCACTATCTTAAAATCTCTAAGTTAATTATCCTTAGTAAATAAAGTCCAAATTGCTACTCACAAATTGTCCTGATAACTTATCACTCACAAACTGCTAAGTCGCTGGATGACAGTTGACGTTTCTTGACTTTGACAGATGACACTGACGTTGACTTTGACAGATGACACTGACGTTGACGTTTCCAGACTTTGACACTAGTGACAGCTCGATGACATGTGTCAAATTGACAAGTGACAGTTGTGATGATCGATGTCCAAGGGGGTGCTCCTCCCCGCCGCGCAGTGACCGCACTTCCGCTCCGTTGACCTGCTGATGTCCAGGGGGTGCTCCCCCCTCTCGCGCTGGATGCTGCTCCTGTAACTGGAACTACAGCACCATAGGCAGCGTTTCACTCCTGGTCGGCGCTGATGGACTCTCCAGGTCAACTTCTAAGTCACAAGTACTGTTAACTCGAAGGACCATGAACAAGCCCCAAAAACCCCACAAAATATTGGTCGTAAATAAAACACAATATTGCGGTATGAATATAGATCGTCTATTGACAAAAAAGCAAAACACTTATGTTAAACCAAAAACAAACTCGTCACCGCGGTTCAGCAGAGCATAGTGACATCTATCGAACGTATAATGAACTATATTACTACAACTCGAACAGTCGTAGAGACTTAGATTTATTTTAAATTTTCACGCAACAGAAAATTCTGAAACTTTATTCTATTACTTAGGGACCTTATTCCTACCTATAGAAAAATATTCAGCCAATTTGATTTTTTTCGGACATTCCTCATTAATTATGGTTTGTTGTAAGCAATGATGACCTAAAATTATTTACATTTGCGATGTGTGCAGTATATTCTACAACAAAAGGACTTATTATAAATAAATCTTTCCAAAAGGATATATACTAAACTGGATTGAAAGTTTTGATTGTTTTAAAGATTTTAAATCGTATTTGTCCATTCAGAAAATTATTCAGAGCAAAAAAGTTAGCGTTATCTGACGCTGGATTCTCTTTTCTTCTTATTTTTCTTATGCAAATTGCTCGTAGTCTTGTTATAAACCGCGTAACCAGTTGTCGCAGCCAACTGCCTGAATTATTTAGTCTCAGAGCTGCTTATCTCCGCTCTCATGAATATTTCGTTAATTACCAACAAACGAAGACGTTCCAAGATATTTTTCTCAAGCACTTTACAAGTTCTAAATGTGGTTGTGTAATAAATGTAAGTTCTGCAAGAATTTCTGTCGCGTCATACCCTATTATTGTTAGGAGCTTTATTCACAAACTTCGGGCCTTTAAGAAGGTTTAGGCCTTTGTTGGCTTGTTGATGCCCGACGACTTTTTAAGAATGTCAGACTTGATAAAAATAACGATGTGTATAAATAACTCGAGCAGTTTAGTAAGTTATTAGGTAAAAGAAGTTGTACTAATCTTTCGGGATCAGTAATAGGTATTCTTTTTTATTGTTATGAAAATGTCAAGGAAAATGTCTTATCAAAAAGTAAAGGTTTTTCTTTCTAAGGTTGATCTTCTTGTTTATTTAACTAAATTTTAGCGTACGAACAGTTTATAAATAGTGATTTGCAAGGCTGGCCAATAGATTTTCTATGTGAGCAAAATTTCTTAGACTGTGATGTGGCAGCGGCGCCGACAGGCCACAACTTTTAGGTTTACCATGTGGAAGCGGTGTCACATCGCGCTTTCCAGCCGGCCGACCGCTGCTGGCAGGCGGGCAAATTCAAATGCCTTGGTGGGCCACCTCGTGGCCCGCGTGCCTTGGTTTATCTGACCTTTAACTAAGTGACTAGTGGCTGGTTCATAACGCTGCTTGCCCTCGTATGATTGCCGCTTAAGGTCATCCTCAATACCTTTTGACAAACGATTCATTTTGTTTCAGGTTTATTCGCTTTGGGCAAAGTACTCAATTTCTTCCCCGTGGGAGGAGAGCGAGAGTGCCAACCCAGCAGTTATACAGCAGCGAGAGCGGGCATTTGCCTCAACCAGTACGACTGTCGGCAGAGGGAGGGGCGTGCGGCGGGGGACTGCGCGCATGGACTCGGCGTGTGCTGTGTATGTAAGTGCTGTGACACAGAGCATAGCTGTGTATATGCCGCAAGAGCGGGCATTTGCCTCAACCAGCCTTTCTATTGTCTAATTTCAAAATCTATCGCAATCGCTTTCAGGATGAAACACATTGATGCTTCTGTTTGGCACAAATAAAAACTTACCAAAGAAATACAGCAAAGCAATGTGTCGGATCCAACTGTCAAATGAAAGCGATTGCGATAGATTTTTAAATTAGATAATTAGCCCCCAGTACGACTGCCGGCAGAGGGAAGAGCGCGCGGCGGGGGACTGCGCGTATGGGCTCGGCGTCTGTGACACAGAGAATTATCCGTTTATTACATGCCGTGAGAGGGTCTGTCGGTACAGGGAGGCTAGTGATAAAACTGCTCCCATTGATGTGGCCTTCCAGGGTGAGTAAAGGGCCGGCCAGTCAAATTAGCTAAGGTTTCGTGAAAGCAGACGTCTCCCTGAAGTAAATAGTAAAGAGAAGAAAGCGGCAGAAGACTGAATCCAATCTTAACTATCTGGTTGTATCTTAATTATGTCTTCTGCATTAGTTGTGGAAACTATTCAGATATGTAATCTAAAATGTTGTGTCTCAATATCTCAGCCGCAGTTGAAGATACACCGATGTCGCTTCAATAGATACAAAATATAAATAATGACCTTTACCACAGCGCAAATTAGTAAGTGCCAACAAGTTAATTACTCTGTCCTGTCATAAATCTAGAACAGCTCTCACTGGAACAAAATCAATAGACATTAGCCGACGGACTAACACAAAAATACGGACTAAGTGATTGATTAGTTTTGGAGCCTGTGGTCACTAACGATCTTCTAATTATACGTGTAGAGCATTTGGTAATTAAAGTAGAGCACAAAAAGTTTCTTAATTTTAGTGTTAGTGTAGGTAGGTTAAAAAGATGTGGATATGGGATATGAAACAGTAAAGTAATTACTGTAATTACCTAACTGTGTTAGAAAACATTTTCATGTGTGTTAAGTCTCATGAAAATGAATTCTAAATTAGCATTCTTAGATTAAATACAAGTATTGGAGCCTTGCTGGGGCACAGGCCTTCCTTACGGGTGGATAAGGAGGACGGGCCATAACCCACCACGCGGGCCCAATGCGGATTGGTGGGTGTTAACGAATGCAAATTCAGCAGGGACTAACGGCTTAACTTGCCTTCCGAAGCACGGAGGAGCTCGTGATAATATATTTTTGGTCACCCATCATGACCCATGACCGACCCTTGCGAACATTGCTTACCCTCCGCAATCGCTGGGCCAGGCGCTAAACCACTGCGCCACCGAGCTCCTCCTATGTTTAACATTGAATTATTATTATTTACCTCGATGACGTTTAATCAGTGTTTAGTTTGTTAATTTTTCTTTTTTTTAGTTTGCAGTGTATTTATTATTATTAATTCGTCGTTCTGTAGATACGACAGCTGTTGAAAGATCAGACAGCAGTTATTGTTTGGAAAGCTCACGTAAAATTCTCGTAACTTAGCCTGTTCCTTTTCTGTGTCATGTCCTTCCAATCACGCTAAAATTTATTATTGACTATAAATTATTTCAAAGACAATTAAGGGACTTCTTGTTAAAAAATGTTATTATAGTTTAAATGATTTTGTTGAACATAAGAATTATTAATTTCGGAACGTAGGTAGGTATATATTTTTTATTTTAATTCTCATTAACTAATAATTTGACATTCATGAATATTTTTTGACATGCCCTTTTATGCTTGCCGATTGATTAATTTAATTTATTATTTTTGTATGTTTTCCGATACAAATTATTTTGTTATGGAATAAATGAATTATGAAATTAAGAAATTATCATTTATCTTATTACAAGCTTTGCTTAGTTTGGGGCTAGATGGCGCTGTGTGAAATTGTCCAAGCATTTATTTATTATTATTTATTATTATTATTTATTATCATAATATTATTATTTCAAAACAAATATTTGTTGCAATTTAGATAAATTACTTTTGAAAATCTTTTGTTCATTTAATTTAAACACGACTGACGTTTCCTTCTAACTTTCTATTGTTAAACCTCATGTGGTTCAATCCGGCTTCAGTTATGTTCCATTGTTCTGTAGCCTAAATATATTATTGTCTCCGCAAATATTGTTGTTTTCTATCAGAATTGATGTCAGCGATGTCCATACATCACACTTTCCATAGAAAGTTGCTTTATTTAAAACTAACTTGATTATTAGATTAGGAACACAGGTTTTTAACGCGTTTTTAAACTAAACATAGGTGTTGGACACCTACCTTATCCCGACGTATAATAGTACAATATATTGGGTACGCCGAAGGATGTCACACCATTACAAACACCTGGCGTGTACAAGATAGACTGCAGCTGTGGTAGTTGTTATATTGGTCAGACGAAACGAACTATCATTGAAAGAGTCCGTGAACACATCACAGCTGCAAAAAACCGCCAAACTAATAAATCAGCGATTGCAGAGCATTTGCTGGAAAGTGGCACAAACCACTGGATCTAATTTTATCGCACGCAGGTTCTTTCCACTGATCGCCATTTTTATTCACGAGTCGTACGTGAAGCGATTGAAATTAAAAAACATCCTAAAAACTTCAATCGGGAAGATGGCCACAAATTATCTGCAGTGTGGAATCCAGTAATTACAAACGCACTACCTCTTTGTTCGCGGTCGGCTAACAACAGAATACGGCTATGATACGGAATAGGGACACCGTTAGTATAGTGTGCGGCGGTAGTTGGAAAAACTGTTCGACGGTGGATGAAGATTGCACCGCAGAGGAGGAGGCGTAACACCGCAGCTCCAGTCAGCCCGTGACCACGGCCGATGCAACTCGGTCGAAACGTCGGGATAAGGATAGGTGTCCAACACCTATGTTTAGTTTAAAAACGCGTTAAAAACCTGTGTTCCTAATCTAATAAAATGCAACGCGAAAGTTTAAAAGTATATATAACTTGATTATGACAGTGTTTTGTTAATACTTCCTAACTTTTTTATCTGAAAGGGAAAGTTAAACCAATAACTTTTAGTAGGCATTGAAACTTCGGTGTCAATCACGCAATACCTGTAGAGTATCGAGCTTAAATTACAAATATATTTAATAAGTTTACCAACCTTAACTTTGCCTACTTACCAATTTTGGTAATTACGAAACATCGTGTAAAACAGCATTGAAGTTTCAAGTGTATCAATTAATAATCTAATCAGGCTTACAAAGTTCTTATTTATGTCAGCAATAATCTTATGAGGTGAGGAGAGGCTGAAACCCAGCTGTCTCAGTAAAGAAAAAAATATCTTAGCTGTTTTGTGGTGGGCCGTGAATAATTTCGTGCCGCTAATTTGGCGAGAAGCTCGGTGGCGCAGTGGTTTAGCGCCTGGCCCAGCGATTGCTGAAGTTAAGCAACGTTCGCAAGGGTCGGTCATGGGATGGGTGACCAAAAATTTATTATCTCGAGCTCCTCCGTGCTTCGGAAGGCACGTTAAGCCGTTGGTCCCGGCTGCATTTGCAGTCGTTAACACCTACCAATCCGCATTGGGCCCGCGTGGTGGGTTATGGCCCATCCTCCTTACCTTATGGGTAGGAAGGCCTGTGCCCCAGCAGTAGGGACATCAAAAATGGCTGATGGACGCTAATTTGGTGATCTGCATATACTTAGGCGTATTATGGGTTTCATCTTTCTATACCTACTCGATAGCAACTCTGTACTTAGCATTTGTATGAAAACTTTTAGATTAGTGTATTATAGCTACGGCCAGAGGCGCTGTGCCAAAAACTGCAAACTCATATAGTATAGGTGATACAGGCAAAGAAAAACGCGTAAATGATTGCGTTGTTGATTCTTAAAGTTGCAGTTTGGTTGGTTTACTCGCATAATGTAACACTATAATAACACAGTAACATAAAAATAACGGTGATGCCGTTAGTGGTCGCGAGAATGCGTCGTTATGCCAAAATATGAAGCGAGGAAAACATCGTTTTTGTCTTTACGGTCATTTTCACATAACCTGTCCATATTATCGTTAAAGTGTGCGTCCATTTGCCCCGTTTTAATAAGTTAGTATAGTACGTTATTTATATTATTTTTTTTGTTTTTTTTTTTAATTCGTTGATTGCATGTTAGTGAAGCAAGGCCAAGGGTTTATTTTTTCATCAAACGTTAGACAAAGACTTTTTATTGTGCATTTTTTAACTAGTTTCTTTTCATTCTGCCATTTAAGCTTATTTTCAAAGAGAAAGGAATCACAGTCTTCAAAATAATAAGTTCATGTTTAAAAAACATTGCATTCAAAATAAAAAACCATGAACAATTTTTAAAGAAAATCTAATTTCCGAAGCAGTTGTGTTGTAAGGCTTTGCTCAAGGAAAATAGTTGTGGACTTGTGGCGCTGAAAGCGGTAGTGTAGCATTACCTTTACCAACACACGTTGCAAATAAAACCGTGTAAGTCAAACTTTCAAATTCACAACCAAACATTGTAATGTCTAAAGTGGATACGCTAAAAGCTTCCAACATGCACATACAAGACAAACAATGTGACGTGCGTGCAAAACTTAACTCTTTCTCATTCCGATGCTTGCTTGGGAATGTTTTTGCCATCTAAATGGTAAAAGGTATAGCGTGATGTGCACCAATTTTGAAATAAACATAGATGTTTGTAATCACGTCATATTCACATGAGAATTTGAATTGCTTTAAGCCAAAGCTTGCTCTCTTGCAATTTCATATGATATAGTCCGAAGTTGTATAAAAGAACAATGGCGACCCGCCATACATGAATTTATTTGATAAATTTTAGCGTTGGCAAATCTCTCGTAGCAAAAAAGTTGAATTAAATGACAAGAAATGAATTCTGAGCTCGGATATAATCCGTTCAAGTTAAACTGATTGTTGATGCCCATTCAGTACCAACTACCAAGTGAAAATAAACTCTTACACCTTACTGTGGGTTATATTTACTTTATTTATTCGTTTTTTCAATACATTTTACAGGTACTAATTTTTTACATATTGCCGCACCACGAAAACCTCACAGGGTTTATCTGGGTGACGGCGAGTCGCTGATTCTACATATTTTGTTTTTAGGTGGTAAATAATACTGTTTAAGCTTAAACCGAAATGCTTTGATATTTTCTTTGTATATAATCTGTAGTTCACAGAGTTGGAAGTCATTTTGGCTTCCCGTTGTTCTTTTGCAGGCACTTGCTATATTTCATGATGCGTGGTTTTTGATTCTAACTTCCTTGGTATTTGGATTTCCAAATATTATTAAATTAGCTTATTTGTTGTGTTGCTTGATAGATAAGCAATTATTTACTGATTTGTAGTAGAAATCCATAGAAAATATGAAAAAAAGGCATTAAATTATAAAAGTTCGTTAATGTTAATTTAATAATTTGGAATTTTTAACGTATTATAAAACATAGTTATAATATCTTGCCTTCTAAGCTTTTCAGATCCCCTTATTCCAATAATTGGCGGATTCACACCCCACCTATCAAAGCAAACATTTTTAGATAGGTATCATCCCTCATTCAATTTTTCATCTTATCTGTAAATCCAGCATCAAATTAACTCAACTTTTAAAAATCTTATTACATTAAGAGCGTCTTTATTCTCAAAACTGTCAAAGCTATCAGGAGGTAGCGATGTTTGCGCAGGCACGGGGCTGGCTTTGAGCTGTCTCAGATTATATCGCCCTAATCCGCCAGTGTGCGCGCCAGTTTACTGGTAAACTAGTTATCTTTTATCTAAGATGGAGGAGGCTTTGGTGGAGGGTAAAGGTGCGAGAAACGACGTAGCGTCGTGTCGCCGCCTCATGTCGCGTACTACTGGCGTCGTGTCGTGCCTATTTTGTAGCGAAAAACACCTTGAATTTGCTCAAAAAAAAAACCGTGTTCGAAATCATGACTGCAGCAACATGACGCGGCATCGTGTTGCCGCGTCATGAGGCGGCGACACGACACGACACACGGCTTCATGTCGCGTGTGGTTGGCAACTCGCATCTTAAGTATAACCGAGGAGAAAAAAAATAAAATAATAGGTAGGTAGCTTACTTTTTCTTACAAAATAATATTATATCCTATCCTGCTGACTGACTCACTGAATGAGTCATAATTATAAACCTGCCAGAGAAACATAAATATAGTTGTTATGACACAGGAATCATAAAATAATGAAGAGGTACCTACCTATGTCCGCGTGGATGAATTAGCGGGCGGAAGCTAGTTTAGTCCCAAAGTAAGACCGGATTTAGTCAAATGACCAAATCAATAATTTACAACCATGGACATTATACGTACCTATACCAAGTAGGTATACGTATAATGTCCATTTTCCTGAAACTTTCTCATTTGCTTTCGAACTTAGAACACGGTTAGTTTTGCTATAGTATTGTATATATATCCGTTATTTAGTTTTTCTATTCGCTTTGTTTATGTTTGTGACTAGAATAATAATTTTTATAGCCCGAATACACCAATTATTGGTGTAATCGGGCTAACTATTTATTAAAGTATATTATTGTAATAAAATGTTTTGGATAGCTAACCCAGTTGTTATAAGGGAAATAAAAAAAATTTACAACTCATGCAATCCACGTAATGCGTAAGTAACTTTTGTTATACATATAAAAATAGTTATTAAAAAAATCAAGGTAAATTGTATTGCATCAAGTAAATTGTCACGGAATAAGTACATCAATTTAATGTCATGAAACATTATTATTAATGGTTTTTAAAATAATCTCGAATTCTTACGGAATAATATATCAAAAACACATTATTTTCTGAAAACGTAGCAACTATAGAAAAGACAATTTGGTTCTTCAGTCTGGTACATACTTACTAATTGGCATTGCCATCTGCCCGCCACTTTCTCCACGCAAGCCACAACCTAAACCTCCTTATCACTCCAAACTGATCTCTATTGTACAGTGATAGAGTACAGGTATATTGACGCCAGAGGATCCTGTTTATCCACTATTTACATCCGTTCCACTCGTTGTGCGGTTCGAACTAATCCACTTCGACACTTAATTGGTTCGGCAAATTGACGTTTGACGCATGGTAAGTTTTTGCACAATTTTTTTGCGAGTTTGTCTAGAAATCATGTCAGAGTTTGTAGTTTCGATGTTGTTTGGAAAGAACTTTTCGTCAAGTTAATTGGACGAAAGTGTAAGTGGTTATTTGTATTGATAGTGTATATGTTATGTTGTCTGGAAAGAAACCCCTTGGGGGTTACTCCCGACGAAAGCGAGTTCATATCAGCAAAAATCTATTATTTTGGTACTTTGGAAACGGTCTCCATAGATTTTTTTAAGATGGTTTTAACGTTTAACCATGTACCTCATAGGTACCTAACATGTACCTACGTACATTGCCTTAGACAAAAGCATTTCTGTTGTTTGTCAGGCACTTTGCAGTAAACAAGTCAATAAAAGAGATCGCCAAGTCCCCATACAAGCTGCGGGGCCTGATGTTACAGAGCTGAAAATTCGCCATCACTTAGAGCATTATGAAATATCCTTCTAGCCCAATTTTCAGCTATACCTGCAATGGCCAAATATAAAAAATCTATATATATAAAATTCAAAGTCCTGACTGACTGACTGACTGACTGAGTGAGATATCAACGCACAGCCCAAACCACTGAACCTAGAGACTTGAAATTTTGCACATAGGTTCCTTATGAGGTCCAGGGGTGCACTAAGAAAGGATTTTTTAAAACTCACCCCCCAAGGGGGTGAAACGGGGGTCAAAAGTTTGTATGAAAGTCCCTCAGTTTTGAAGCTAGGATCTTCAAATTTTGTGATTAGGCTGACCATTAAAAATTAATAAATACGGGTCTTAGCGTTTTTCAAAATTCTACCCCCGAAGGGGTCAAAAGGGGGATGAAGTTGTGTATTGAAGAAAATCCTTTATTTTCAAAGTAAAAATCGCTAAATTTATAATTTAGGCTTATGGATGGAAATCTAACGCAACGTATATTGTTATTGTTAGTATTTCAACCCCTATGGGGATGAAATGGGGGTGAAAAGGGGTAAAAAAAAACCTAAAAATAGATATGGATGTCGTTATTGGGGTTTTCTGGGATGACGATTGCAAAAATGACATTTATTTTGAAGTCCAACACGGTGGACATGATTTGACCCCTAAAGGGGTGAAAATGGGGTTCAAATTTTGTATGGAAAAATAATATTAAATAGACATTACAACTTTAAACTTCGTAGGAGCACATCTAGAAATAAATAGGCAAACATATATTTTGTAATTTTGAAAATCAACCACTTAGGGGTAAATGGCGTGAGTAAACATAAAAATCGATATGGATGTCGTTCTTGAGGACATCCATATCGATATCGAACGGGAACGGGATACTAATATCTCTGGATACAATTCTGAATATTATAAACTAGTTTCCGCCCGCAACTTTGTCCGCGGGGACATTCGATAAAATCCTCATGTTTTAATTTCATTAAATTCTGATCAGCCGTGTTTACGTGATTAGGCGGGTCTCCACCAAGCGAGCAGCCTCGTGCGAGGCCCGTTCGGCAAACGTCCTGCCTCGCGAGGCTTCGCGCTTGGTGGGAACCCGCCTAATCACGTAAAAACGGCTGATCAGAATTTAATGAAATTAAAAGATGAGGATTTTAGCGAATGTCCACGCGGACGAAGTCGCGGGCGGAAGCTAGTCATATATAATACTGCTACACTATAACAGAAAAATCCATGTTTTGTATTTGATACTGACTTTTGAGTACCTACCCCTAATGCATGAAATATGGTAAGTTGCTAGACTTTAACCAACAGAAAGGACATCTTCCCTTCTCTTCCCTCCATCTAAAGAACTTAACGGTCTTAAAATATTTCATTAAAAAGTAGTGTGCGGAAATCTATGATAGCAAAATGGAAGCTTAAAAAGGAATTTACTGTGCTAAATTATTGTTCCGACAGTTGTAAGAAACTGCTGACCAGAAAAAAGATGAAAGAGCAGAGTTCGCGGCTGCAAAGATATTGTCTTTTTAATCGATTTCTCGTGGTTTCTTTATTCGGGTCTGGTATCGACGATGTAATTAAAAGTTAACCGGGAGTTAAGAGAATACCCATTACTTTAGCTTCGTTTATCTTGTATACAGGAAGATGATGTATTTTGATTTCCTTTCATGAAATATTTACTTTTGTAAGTAGGTATATGGTTGTTATTAACATCTTTTGTTGAGTTTTAAATTGTTTTTAGTTAAAGTGCTTTGAAAAAAATCTTGCATTATTATAGTGGAAAAATTGTATACGTGATAGGCAATCAGGCATGTGTGCTCTTTTTCAAGTTTTATACAAACACACTTATCATAATAAGATTAAAATAATATGAAATAAGTAGGTACCTACCTAAGTATTTGGTATATCAATAAAATCTTAATATAAAATACAAATGCAACAAGGAAGAAAGAATAATAACTTTAAAGAGATACACATCTGAAAATTTTTATCAGTGTGTCAGTTTGTAAGCGACGATCCATATTCTTAAACAAGTTATTGGTGAAAATCATAAGATTAGTGGTTGTGGAACGACGCTTAACAAAACCATGCTGTTCAGGTATAATCACGTTATGTAGACAAGGATAGATAATATTATGTACTAACTTTTCAAATAACTTCGCTACTACGGAGAGAATAGATATTGGACGATAATTTTCCACATTATGTTTGTCGCCACCTTTATGCACTGGTGTGATATGAGCATGTTTCCATGCGATTGGGAAAATTCCCTCCAGGAGGCATCTATTATATAATATGTGAAGAGGTTTCGCTATTTCATCCGCCGTTGATTTTAGAAATATAACAGGTAAACCATCGGGACCCGGCCCCTTCGATGCATCTAGTTTTTTTATTTCATTTATTATGGAATATGAATATCAGAGATAAGTTCTGCGTTATCGGCGATTTCGGCATTTGGCTGCAAGCATGTTGTGTCTAAGGACGACGGCTCGTAAACTGAATGGAAGAACGATGAAAATAAGTTAGTGTTTTGATTAGGGTCAGTGGAGGACGTGGAGTTGTAATAAATTGTGGCTGGTATAGTAGATTTATTTTTCCGGTTAGCTATATATGACCAAAAATATTTAACATTGTTAGGAATACTGTCCTCAACCAACCTAATATAATTAAAATAACATTTACAGCACTCAGTTTTAAATTTAGCTCGGAAACGAGAAAATCGTTCATAGTCAGAAATGTTATTGTACGTTTTCCATTTCAACCACGCACTTTCTTTATTCTTAAAAATATGTATAAGAGCAGGAGAGAACCAACAAGGAAACTGGGCAGATTTAAAACGTGTAGTTGGTACATTTTACCTCATAATCGTATCCTCTCCGACCTTTGCTGCAAAGCACGGTCAATATTCTGCAGATGCCTTTTCATATCACGACCTGGTGTATTTGTCATACCGAATTCGACCTCCAAAACTTAAACCTACTGTCAAACTTCAGCGTAGTTTCACTAAGATCAACCATGACCGCCTACTCGAGGACGCTGCGAACGTTGACTGGGCTTCGATATTTGCCACAGAAATTGTAGATGAGCAGGTCGCTCTGTTTAATGACCGCCTTACCGAATTATACGATGCACATGCTCCAATCCGGCCAGTAAAAATGAAACATCTTCCTGCGCCCTGGTTGACTGACGAGTTACGTAAATTAATGGCTAGGAAAAACAGGGCAAAAGCCAAATTCAAGTTCGATTCCTCGGAACAAAACGAACGTAAATACAATCGTGTTAGAAACCGCTGCAACACGGCATTAAGGGACGCCCAAAGACGCCACACTCATAATTCCATAGAAAATGAAGAAGATCCTGCCAAAGTTTGGAAATTTTTAAAAACACTTGGAGTTGGCAAATCTCAGAATATCAATAGTCCTAACAATAATCTTGATTTAAATCAGCTTAATATGCACTTCTCCTCGTCTGTGCCTATTGATGGCAACTGTAAAGCTAATACCTTATCCCATCTTTCAAGTCTGCCAACTCAAGATTCACTCTTTACTCTTCGTCAATTTGCGGACTGTGATGTTAAGAAAACTATCCTGTCTACTAACTCAAATGCTGTGGGTGCTGATTCCATTAGTCGTAAAATGATCCTTCCCATTATAGATATCATTACTCCGATCATTACCAAAATCCTAAACACTTCTATTTCAACTGGTATTTTTCCTACATCATGGAAAGATGCTAATGTTATCCCGCTTCCTAAAAAACGTAACCCTACTATGTTATCTGAATACCGTCCCATATCTATCCTACCGTTCCTCTCCAAAATCCTTGAAAAACTTGTCTATGTTCAGCTGACTGCCTTTCTCAATATCAATAATCTTTTTAATCCTTTGCAGTCTGGTTTCCGTAGGGGCCACAGCACCTCCACAGCTTTGGTTAAGATCACAGACGATATACGCCAGGGCATGGAGAATCGCCAACTAACACTGATGACGTTACTTGATTTCAGTAATGCTTTTAGTTCAGTTGACTTCGATATTCTCCTGGGTGTTCTACAGTCTCTTAACATATCTCCAGCCGTTATTGTTTGGTTTCGAAGCTACCTGCTAGGGCGACGGCAACGTATCCGCCTAGGAGATTCGACCTCTGAGTGGTGTGGTATCAATGCCGGAGTTCCTCAGGGTGGCGTCTTATCTCCTCTTCTCTTTTCTATTTTTATAAACTCCATTACTCACTCGCTTTCAAGTTCCTATCACCTTTATGCCGATGATCTTCAGATCTACACACAGGCTCCTCTATCCGAACTCTCTAGTGCCATAGCTGCCACTAACTCTGATCTTGCACATATCTATAGCTGGAGTAAGTCTTATGGTCTTGCTGTTAACCCATCTAAGTCTCAGTCCATCATTATTGGGAGTCCGTATTTTGTTTCGAGGATCGACTTCGAGTTGATACCTCCTGTGAAATTTGACAGCACTGTTATTCCTTACACGAAAACCGTCAGAAATCTCGGTGTTGTCCTTGATGAATATTTCTCTTGGAGACCTCAGGTTGAGGCAGTTAGAAAGAAGGTTTTTGCTGCATACAGTTCACTTAATCGCCTACGGAACTTTCTGCCTACCAGTACTAAGGTCACTCTGGCCCAGTCACTTCTGCTATCCATCTTGGACTACGCTGACGTTTGTTACACGGACCTTTCTGAGGAATTGCTTGACAAATTGGAGCGGCTTCAGAATATGTGCATCAAGTTCATTTTCAACTTACGAAAATTCGACCACGTATCTCACTTTCGTCAAAAGCTTAATTGGCTCCCCATCCGTCGGCGCAGGGACTTACACACTCTTACGCTCCTGTACTCAATCCTTTTCCTTCCAACTTCACCACTTTATCTTAAAGAATCTTTCGACTTTCGATCCTCTTCTTCACTGCGTACTCTGCGTTCTTCTTCTAATCTCACCCTTGATATTCCCCGTCATTCCACTGATTTCCTTTCCTATTCATTCTCTGTGCATGCTGTCCGTTTGTGGAACGCACTTCCAGAGGGCATCCGTAAAGCTCGTACCCTGAGATCTTTCAAAGATCAAGTTAGAACGCATTTCCTTTCTCCCACCTAATACTACTTTTTTTTTTTTTCTGATATCTCCCTTTCAACTTTTATTTTATATACATACACTTTCTCTTCTCTTTATTTATGTATATCTATATCTATTGTCCTTCTAGTACTTTTGCACCCACTCCCCTCTTTCCTCTTCCCCTTAATATTTTTCTACTCAAGGTTGCCTGGAAGAGACTGCTACGTAGCAGTAAGGCCGCCTTTTGTGTACTTGTCCATGTTTATTGTTTGCTCCTATGTAATGTCTTTGTCTAGTGTGCAATAAAGCGTTTTTATTATTATTATTATTATTTTTACGAATTAAATCATAAATAATTTCATAAAATGTTTGTACCGCGGTGTCAACATCTAGACCCTTAAAAACGGTGTCCCAGTCGATCTTACTCAGTTCACAGTTTATAAATTCGTAATTAGCAGAGCTATACTTATATTTAGTCGAGGGACGGTACTTCATGGGTACAAAATGTAAATTCAAATTCATATTGGCCGTAAATGGCGGATGATGTTTATCGATTGGTAATAGGCAATCACAAGGTAAAACGCTACACTCAGCATTAGAAATAAAAAGATCAAGGATGCAATTATTTTTATTTTTCAAGCTGTTGTATTGTTGACTATTTGTTAGTGCAATAAAATCTGTTAAAAAATCTATGCCTGTACCTAGCCCTATCATACCACATCCGTCAGTATCCGCGTTGCTCCACTCAATCTGTGACAAGTTGTAATCGCCCACTATGAAGAATGACTCGACATCAGGACTCGTTACCAAGGTGCGTAAACAATCAAAGTGCGTTGAATAAAAATCATTTGATGTAGTAGGAGGTATATATACGGCGCTAATGATATGATGCTTGCTATTGTGACCGGCGGCGGCGGCAGCCGGCAGGGCTACGATAACGTGTTCAAGGGCATCGGGAGAAGGGGTCGGGACCGGTATGCTCACAGGCCGCAGTTCACGTTTGACGGCTATCAAGACACCACCTCCGTCTTTTTTCCCCGTTAGTGTACGGTCACGATCACACCTAAAAACCAAGTACCTATCGTCAAAGTATTCGGCATCGGAAATAGACGGCGTAAGCCAAGTTTCCGTTATAATAATTATGTCGTATGAGGATGCAAGCGTGTTCATAAATAATGTTTGTAGT
Organism: Agriphila straminella; assembly: GCA_950108535.1. NCBI lineage: Eukaryota > Metazoa > Arthropoda > Insecta > Lepidoptera > Crambidae > Agriphila > Agriphila straminella. Next base: position 1,639,374 of record OX467319.1, read on the forward strand.
TTAGTACGGAGCCCTCTACAGTTCTGATAATACAACGAGAAGCTATTTTGAGCCATTTAAGCTATTTATTAATAATAAAGAAAAATAATAGTTAGGTAGGATAATGCGGTTTAGTATAATACGTAATACCAGTATACGCCGCAAATAGCACACAACCACTGGTGAAAAGTGTACTTTATATTTGACAGACATGTATAGTGCTATATTAATAGTTACTGTGATAAACAAATATGGTAAAAGTGACAATAAATTGGAATGGTTATGAATGCATGAACAACCTATTTTTTTAATTAATATTTTAGACACAAGAAGGAAATCGTGTAAGTTTATAATAATAACGTTTAAAGTATATTGATATGACAAATGAAATAAAGTCCAGTGTTTACTTGGCCGGATTCGTGATCGGTTTTGACGTACTAGGAGTACCTGTAGTCGTGTTTGTGGATGCATTTGGCGTAATAATACCCTCTTCTCCACGAGTTGTACAAAACTTAGCAATATCATCCTGTGACTTAATTGCAAAGATAGGCGAGGTGTCCGATTTTCGTGCCAGTACAGTAGCATTTTTAATCCAGACGTACTTGCAGCCATATTTTTTTGCAGCTTCACGACTTTTTCGAAATAATTCTTTATTACGTAGGGTCAGGTGCTCATTAGCAAAAATATCACGAGAAGCGCCTGTGATGCCGATCTGTTCTGTCTTAAGCCCTTTGGACAGGCGAAATGCACTGAGTATGTTATCACGTAGAATGCGCGAGCTCAATTTAACTATTATATTTTTCGGCCGGCTGTTTTCTTCTTTGCGTGCGTGAGGGACGCGATGAATTGATAGAATATCTTGGCGATTTAGTTGACACTTAATTTGCTTGGCCATGCATTCCATTAAATCAATCAAGTTTTCCCCGCGTCTTTCGGGTATGTTACAAATTTCAAGGTTATTTTGGCGCACTTGTTGCTCCATAGAATCTAATTTGGACTGAAGATCTGAAACTTTATCCGTGAGACAATTAATAGAAGCGGGCTTAATAGCATCGAGGTGTTTTTGCATATCAGATTGCTCATTGAATTGATATTGAACTGATTCCTTTAAGCACGTAAGTTCACTGTTTAGGTATTCGTACTTAGTATTCAGATCTGAAATGTGGCCTCTTAAACTGGAATGTTCAGACCGCAGCTCGCTAATTTCATTTTTTATTTCAGTAGTGGTGGCCAAGATATTAGATAATTCGCTTTTTAGAGTGGCGTTTATGGTCTCACTTATTTTAGCAATGTTATTGTCCAAATCCAGCCGTAACTCTGCAAACATGCTATTAATTTGATTGGATACTGTTTTTTCCAGCTTTTCCATGGCAAGGGAAGCATCGCTTTCCGATCTTTTTCTTTTTCGAATCGTGGTATTAGGTGTATCGGCTTTACTTGCCGCAGCAAGGTCGGGATTTGAATGGTGGCGCGTATTCGATGGCCGTATCATCTTTCCTTGTTGCACTTGAGATATGACCACAGCGTAGAAAGAGACAGGTGTATCTATTACTCCACTTTATTGATACAATGACACTGCACAAATCGCAATGATGACACAGAACTGTAAGCCTTATTGACCACTGTACACCGAAAACTGAGTAACACGACCGCTCGCGAGAGTAACGGACGGCGAATCTTGTTTGGTTGCCAACACACCACTAGAATAACTATATGCTAGATGCGGTCATATCCCGAGTTAATGAGTAATTATTATTCAAAGATTTGATCTGAGAATGTAAAATACTTCTTTACCCGTTGATTTATCCGATTCGCTTCATTGATAGACTTCGCGACGTCTATCGTCCCTTTAATGGTCGATCTTTAATGGTCTGTCGTCCATGAGAGTCATTTGAAAAAAATGTGTTGTCGCTAGATTTACTAGAACCTTAGAAAGACCAAAGTCTTACGTAGTTATTGCTTTCTCTGAGGGCTAATGTCCAACAGCCAACTAAACGAATGGTCTATTTTCCGGAGATATGAGTAGTCGAGAGTACCAAAAACTGCCCTAACAACGAGTGAAGATTAGTAACAGTTCAAAGTTCTTTATAAAACTTAAGAATTTTACTTTTAGAAATTAACACTTCAAGGCCCGGAAAAATGAGACACAATAGATTCTGTATTGTTGTCTGGCCACATTATGCGGGCATTGATGAAATAATATATATATAAATAATGATGTAAAGTTTACGTATGTTTTTGTTACAGTCGAGGTGACATGTGGAGGCTTAGTGCAGAACAACCTGACGTACTTCCTGTCGCCGGGGTTCCCGGATCTGTGGACCGGGGACCGGGACTGCGACGTAACCATAGAGAAGACTCACGCGGGGATCACGCAACTCAGGGTAGACTTCGTGCACTTCACTATTGTGAGTATACATATTTAGCAAAGTAAAGCTTCAAGAAGAAGAAGAGAGACAGTTCAATAAAAAAAAAAGATCTTAACGTCTTCATAAATTCATCATTCAGCAGCTGCAAAGTTGCTGAAACGTCGTGAAAATAAAAATCAACAAATACGAACGAATTACCAAAACAGTTCAATAACTATCGCAAGGGGATCTTGGGATGGGTGACCAACAATTTTCTATCTTGAGGAGCTTCGGAAGACACGCTAAGCCGTTGGTCTAAGCGCACCACCGTGTATATCCACAAGTAAGACGCGCGTGCCGCAGTAACGAGGACAATAAAAATACCTGCTGATGATTAGAAATAAGTTCCACCTCACAAAATTCTTTCGGTGAAAAAAAATCTAAGTAAATCGATTAGGTACTTATTAGTTATTTGGCATACGATTTTTTTATTATTATGATTCAACTAAACAGTAATATAAATAAGCGAACGTGCTTGTATTGCATTGCACGTTGCATGCAGTGTTTGCTTCTGATAATCACTTTTGTTTCCAGTCAGTCCCACACTAACACAAACGAGATTAAATCGCTCTGTGGTTTATGTCAACGGGAGTTTAATGGATACTGGTATTTTATAGACCTTTCTGATCTAGTTTTATACAGAAAATTTATAACAAGGATAAAAATGGAGTCAGTATCTTTTATAAATCATACCATACTGTGTGGTAACTCGTAGTTCAGATTTAGAGTGTAATGGGGTCTCGGGTTCTATTCCCGAGTTAATGGAGAAAAATCTTTAGTCTCTGGTAGGGTCACTAAACCGCAGCTCAATAATTTGAGAAATCGTATACGGGATTCTGATTATTGTCAATTTTTTTTAGAATCAGCCCCCCTAGCATGACCACTGAAAAGCGATATTATGATATAACAATGAATCACGTTTAACTGTCAAAAGATTTTGACAGTTGAGTGTCGATAAAACGCTATATCACGCGATATACATCGTGTTTTGTCGGTCATGCTAGGCTTACATACTACGTCATGGTATTATTTCAGGGACAACCGAACAGGACCACTGGAGAGTGCGACGAGGATGCTATGACTTTGGGGGAAGGAGATAGCAAATTCGTCTTGTGTGGTCAGAATCATGGGCAGCATAGTAAGTTTTCATATTGTTAACATATAATAATTAATAGTTATAAATTGTTTGTTAAGCTTCTTTTGGTCTAACTCTCCAAAAGCATTCCACATAACTAAACACTTTTTTCACTGATGATATCTTAGGTCTCCAAATTTAGGATGAATAAAGTAACATCATCATGGCTGAAATTTTTATCTCCTGTTCAAGACACAAAACTGGCTTCAAACTACTTTACTTCCTAACGTTTCTAACCTTAAAGTGAACAAGGGCAGAGGTCATTTTGATGTATCAAAAGAGACGTTTGAAGAGGGTCAAACACACCCATAAATTAGCGAAATCGCACCCAAACCTATTTGGCTAATGGAAACGAGAGTTAAGGGACTGCTCCCCACTTTGACAATTCTTCGAAACGAGTTAATGTAAATAGAAAACAAGGTTTAACTTTACAACACTGCAATTGACGAAGAGTTTGCTAAACTTTTTCATTTCTTTAACGTCGTTACTTGTTCCACGATGAAATTGTTTGACTTTTAGCTGCCAACAGTTGTGTAGGTATTGTATTTAAATAAAGTTACTTAGTTGTTTGTCAAAACTCTAGCATTAAAGAATGATTTATATCTATTATAATATATATATATATATATATATTTCTCAAAATTTAAGTTGGAATTTATAACACCAAAATACTGATAGTAATACGGGAATTTAGTTACAGTACCTGATATGTTTATGCTTACTTTTAATGAATTATATCAACAGTATATTACACGCTGCCCAGTGGCACAGAATCTCGTGAAGCAGACGAACTGCCCAACACTAAGAGCACTCGCCTGTCCATCCGCATGCGAGGCAGCGAGATGCCTCGGTTGTGGCTCCTACGCCTCGCGCAGATGCCGCTAGCGTATGCTGCGCCTCATGACTGTCTGCAGTACTACACCGCTGATAACGGTAAGTGTTCTAACCTTTGATGAAAGAGACAAAAGTGCAGCGATGGGCTCGTTCAACTATGACAGTTGCGTTGCTTAACTCACACCTTCTTTAATTACGATTGTTATTTACGAAAATGTTAAGCCGGGATAATCATTGTTTGATCACCGACAGCTGTTGTTGAGTCTAGGGGCCCAACAGCCATAGATCGTATCCAGGTGACCATCAAGATCCTCCTGAAATGATGACAAACTCCTACACATTACCTCATAGCAATATCCCAACCACACCTTAAAACTTGCGATATTGCTGCAATAAAACCGCTAGGCGTTTTCCACAGGCACGATACAAACGTTCAATTACGCGATCAACGGACGTCATTTAGCCGGACAGGAGTACCGAGCATGCATACGGAGAAACACACAGAAATGCGGCGTGAGGTACTCACCTTGCGACCGACGCTCATTCAGGATTGGACCTGGGCAAGGCGCGCCGCAAGTTATTGACCCAGCGGGTAAGTTTTATACTGTTGTTAATTAAAGATTTTAGCGTCTCTGTGGTCTCGCCCACCCGTGAAAGACGCAGGGATCCCGGGTTCGATTCCCAGGAGGGGTACAATTTGGTTGGTGGTAAGGCTGGCTAACTACCACCATCTTACCTAAGTCTAACGCAATAACAACAAATTAAAAATTTATTGTGTTCCGGCAGTTAGAGGTAAGATAGCCAGTTCCTCAATGATGAAGACTCTAGGTGTAATGCGCTTCCACTTTCGGCTTTATCGTCACTTAACGTCAGGTGAGATGAAGACCAAGCACTATCCCGTTGTGAATAAAAAAAAGATGAATTCTTCAAATAATTTTTAACGCTATAAACAAAACGCTGTAAAGATAGATATGTGTTATAAAATAAGACTTTAAACTTACTTGCTTTCAATGATGAATAATTACGATAGAGTAATTTTAACAGTGAAGCAGATTGTTAAAAACATCTAAAGACAGTTATAATAAAATTTACTGCGTGTTATATTCTGGGAACATGTATAAACTAAAGTGAATTGATAATAATGAAGTACCTACTGATACCAAATTTTAATTATTGCTTCATGAACACATCAATTTCCTGATGAACCCCAAGTGCTATTGAATTTCAATGACACATTGTTATAATTTTCTTATCTATTAAATGAAACACTTTATCGAACGTAGAGTTATGGCCAAGTAAGAATTTGTGTTATCGTAGAACTTGAAACGGGCCCAGGCGGATCAGGCGGGCCCGGAACAGGGTTCTATGGGCCAGAGGGTCAATTTGACCCCACAAGGTTGTCCACCACGCCGAGGAACAACGTCACGGGAGACCAGCAGTCTGAGGAATCGCAAAATGGTTCACAATCATTTACCCGTTTTATACTGACGTAGACAATTGAACTTCCTTTCATCCTTTGGGTACACCTGTTAGCTAAAGATTAGATCCTTGACATTATTAAAGCATCTTTAACTCTCTAAGTTTTGTTATCTTAAGTAAATTTTCCCACAGCCCAGAAATTTTAATTGAAGTCAGATCTTTCTTAATCCGTTACGCATGAAAAGTTATAAAATCTACACAATACTAAATAATATACTAGAAAAAATACGACTCGCACCAGATCAATACTCAGACGGGAATCTGAGTATTGATCTGGTGCGAGTCGTATTTTTTCTAGTATATTATTTAGTATTGTGTAAAAATAGCATTGTAAATGCAAAAATCTCAAATTTAAAAAGTTATAAAATCTATCCTGTAGCCTGGGGGTCTATTACAAAAATAACGTACGCAATTGCGTAACGCAGTCACTTGGCCACGATAGTCGTCCGTAGTTCGAAGGTTGTAGTTATAACAAACATTTTGAATTTGTCTATCGTAGCCCATAGACTACTGAACGAACGATGCCGGACACGCTACTGAGAAACTGTCAAACTCAAGAAATCACTTCGCGATATACCGCATACGAAAGTGATTGTACTATAGGAAACAATCAAAACGAAGCAAGGACGCAGCTGCGTGTATCGCATTAAACTTTTCGTAATAGACCCCCAGTAAGTATACTTGTAAATTCCTGGAATGGTTCATTATTTAGATATTTGTAATGGTTCTTGAAGCTTCTCATTAATAATTTTCAGCGTTGTAGTTTCATCTATTTTAGTTTAGGCTGACATAGTTAAGCACTACCTCTATTTTAACTTTGATATCGACTACCTACCTATCAAGTTAACTTTTCGCATGGATAGTTTCTATTCACAGAGGAATCAAAAAAGGTAGTAATTATAATTCCATCTTCCCTTTAGGATCTACGGAACAAGTGTCAATGATGCCACCAGAAGATCTGATGCAAGACGAGGAAGGTTCAGGAGCTGATCCTCAGATCGCTCCAGGAGTGGAGGCCCCAGTAGCACCACCAAGTTTGGCAGCTAGAGTGAGTTTTGTTGTATTTCACAATAAGTAGGTATAACCTGCGTGCGATGAGAATGGGATGGAACCTTGTTAAACTACAGTTTACGGCACGGTTCGCCGGCCAGCCACAGGGATATCCAAAAACATGGTGTCACGCATCCCAGGTGAGGAAACTTTTGCTGCAGTCACTTCAAGTAAGATAAAAGGATTATTAAATTAAAGTTAACTGATTGATGAATTTTCAATTCGACAGGGTTCCATCCCATTCTCATCGCGCGCGATACTTGGTTTTCTGTTAAAAATGTAACCTAAGTTGCTTACGATGAAAGTTCTTATAATGTTTATTCATAAGTAAATATTAAATTAATATAGTTATAGTAATTAATTACTTACCGTACCCTCTGTGGACTAACTGTATCTTTAGAAGTTAACTGAAATTGAGAAAGTTGACGTTGACAAACACAACTACAAGGTGTATTTGTAACCACTCTCCAAATTTTAAGGATGTGTTCAGTCCATGAAACTGAACAACTTTCTCCATGAAACACGTGTCGTAATACGCCAAAAAAATTTGATCATCCCATACTAAACTGATCACGTGATCTCTTTGATTTGTATGAAAAGTAATTTTATTTTTTACATATTTGACCCTATGTTTCATGGAGAAAGTTGTTCAGTTTCATAGAGTGAACACATCGTTAAAATTTGGAGAGTGGTTACAAATACACCCTGTATAAATTGGCGGTTTATTTTGATATATTTTAACGTTAATTAGGTACTAAATTAAATTAATACGCTGCTGCTTCCAATTTATTTGCCTTTGATATTTCCTGTACTCCTTATTAAAAATAATGGGTCTGACTTCGGGACACTTATCCTCTCCATATTTTCCATATTTTTTTACATTCATTTAATTTCCAGAAGCTTTGCGAGAAAAGTACCGTAAATTTTTCGTAATAATTTAATGTAGATAGTTAATTCTCTGGAGTATCTGTCTAAGTATCATGCCGTATTTTTTTTTATATATTTATTTATTAGGAAACTCAACTTCGCTTCAACTTCTCAACTCAGCTTCTTTGCTACTTATTATTAAAGTATAAACTTAAAAATTACACTTAGCCAATCACAGAGTTTCACCGCATTTATAATTTTACAGGCAAACTGTTTAAAAAATATATAAAAATTAAGTAGGTAAAAATATAAAAAAGTCGACTAAAATTCAAACTTAATTAGGCAAGAGGTATGGTTAGCAGAAGTGATTCATTTTATATTTGAGTTTGAGATATAATAATTATAATTATAAATATAAACAGAGACAAAACAAAACAAAACAATTTATATAAACATGTATGTTTAGGGTGCGTTTATAAGTACTGCCTATGTCTTTTTAAATAAATAATATCCATTTTATGACACAGAATTATCTGCACTTTTCAATATCGTAATAAAATATTGTTTTTTTTAGTGTTATGTTCTCTTTCAGTGGTATTTTGTTATACTGCCTATGATCAGACAAAAATCTTATAAATTCGATTTACTCGTACACATAGAAGTTTTTATAAAAGCCGTATTTTTATTTCTAAAATTGACAGAGCCATACAATGCTTAGATAAAAATTCAATTGTATTCTGTGGTAAAGATGAAAAAAATCAATTTAATATTTTTTTAACAAATGGATTGTTTTTTACTAGTATTTACTTATATCTATTCTTGTGACCCTACCATGCAAATCATGCAATACCTATATCTGTAACATGAATTATTCAATTACAATTTAAACTAAATCCCTCGCTTCCCTCGTAGCACATGTATGTTCCGTAGCCCCGTAGCACCCGTAGCTAGTATAACCACTAACGCCCGTAGATCTGGAGTTATATGTGGCCGTCTTGGCTGTGGGGACAGCGCTCAGAGTCCGCGCGCCGCTGGTCGCCGTACGCGCAGCACTACGAGGACAGTGATGACGTCGGCCTGCGGTACTACGGCTACGGGAACTTCGGAGCCGGCCTGCGGGGCCACGGGAGGAAGAGGTGCACTGATAGGATTACTATACCTTGCGAGAACGAGTATTTTATATCGGTAAGTGGATTTAATTCTCTTAGATACTCCTGTATCTGAACTGTACCTATCAGATACTCCTGTATCTGAACTGTATCTGAAAATAAGATAAAATATATTTCATTGTTATCCGCGTTAAGTATTTTTTTCGGTAGCGCAGTGGTTTAGCGCCAGGCCCTGCGATTGTTTCGGAAGGGTCGATCATGGGGTGGGTGATCAACAATTGATTATCTTGAGCTCTTCCGTGCTTCGGAAGGCACGTTATGCCGCTGATCCCGGCTGCATTTGCAGTAGTTAACACCCACCAATCCACATTGGGCCCACGTTGTGGTTTATCCTGCCTTATTTTTATCATTAAAACTTTATAATGGAATAAGCTATAGATTAAGTAAGTAGTGTTACAAAACCACAAAAAGATTGCTAGTCAAATCCCCTAGTTACATAACGAATGTTTAACTTTAATAAATTGCTTATTATTTCCAATTAAGTTCTAGCAGCTTTATCATAGACTATTCTGAGAATACCTTGTTAATACATAACGCCTTAGCTGAATGGACTAAAATTAGAACATTATCATAAATTCGAATCGCCTGATTAATGATTACAATTACCAAAAGCAATTACGATGAGAAACCTTCGGCGATCGCTGTTTCCCTTGATAGACTATCTGTTTTACCCATGAGCATATTATTCAATGTCTACTATGAAAGTTATTATGAAGCACATCTATCTATCTCATAGATTAAATAAACAGCGTATTAGTTTTCAACTACATTGTTGCACTGTTTCCCATCGATTCAGTAATTCAACATTAGGTAGTCTCAAACACACCACATTAGTAATATGGGTTAAAATTGCCGATTTTTTCTCAGACACAGAGGCTCTTATATATTCTATGATGTTATAAAGATTTTGTTTACTTTGCTTACTTGTTATTATTTCGAATTATGATCGCAAAGGCCCACTATCAGCAATAAAAATATTTCAGTTTTTTTCCTGAAAGTTAAAAAAAGTTTAATAAAATGACTCCTTTTTCGTTAGCAGAAATGACCACTTAATTCGTTGTAACTTAGCCGATACTTATTTTGTTCACTTAACACGTGTGGCATTAGTAAGCTGAGTGTTTAAACATTTGTGCATAAAAGTTTTAAAACATTAGCCTTCATGGTTGTTAAATTAATCAAGAAAATGTTAGTTTCATACTTTAACACCCAATATGAATGTTTAATTGAATCAAATTCCATTTCGTGAATCTCCTCAAATCTCGGTGGCACACTTAAATAGGTAGTCTGAAAGTTGTTCATGCAATATTCCGCGGTGTGACTTACCGTTGCACTCCAGATCCCTTGGGCCGCAAATCGTTTCACACTTTCAGACAACGGAGTCTGGAGTTAAAAAGTTCATGCATGGATAAAATTGTTTTCTGTCTGATGTTATACATTGCACGAGGAGTTTCATAGAAAAAGATTTAAATTTTTGTAAAAACCTAAAACTGAAAGTGAAAATCGGCTTGGTTGGCAACTCGCTTACAGAATTTCGAGTCACAGAAATTCTTATCTACATCGATAATTACCTAAAGGAAATGGAAAAAAGTCGCTGAGCACGATTGGATTTCCAAACTGGGATCTTACTTAATTCGGGCTGCTTTTCAAGCGATAGTTCAGAATTTTAATTTCCAGGTATAGGTAGTTATAATTAGTCGAGTATTACCCATGGTTGATTAGGATAGTTAGTTATAATTGTTAGTTTAACAACCTACTTCCTTTCAAACGCGCTAATTTTCAATGATAAAACCAAAACAAAATCGTTACCGTTTCAGTTTCGTTTACAGAAAAACACTCGCTTAGTTTTGTTAAAATTGATGAAAGCTTATGATGCCAATCTTGGACAATTTAAATGAGAATTCTAAAACTAAACCAAATATTTTAAGTAAATCATATCAAATCAAATGTTTATTTGCAACGTGTACATGTACAGAGGTGTTACAATACAATAATGAAGTCATGAAGTGCATTATTTAGTGACCATTTAGGTGTAGCAAATTTTGGACAGTAAGTATGGACATTTTGGTCAATATTAATGATAACGTAACGGTTTTGGTTTTATCGTTTAGAATTAGCGCGATTGGGCCAGGATGTTTATATGTCAATTAAAACTTTATTGTAACACCCGCCTTCGTGTTCCAGAGCAGCTACTTCCTCCCGGGCGTGTGCGACCCGCACCACTGCGGCGGCACGTTCTGTCCCGGCGCCGACAACGACAACTGCCACGTAGAGTCCTCCATATCGCCCTTCGGCATCTCCGTGCACTTCGGGCCTCCCACGCCCAAGAGGAGTCCGGAGGAGAACATTGGAGCGTGCTTGAGATACACACAGCTACCTTGTGATGGATAACATAACTTTGAATTAGCCATTAATGTGGAGATATACCTACCTGCCAATACAAATTGGCTGAACATCATTCTTGCAAAAGTTGAAGCGAGCATGGTTATACTTCCATATCGCCCTTAGGCATATCGGTGCACTTCGGGCCTCCCACGCTCAAGAGGAGTCCGGAGGAGAACATTGGAACTTGCTTGAGAAACACTCAGCTCTGCCTTGTGATGGATAACAAAACTTTGAGTTAGCCATGGTTAAAGTGAAGGTATACTTACCAGCCTATACAAATTTGGCTGAACAATCATTCTTGCAAAGGTTGAAGAGAGATACTTCGATTTGGCCCTTCACGCTCTCCATGCATATCGGACCTCCAACGCCCAAGAGGAGTCCGGAGGAGAACATTGGAGCTTGCTTGAGATACACACAGCTGTCTTGTGATGGATAACAACACATTAAGTTAGCATATCATTCTTGCAAAGGTTGACGTCAGAATAGACAATTCTAAGTATCTTACATTAATTCACCAAAAGAACCTATTTCTATATTTTCGAATATGTGGTGCATAATTTTAAGTTTTTAAAACAAATTCTTGCGTCGATATTATTATTTTCGTAATTCGATCTGTTATTAAGTAAATTAAATAACATTGTATTAGCAAGTGGACACGTTGCAAATCTAGATCTATGAGATAGGCGCGGGAGATAATTTATGTAGGTATGATATATTATTTTATGCTTTTTCCACACAAAGTAATCGATGTAAGTATTTTAAATTATTATACATTTTTGTTTATATAATTGTAAATTGTTTATTTTGTATGATTGTTTCGCAACTGGTTAGTGCCACAACTGTGCAACGAAAAAAATATTTATACTATTTTTGTTGAGAGCTATTGACTTAGTTGAGAAACGACAAATAGCTATTTTAACTACTTAATTATATAATTATATTTTGTATATATTAACCTGTGCCATTAAAATTTACGTGTGTATGTTAATTAATACTTTTACATTTTACTTATATTTTGTAAATATAGTTGTTACTGTAACTTATTTTTTTGTTATTTATTTATTGAAACTTAGTTAAAGCAATTTTTTTTTATTAAATGTTTGTATTATGGTATAAATTATTAAATTTTTTATCTGCTGTTTAATTCCAAATTAAGATCAAACGACAAAATGACCTATTTTATTTACCAAACAGCTGTGATTCCTAAGTCTACTTATTGGTATTCAAAATGTTTTTTTTTTCAACTGCAATTTTCTTAAAATAATTATTACAATAATTCACTTTCAGAAACGTTGTAAAAGTAATATATCAGAAAACGCTGCTGATTGTCTTTTAGTCCACAAAGATGTAGAACACGACTTCCAAGTCATGTCATGATCCAAGAAAATAAGGTCTAGCATTCCGGGCGTGACACCTGCTTACGTCACTATCACTATCCAGTTGCGCGACTTTATAGGAACAAGCAAAGAATGTAGGATTTTTTCCACACACTCATGCATGCGTGCATTTTAATTGTGATTTTTTTCTCTTATCAAACAAAATGAGCGTTATTTTCAATAGGTACTGTAGAGTACTCCCTGTAACAGGCGTCACTGGCTCGGCAACACACGGTATGCGCAGGCGACACATCCGCTCTCGCCCATGGCTCTCGCCACGTGGTGATTACTTGCTCAGTGGCTCTAAACGTAGTGATTACTTGCTCACTGGCTCTCGTGTGATTAGTATTGCTTTCTCTGTGGCGTGATTACCTGCTCAGTGGAAGTGACGTTCGCCCCACCACCATGAGCACGAGACAGTGTGTGACATATGTCATTGACACTGACAGTATGCTGTGCATACACTACAGGTACCTATAGCGGAGATGACGTAGGCAAGTGTTGCGCACGTGACTTCCTTTGTCTCAGAATGCCTGGCGCAGTACCATGGTCCAAGTAATTTAACATCATAATATGGTTATATGGTTATATTTAAATTTGATCATCTATACCTGTGGATATAGCACGTCATACAATACAATAACAAAGCTGAAATGTGGCACATGCCGTTTGACTAATCACGCGACACTAAATGTCAAATTGTATGACAAGTCGTGGGGGACTTTCATAGTGGGCTGCGTTTTGAGGGAGTTTGAGGTGTCCCACAAATGCCATTGTCATGCAATATCCACAGGTATTAGATGATCGAAGCATGTAACGAACCCGTAAGTGCAAAGGAATATTCTACTCTGCCGGAAACCACACTACCAGCTGTAGCTAATTGCCCAATTCCAGGGAGACGAGATATAAGGGCCTAGAAACACGATGACGTCACTGTGTCCACACAACCGTGTTGGTGTAGTTACTACGTATTCTGTAGAACATGATTGCTTTCTCGTAGTACAGGGATAGATAAAATATGGAGGAGGTAGTTTTTGAAAGCAAAGAGGAAGCCAGACCTAAATACTTGACTGTTAGTGAATAATTGTTTTTTCATACACAAGCGGTCAAAGTTTGATAACTTGAAAAACCTAAGTTTAAATCAGATATTTAAATATAAACAAGTCAAGTAGTTTTACCCCACCCCAACCGATATACGATTGTTAATATTTCACATATCCTCCTCTCTCCTATTCTGTCCAGCGTGTCGATTCTCTAAAAAAATACTCTACGATGAGGCAAGGCTGTCACATAGACGCTAGCGCTCGGACGACGAGCTCGCCGATGGTCGGAACTATTTTTCTATACAAAAATGACGTTTCGAGCGTACGGCACCTCGATGCTGCGGATGTATTTAGACAATTGAGGGGCCGATAAATTGTCTTTCAGCAGCGCCGGGCTCACAAACTACATTTGCATGACCATGGCCAGTGGCCACGTATCGCACGAATATAAATTGCCTAGATACTGACTGGCCCCTCACGCGATGAGATAAGGAAACTAAAGTTGGACACTGAAATTGGATTGCCAAAGGGTCGGTAAACTTTAGGCCCAAATATTTGTAATTTTTTAGGACGTTAACTTGCTTTTAATTCGTTTTTATTAAAACGAACTAAACTTTTGTTGGCGTTCTGTATTTTCATAATAATATGGGCTATTTACATGGGTCGATTTAGTCACCTGTGACGATCGACTTTAGTCACCTAGCAAGTAGCTTCAAAAATTGAATCGCAGGTGATGGCGTCACTGTCGTCTATGTAGTTGATGGCGTAACCTAGGTAACAATATGTAATAACGTAGTTCCAGTTTTGGCCACCGGATCAGATAATTTTGTTTGAAAGTTGTGCGGCTTTAGTTACCAATGTAAATACCACATTAGTTAGATGATGAGTGTTTATGGTAAATGTTGTCTAGTTTTCCATACCACAACTTCAAAAAGATTCAAATATTGGCTAGCTACCACCCGCGACTTTGTCTGCGTGGACAGTTTTTTGCTATCCCTCGGGAACTGATTTTCTGAATGAAAGGTGCCCTATGTCCTTTTCTGTACTGTACGTGACAACGTGTATGCGAAATTTCATAATGATTGGTTCAGGATGTGAAGGCGTAACAAACTAACAAACTGACTTTAGCATTTATAATATTAGTAAGGATGATTAATATTGTATAATGTTTATTCTGCAATATTTACTATTTTAACCGATTTTAAAATATAAAATTCAAACATAAATCTTGTTAAGGCTAGGAAGAGGCCAGTATGTCACTAACCTGGCTCTTGGGAAGGACCCAAAGATATATTGTGACGTATATCACATGCCGGGGACACGCTTGCAAGATTTATTCACAAAGTGGCAACATCACACGGGCTCGTTGTAAGATAAACGTATAGGTACTGCACTTCAATTATAATTATTATGTAGTGTGGACTGCATACGTTGTATTAGAACGAATCTTGAACCTTTTGATAAAATTATAGGAATGCTGCTTTTTAGGGTTCCGTACCCAAAGGGTAAAAACGGGACCATATTACTAAGACTCCACTGTCTGTCGTTCTGTCTGTCTAATTATAGGAATGCTTTTTAGGGTCCCGTACCCAAAGGGTAAAAACGGGACCCTATTACTAAGACTCCAATGTCCCTCTGTCTGTCTGTCACTGCATCTCATGAACCGTGATAGCTAGATGGGTGAAATTTTCACAGATGATGTATTTCTGTTGCCGCTATAACAAAAAATGGGTACTATAAAGAGAATAAAATAAATATTAAATGAAGCTCCCATACAACCAACGTGATTTGTATGCCGTTTTTGGTACGGAACCCTTTGTGCGCGAGTTCTACTCGCACTTGGCCGGATTTTTAATATTACACTTACTTTGAATTTTATTTCACCTTTGCTAGTAAACAAATTACACAATCACACTTTACTGGTATGATTAAGTTAATAAATCATATTTTAACAAATACAGATTACGTTTCTAATTTTAATCCTTATCGAGGCTCGTTCGTGGCGCAGTTACAATCCGCGACTTATATTTATGAAATTCGCCTGAAAGATTTTCAGACAGATGGATCAGCGGAAAGGCTCCGAGTTTGCACGCCTCGCAAACTTGAAGCATAGTGAAGGGTCACACGGTGTCTGAAATATGTATGTATGCCAAATATGGTAGATAGGGACCATCAAACTGAACAACTTTTGCTATAGGTACAACTTTGAAATCGCTAAAAAAACAGCTGTTTCATACATTTAGATATTTTTGTTATTAATTTTTGTATGAAATTTCAGAGTTGGTCCCGTAGTAAAAGTTGTTTAGTTTGATGGTCCCTATCTTCAATATTCGGCATGTAAGTATAAAGATTCAAATGTAACAGATAAGAGTAAATATATTTTAACATACGCACTCGCAAAACCAATACTCCAATTCCAATAAAATGAATCCTACAAAATAAGCACTCGACGTTCATCAAAATAATAATTTGATTTACAAACCGCGGTATTATCACAAAATCATGCGACCGCATTAATTAGTTAGTGGATGCAGCACCGCAAATAAGCGGCCACTGATGCAGTCTGTCAAACTGCAGTGGTCTGTGGCGAGGCCAATGTAAAATTAAAAATGGCTGTATAATAAGTTAGTCCTACGACTTATTCGCCAACTAGCCATGTCGAATCTGGCCGAGCGGCGAATTGACGAATTTTAATTTGTGATACCTATTGCGTCAACTCGCCATCTCAAAATCTAATAAATCAAGCAAATTTTATACCAAATTTCATCAAAATCGGTTCAGCAGTTTAGGCGTGAAATCGTAACAGGCAGAAATACAGAGTTACTTTCGCATTTATAAATAATATTAGTAGGGATTAGAATGGTGTAAAAAAACTTTGGTATAAAATTAGCTTGATTTATTAGATTTTGAGATGGCGAGTTGACGCATATCACAAATTAAAATTCGTCAACTCGCCACTCGGCCAGATTCGACATGGCGAGTTGACGAAAACATCTCGTCTGAAACTTATCAAATGAAAATAAAGTTATAACAACGTTGTTATAACTATATCAATAAAGAAAATAATACTAATATTTAGTTAGTTTATTTAGACTAGACCTCTTGCACTCGTTTGTGTAATTTTATCCTATTTTTTCGTCATTGACAGTTACTTATCCTACTGAAAGATCCCCGAATACGCCTAAACTGTCTTCAAAACACCTCTCAGCGATTCGGACAGAGAAGATGTCATTTATTCCATGGGTTATACGGTTTATATTTATAAACAGATCGGTTTTGAACACTAAACAACTCGGTAAGAAAGGAAAAACTTTTCTGTTGTATTTGAAAAATAACACTTCTAGATAGGTAATGTCTTTATCTATACAAAATAATTATGTTCTGTATACATCAGAAGTTGGTGTTTCTTATATGGAAAAACACTTGATTATTTGTAAAATACCAACAAAGTACAAAAAAGTCCGAACAGCTGATCGATTTTAGTACCTGTGAAAAGTGTTTTTTTGTATGTTTTCTGAAAAGGCGTAAAGAAAAATGTTGTTTAGGAAGTAAGTAGTTAGTAATTTTATCCTGTGTGGTTGTTGCTGTTTTACAATAGTACATTATGAGACAAGTTAGCTTAGGTTGCTCATTGCACACAAGGCTGTGGGTTGCAGCCCGAGCCGCAGGCGAGGGCGTAACTTAGCCGAGTGTGCAATAAGCAAGAGCTCACGAGTTTCATACGACGTTTTTCAACACATTTGCGAGGAAAAAACAAAGTAATATATCACACAGCAACAAATATGGCAAAAACAAAATATGATAATTATGGGAAAAGGCGCGCATGTTTTTTTTTTTGTTTTTGACACGCCCAACGCAAGAATATTTTGCGAACAAAGGGGTGAGGAGCATACAGCCTACTACTAATACTTCAAAATTATAATTTTAAGTGACAAAACGCAAATATTTTAATATTTTATAACAAAATATTGTGAATTATGAATAATTTGATAATAATTATATATTTATTTGACTTAATTAAGGACTTACATCCTTATTTATTCCAAAAATGTATATGAATTTTCAGCAGCATACAACCTCTTTGTTGACAAAAAAAAAATAACTGTATTACCCGGCTAAATTGGGAATGCTCTGTTTACTCGCATAGAACTTTCAGTAAGGTGCTGATTTAACTTTGTAGGGTTAATTCTATTACGAACTAGTGTTTTATATATTATTGCACGCGTTTGTTATAGCTCGGTTTATGGCCTTAAAAGCGATGTATTAAGGCTCACTTTACGAGCAAGTGTGTTGATAATAACCTTATACACCGCATTGAAATGTATTACTAATTTTTTAAGTATATCTAAAAATGAAATGGGGGTTTCAGACCACGTAAACGAACAACTTTTACTATGGGGCCAACCACGGAATCGCGAAAAAAAAAATCAGCTATTCCATACATTATAGTCGAGTCGATGTTGTACTTTTCTATGGATCAGCTGATTTTTTTGATTCCGTGGTTGGCCCCATAGTAAAAGTTGTTCATTTACCTACGTGGTCTGAAATCCCCATTTCATTTCTAGATATAGGAACTTAAAAAATAACGTGTATAAGTATTTTAAGAAAAAAAAAAGTTCTTTAGTGGCCTAGGAATCAAAATGAAACATTAAAAAAATATTTATTTAACCCAACACACCAGCAACTTAAACAAAATGTCAGAAATAATTAGGTAGGTATATATATACTTAAATCAAATGATATACCTAACAAAACAAAGAAAATAACAAAAAATAAAAAGAATGAATGAATCAATGAACATAATAAAGTGGGCACAAAGGGTATACCTAGCATTTGATTGAATCAGGCGTCACTTGGCGGAAGTCCCAAACCATTTTGAAAAAAGAAATATATGTAGCTTACTTCCGCAAACAAAATATGCAAGATGCACCGCCCGCCCGCCCGCAAAAATATGCAGCACACCACAAAATATAAGTGCACAATACCTGCATTTAGCAAGACAGCAACACACCTTGCACCTTCACCAATTAGGCTACTCTACACGTGTTTCGCCCCAACCCGGAGCATCCTCAGGAGTTAGATCGTGCGTAAACCAACACCGAATGGTTTACGCACGATCTAACTCCTGAGGATGCTCCGGGTTGGGGCGAAACACGTGTAGAGTAGCCTAATTGGTGAAGGTGCAAGGTGTGTTGCTGTCTTGCTAAATGTAGGTATTGTGCACTTATATTTTGTGGTGTGCTGCATATTTTTGCGGGCGGGCGGGCGGTGCATCTTGCATATTTTGTTTGCGGAAGTAAGCTACATATATTTCTTTTTTCAAAATGTATACCTAGCAATTATTATAGGAGAGGACGTCTTATTATTATTTCTTTTGAATTAGTATTGCAAATATTTGTTTAGGATCGTGGTTGATAAACTTACGACTTATTTAACTCAAACACCAATGAAAAATCAATAAAAGTAATCCTCCATTACAAAGTTGAACAACGATAAAGTGGGTGCTTAGAACGTTGATTGGCATGATTAGTAGAGGAAGTGACGTAATGTTACTAAGTTACGTGTTCTAATTAGAATTTATGTCAACGTTGCTCTAAGTGTAACATGGTGGGAACGCTTAAAGATGTTTTCAATACAGTTGCTCGAAAATGTAAGTTTACGATGACAGTCGAGCGTGCGGAAAGTTGATTTTACCGCACGCCGTGCGTTTTTGTTTACGGAGTAGTACAGCGTGCGGAAAGTTGATTTTACCGCACGCCGGCGACGTGCGTTTTTGTTTACGAACGTTTTTTTTAATTTCTACTAGCTTCCGCCCGCGACTTCATCGGCGTGGACATTAGAAAAATATTGCAACTAGTTTAAAATGACCCCTTTAGTGTATGAAAGCTAGTACTACGGAGAGTTCAAGCTGTTTCCCTGGTTCCACCCACCTGAATTTAATAAAATATAGCTTAGATTTTAAGTTGGACCTCAATCTACTAAATTGTGAAAAATCCATCAAAATTCGTTAAGCGGTTTTTGTGTAATTCTCGCACAAATATTTAGAATTTACAGTTTTATTATATGTATAAATTACAATTTCAGCAGTACCTATAATGTTTTCTCGCAAATGTATTGAAAAACGTAGTATGGCACACGGTTGTTAAGGTTTTTTAAAACTCGTGACGATTATAAACCCTCGCCTACGGCTCGGGCTTATAAAACGTCAACTCGTTTTAAAAACCTCCTTACCAACCTTGTATCATAAACTACTATTTCAATACAGTTGCTCGAAAATGTGAGCTTACGATGACAGTCGAGCGTGCGGAAAGTTGATTTTACCGCACGCCGTGCGTTTTTGTTTACGGATTAGTACAGCGTGCGGAAAGTTGATTTTACCGCACGCCGGCGCCGTGCGTTTTTGTTTACGATCGTTTTTTTAATTTCTACTAGCTTCCGCCCGCGACTTCATCCGCGTGGACAGTAGAAAAATATAACAACTAGTTTAAAATGACCCCTTTAGTGTATGAAAGCTCTACTACGGAGAGTCCAAGCTGTTTTCCTACCTGAATTTGATGAAACATAGCTTAGATTGTGAGTCGGACCTCAATCTACTAAATTGTGAAAAATCCATCAAAATTCGTTAAGCGGTTTTTGAGTAGTTCGCGCACAAATATTTAGAATTTACAGTTTTATTATATGTTTAGATTACTATTTCAGTTGTACCTATAATGTTTTCTCGCAAATGTATTAAAAACCGTAGTATGGCACACGGTTGATAAGGTTTTTTAAAACTCGTGACGATTATAAACCCTCGCCTGCGGCTCGGGCTTATAAAACGTCAACTCATTTTAAAAACCTCCTTACCAACCTTGTATCATAAACTACTATTTCAACACACTTGCTCGTAAAGTGAGCCCTAATACATCGCTTTTAGGGCCATAAACCGAGCTATAACAAACGCGTGCAATAATATATAAAACACTAGTTCGTAATAGAATTAACCCTTTAAAGTTAAATTAGTACCTTACTGAAAGTTCTATGCGAGTAAATAGAGCATTCCCAATTTAGCCTGGTAATACAGTTATTTTTTTTTGAAAACAAAGAGGTTTTATGCTTCTGGAAATTCATATACATTTTTGGAATAAATAAATGTGTAAGTCCTTAATTAAGTCAAATATATGTATAATTATTATCAAATTATTCATAATTCACAATATTTTGTTATAAAATATTAAAATATTTGCATTTTGTCACTTAAAATTATGCTCTATGCTATATGCTATATGCTCCTCATCCCTTTGTTCGCAAAATATTCTTGCGTTGGGCGTGTGAAAAAAAAACAAAAAAAACATGCGCGCCTTTTCCCATAATTATCATATTTTGTTTTTGGCATATTTGTTGCTGTGTGATAAATTACTTTGTTTTTTCCTCGCAAATGTGTTGAAAAACGTCGTATGAAACTCGTGAGCTCTTGCTTATTGCACACTCGGCTGAGTTAGGCCCTCGCCTGCGGCTCGGGCTGCAACCCACAGCCTTGTGTGCAATGAGCAACCCACAGCCTTGTGTGCAATGAGCAACCCAAGCTAACTTGTCTCATAATGAACTATTAATGTAAATTCTTTAATTTATACCTAATAATAGTGTTATAATTGCTACTAGCACTATTTTGTATTGTACGCAAACTCAAGTGCTTATTGCAGAAAAATTCGTTATGTTAGTGACGGCGCGGCGTGCTAGCGATTTTAACATTAGGAATGGTAAAGCAGAAGTGTTGTCGATAGTACACTCGGAAACGTCGGGAAACTAAAAAATCTAATAAAAAACCAATCTTAGGTAACAAAAACTTTCGATAAATCTACGCTACTATTCGTAAAAGGTACATTCTACTTCAAAATCTCACTATTCCACTTTATCTAACATTAACTTCAATTTTAATGTGATAGTTAACAGGTTCATTTACCTAAGATGTTTAGCTCAGCATATCGTTCGCGACTGCAGCCTAGTGTAGACTTCACCCTTCGAGTACCTTCCTAACAAGTTTTTGGGGAATATATAAATGCACTTTAAAAATAATGTAACACACTTTAAAATGTTTAGCTTCAAAATTTATTGAATGAACTATAAAAATAATGGTTGCCACTATAAATATGCTAATAATGCAGGCGACGCGAACGAACCGTGCACTCCATATTACATTACTTAACTGCATTAACTAATGTGCAATCACAAAAATAAAATAAAAATTGTTTTTACCCCTTGAGGTACCTATAAACAATTTTGATACAAAGTTTTTGATTTGTAAATGCAATAACGAACATTTGCAATGTAAGATGTATGAGGAGCTTGTTCCTCAAGCCAAGCCCTTTACAAAAAGGGCTTGGCTTGAGTTTTTTAACTCTTCAACGCCCGGAAAATGAGACACAATAGAAAATCTATTGTGTCTCGGTCGCCAGCGACCGCTCCGGCGTTAATGAATTAATGCAAAACAGTGGCTAACTACTTATACCGGGTGTAACAAGACCTTCAACGAAGCTGAGGTCTACGTATTCTGCCCATCATCAGGACCATTTCTGTTCAAAATTATTGCTGGGAAACGATTTTAATTTTTGGTGTTAAAAAAGCATCGCATACATTACAACGCAATGTAACGCGTACAAAAGACTGCGCCTGTGAGTGAATGCTACACAGCTGCGTGCGGCCGAGTTGAAAGGCAACGTTTATGTGCGTGGTCATGAAATACATTAAGTGATGACGTTTTGAAGCCATAGTTTTTTACGAAATACATAAAATTTTGATAATGTTTCTGTAGACAAAAATTAGGAAATAACGAATAAAAGAAGATTTCATAAAAATATTGAAAAAAAAGAATTGACTTTGACCTTCAATAACTTCGTAGCTATTGGTTTCCCAGGTATAGTCTAAAAGACAAAAATGATCCTGATGATGGGCGGAATGCGTGGACTTCGGCTTCGTTGAGGGTCTTGTTACACCCGTTATACATCAAACGTTTGTTTCACTCTATTAATTTCGACCACATTTTTTAAACTTTTATCAAAACTGGTGTTAAGATTTTGGTATTTGGCGTAAGTGGTATTTTCCGCGTTAAGACGTTTTGCGTAAAGGTGGTGTTTTGCGTATATGGTTTTATGCGTCGAAAGTTCTATGCAGGCAGCCTTACTTGCTTGGCTTGGCACACTACCAAAATGTAGTGTTATTTTGAGTTCAATTCTGTTCTGGGCTACGTAGCCTACGTATACAATACGGCTCCTTTTCGTAGTTATTTCTGACTTTAGTAAAGTTACGCTAACTACTTCTCACACTTACTAAAATCTTTTTAGGTATTGTGCACACCTCCGAAATCTAACAAAACTTTTTAGGTTGCACAAAGAAAAAGATGATCGAAGTGTCAAAGCAAGTGACAAGTTTGGGCGATCCAATAGTTTAGCTAATAATGGTCCCATTGCGTGGCAAGTTGGGACTACTTGGCACAAGTTTCCCCCATCTAGCCGCGCCGATAAAACTAGCCGCCTTGGCAACTTCGCCCGTTGTTTGACTTGTAACATATTGTTGTTGCTATATTGGCTAGACGAGATTGATCGATGGTTTGTAGTAGAAAATAAAAATAAAAACATTGTTGTCTCTTTTCTTAGTCAGAAGTGACTAAATTCAGTAACCGTAGCACGAACAGCTATCGAAAAAAATAACGCGCGTAAAATCATTCGATAGATAAATTTTGTATTGGAAATTTGTACAGCGCCATCTATCGCCGATAAGCGAAATGAAATTTTCCATAGAGAATTGTCTATCGAGTAATTTTACGCGCGTTTTTTTCTCGATAGCTGTTCGTGCTAAGGGTACAGAGCACTTGCGGTACTAACGATGTATTTTAATCTGTAATATTTACTCTTTTGTTAGACATTATCTCGAGTGAAGTTGCCGCTTCTGTTGTACAGTCAGCAGACCTTGAGACCGCCTTTATGCCCTACGTAATAAAAGCTGTTTTCGTAGTTCAACTGTTTAACCTAGCGTCTGTCGTGCGTACAAATAAGTTAAATAAATTGCATTGTACCTAACTGGTTAGTTTTTTTAATGTTCATACAAAAATTAGTAAAACTAAGTAATAAATAAATTACTACTAAATAATTTTCAACGAACAATTTATTTCATTGATAAGGTATCACACAATCATAACATTATTTGCATTGCACTGCTGGGCATAGGCATTCACAGTAAACTAAATTGCTATTGTAACATTTAAAAAGTTTAAAAGATTAACTTTAGAAGCTCGCAAATCCAAGAAATGTTAATTCCGCCTTCGCCACATCTCTGCTTGATACACCTTCATTAATAAAGATAGACAGATCTAAGCCACACAAAATCCAACGCTGGCTGATCGTCCGTTTCTATTTAAAGATTGGAAAGTAGAAGCAAATTAAGTTTGCGAGCATTTTAAGGTAGGATTTTTTTAGCGTGGTATAATTTTCTTATTTAAATTATAGACTCTTTGATCGATTTAGATATTGCGAAAAAACTATTTACCTCAACCAAGATTCAAACAAAATATGCACTAGATCTAGATAACAGCGAAATAAAGATATACAGAGCTTGGTGTATGCCATCTTTAGAAAAAGTAAATAAACTTATATGTTTCCTTCCTATTTAGTTTTTGGTATCATTCTCTTAAGACTGGTTTACATTATCTTAGTCTTTAATAGAGTGCTTCAGGAGAGTGCTTTAGTTGAAACATGTAAACGGTCGTTTAATGACTAAAGAGAGTACGTTCTAGTTGCCTATCAACTGGAATCATCGCTTTCCAGTAGAACCCCTTGCGCGCCGCGCCGCCCGCTCACCCCCCGCGCGTCACTTTCCTCGCACTGGAAGCATGTAAATCGACATTTTAGTAACGTATTTAGTAGAGTGATTTAGTCAAATGACACTGTACTGGAAGCATGTAAACGCTCACTGGAAGGGCACCAAAACTACTAAAGCACTCGCATTTGAGTCTACTCGCACGCTATTAAAGCACTCTACTAAAAATAATCTAATGTAAACCAGCCTTTATGATTGTAACCATAAGCTCGTGACAACACCGCAATGTATGAGGAAATAGGCTGTGAATTATTGCGATAATATTGGTATCGGACCAGCCATCCACATAACAAGTGTCGATGTATCACAAACGGCTTTATCAATGCCATGATAAATTGATATTTATCGTTTCGGTAGATATTATCCTCATCATTCATAACATAATGTAAGAACCTACACAATTTATTTTGAAAAACATGTGCAACAGTTTTGTTTTTCTTCCTGAATCGATTATTCGATTAGGATTACATTGATGATAATTTATTCTGACTAGCTTAAATGACTGAAATAAAAACTTACTTACATTTATATCTTCAGCGCAATTTTAAAATAATCTATCGAGATAGAAAATTTTCACGTATTCGAAAATGTTAAAAACTTGAAGCGCCATCTAGCTTCGAATAGATAATAAAACAATAATAACTACCAAACATTAACATAGTACTTACTGCTTTTGAAAACCGCGTGGCGACATGTACACACATCAACTTTGTCTAGGGATACAGGTGTTATTTTCATACAAACGAGGTAACTTTGAAGCCTTCGTTTTCTGCCAGGGATGTACTGTGCTGTGATCTGATGATGGCTATCCAGGGAGTGAATGGAGGAGATTCAGATCGCTATACACACCTAACTGATCTGACCAGCATTCTAAAAGATTAATGGACATGTTTAAAAAAACCGCGAAAATAGCATGAAAATGTATGGAAATCATGAAACTGAGAACTCTGACCCATCAATCTTTTAGAATGCTGATCAGTTTATGTCCATCAGCCATTTTTGATGTCCCCACTGCTGGGGCACAGGCCTTCCTTATGGGTGGTAAGGAGGACGGGCCATAACCCACCACGCGGGCCCAATGCGGATTGGTGGGTGTTAACGACTGCAAATGCAGCCGGGACCAACGGCTTAACGTACCTTCCGAAGCACGGAGGAGCTCGAGATAATAAATTTTTGGTCACCCATCCCATGACCGACCCTTGCGAACGTTGCTTAACTTCCGCAATCGCTGGGCCAGACGCTAAACCACTGCGCCACCGAGCTCCTCGATCAGTTTATAATAATAATATAATATTTATTTCAACAAACAAACAAAGATCCATATTGTGTTTAGTTGGGTGTGTATAGCGATCTGAATCTCCTCCATTCACTCCCTGGATAGCCATCATCAGATCACAGCACGGTACATCCCATCCCATTTGTATGAAAATAACACCTGTATCCCTAGACAAAGTTGATGAGTATATTAGATACATTTTTAAACAACGCGAGGTCTCTGCGCCACTAGTTATAGCGTTTTACACATTTTAAAATAATATAAATATTAATTTGGAATATTTTTATGTCAGTGGATATTACATTTTATTACAACGGTCGGTACGTTTAATACAGTACACATACCTGCACCACCGGGGAATTCGGATCCCAAAGGATTTGCTCTAACTGAGATTCACTACCGGAATATTTCTCAATTTTCCGCTTTCCGATAAACCGCGGTGACGTTCCCGACACGACCTGGAATTTTAATGTTCAAATCGGTTTAGTCGAGATTCTATACTTATTTATATATACAAATGTATTATTTTGGTGGATTGGATTCTTAGAACACAACATCAACATGTAAAGTTTATACTTTGTCAACCGTATCAACAAGGCATCGAACGAATTACTTATAGCGGAAAAGCGTTGAAATTTTTGCCTTCATCTAAAAGAAAACTTTTCTGTTTATAGCAATTATTGTCCAAAAAAAAGAGATTATGTTACCTACTTATACTAATTAAATAAAAAAGAAGTTAACATTCTGTGTTATTTTTAAATTTGTGATTTTTGCATTCACAATGCTTTTTTTATACAATACTAAATAATATACTAGAAAAAATACGACTCGCACCAGATCAATACTCAGACGGGAATCGAATAGATATTTTTTCTAGTATATTATTTAGTATTGTATAAAAAAAGCATTGTGAATGCAAAAATCTCTAATTTAAAAATTATATAGCTATTTCATCTTAATCGATTGCCAAATATCTGGAAAGATATTTCAATTGAATGTCGAGGTAATTCCCCACATTGGTGAAATAACGCTGGCTTGCAGCGTAAGAGTAGGATATACTAGAAGAAATTCGGCGATGTCACTAGTGACTCGGTAGCTCAGCGGTCAGAGTATTGGACCGGATATCCAAAGGTCGCGGGTTCGATTCCCGTCTGAGTATTGATCTGGTGCGAGTCGTATTTTTTCTAGTATATTATTTAGTATTCTGTGTTATGTTTACAGGATTTATTTAAAAGGCCAGAATAGTAGCGATCACAGAAATACACATGATAACCTAAAAGTTAAAATTCAAGGTATTTTTATTTTGGATGTACAGCTAACACATACAATTTTGTGCAAACAACACGATGCAAGCACGTTTTCAAATAAAAAAGTTGGTCTTGTTACAGTGCAGTCGTAGCTCGTAGCACTCGTAGCGGTCGTAGCGGCCGTAGCAACGTGCCGCCAGCCTCGTAGTTGGAGGCACGTAGACGTGACCGAGCTAAATTGGTGTGAACAGATAACCGAGATATCCTTACTTATCCTTACTTATTATTATAAATGCGACGTCCTCCTTCCTCCTTCACGTTTTAACTACTCAACGGTACGTTGTTTTTTTCGAAAAAAACGGACCTCTTGCATGTCGACACTTATACCATTCCGAGTATTGGATATCTGCATTGTGTTTGTTTTAGATACAAGTACTTAAAATGCACGTAGCTACTTACGGTAGGTACTTTAAGTCTAAGTGTAATGTAAGTAGACGTTTGTAATAAAATAAAAACTTTTAGAAAACCGGATGCTACGCTGACAAACAAGTTGTTTTTTTCCAGCATATTAAACAATAATAAAAAAAAACAAAACTAAAAAAAAACTGAACTGTTTAAATATCTATTTATTTTTATTGCACATTAACTTTTACACATTTTCGTTTCATTTTATACAATGTAGAGGTATTTTACACACATCAACTTTGTCTAGGGATACAGGTGTTATTTTCATACAAACGAGGTAACTTTGAAGCATTGGTTTTCTGCCAGGAATGTACTGTGATGTCATCTGATGATGGCTATCCAGGGAGTGAATGGAGGAGATTCAGATCGCTATACACACCTAACTGGTCTGATCAGCATTCTAAAAGATTAATGGCTCAAGAGTTCTCAGTTTCAGGATTTTCATACATTTTCATGCTATTTTCGCGGTTTTTTTAAACATGTCCACAGCACGGTACATCCCTGGCAGAAAACCAAGGCTTCAAAGTTACCTCGTTTGTATGAAAATAACACCTGTATCCCTAGACAAAGTCGATGAGTATATAAGTTTTGACTATATTTTGCGTCCATACAATTTCGTTGTAAGAGAACAATGAAAGTGAAAGTGAAATAAGCTTTATTCAAATAAACTTAATTGTTAAGTACTTTTGAATCGTCTATATTTTCCTACCACCCGTTCCAGACTTTTTTAGCTGACAAGAAGAACGGGCGCAAGAAACTTATCAGCTGTAACAGCCATAAGTAACGATATTTACAAACTTGAATATATCGTTACCAGGGTAACATAATTACAAAAGGGTGACAGAATTATTGGCAACAATCGAAATGTTTTCCATTTCTGTCTGTCATTTCTGTCATTTCTGTCTGTGCCTAGACATCGTACGAACTACGGTAGGAATGCTGTTATGACTCGCTTATCCAAACTGTACAATAATAAATTTCACGATGTTGATATATTCCATTTGTCCAAGCAAGGTTTCAAGCGTGCACTTATCTCGAAACTGTCTAAAGTGTAGCATACTTACTACATTGCAGTTAGCATACTTACTACATTTTGGACAGTTTCGTGAAGCATTTATTTATTTAGTTATTTATAATTATTATTTTAGCATGATATATGTTTAATACTGTTTTATGTTTTTTTTTATTTGTTTTTGTTTTGTCTTTGTTTTGTCTCTGTTTATATTTATAATAATTATATATATCTCGAACTTAAATAAAAAATGCATTAATTCTGCCAACCATACCTCTTGCCTAATTAAGTTTGTATTTTAGTCTACTTTTTTTTTTACCTACCTACTTAATTTTTATATATTTTTTAGACAGTTTGCCTGTAGTATTATAACATGCGGTGAAACTCTGTTATTGGCTAAGTGTAATTTTTAAGTTTATATTTTAAGCATGATTGTAGCAAAGAAGCTGTTGAGTTTCCTAATAAATAAAATAAAATAAAAATAAAAAACAAAAAATTTGCATATTGCATTCTGTCATCAGCGTTATCTTCTATTAATTTTTCCTGTAAGTGAAAGTGAAAGTGAAATAAGCTTTATTCAAATAAACTTAATTATTAAGTACTTTTGAATCGTCTATATTTTCCTACCACCCGTTCCAGACTTTTTTAGCTGACAAGAAGAACGGGCGCAAGAAACTTATCAGCTGTAACAGCCATAAGTAACGATATTTACAAACTTGAACATATCTTGCTGTGCTCTTAAATTCAGACGTTGAAACCCCAATGCACTTGAGAACGCCGTGCATTCTATTGTTTCACTTTAGCTACGTCTTAATTAAAACAACTGTCCAACTGTTTAAAGTAAAGCTAACCACATTGCCATTCCAGCCAGATACAATTTTGTTAAAAATATTCCGTGTTATTACAAAAGATTTTTAAACACTGTTTAACTAAACACATGTTTAAATGTGATGCTGTCTCTGTCAAACAATATTGTCAAAAAAGTGACAGTATCACATTTAAACATGTGTTTAGTTAAAAAGTGTTTAATTCATTAACGCCGGAGCGGTCGCTGGCGACCGAGACACAATAGATTTTCTATTGTGTCTCATTTTCCGGGCGTTGAAGAGTTAAAAATCTTTTGTAAAAATACCGATTTTGTTTGTTTTTCAACTAGAGACACTCCACATCATGCTATCTTCACTATGAAGATTGAAATTATTGGTTAGTATAAGATATTTTTCGTATTTTTAATTGATTATTTAGTAAAAGTCAAAGTCAAAATTGATTTATTCAAATAAACTTAATAATTAAGCACTTTTGAATCGTCTATGTTTTCCTACCACCCGTTCCAGACTATTTACTTCCAACGTCTGATGAATTTCAAAGTACGTGACAAAAATATATTAGCTGTTACATAAAAACAATAACAGAATATATTACTTCTAAATTCAATGAATCTGGTTTGAATAACAATTTGGTTTTACGTTCGTATAACTCTCATGAATATTGTAAGCTTTCAAATTGTATAAAAAAATATATTAAAGATCTTTATGCACATTAATTTGGTTAGTTTATTAATTAAATAAGCTTCTTCGTTGAATTATTACAATAATTTAGAAGTAGATAATAACAGTTTCTTTATTATTAAATGCCTCGAGCCAGTTCGGACTTACAGCAATGTAATCATGACATGCGTCCCCCAGGGTGCTGCCCTGGGCCCCAACTTATTCACTCACTACTAAATTACTTTTGAATGACGTTTCAAAGACACGAGACAATCGTTATATTTTTTATTCACTTCTACTTATTTTATTAATTTGTTTATTAACTTGTTAATAGTAGCATTGACAAGTTAATAAAATAAGTAAGTATTAGAAGTGAATAAATAATATAACAATTGTCTTGTGTTTGATAGCAGTAAATGTGGCTACACTAAGGGTGTCAAAAACATGTTACCAAAGATGGTTTTTATGGGTAATTTTTACCATAGTAGAATATCTACTATTCTTTTACGGTCTTCATTATTAATAATAATAATAAATTACAATTTATTGTACACATAAAAAGAATTACAGAAAGAAGGACAGTTACAGAGAAAAAGCATACAAGAGGCGGCCTTATTGCTAAGCAGCAATCTCTTCCAGGCAACCCTTGGGTGAAAAATAAATAAAGATAGGACTAAAAAGGGGAGTGCGGTGCAATTATGAAAGGAATAGTGCGTTTGAAAGTAAAGATAAATACAAATAAAACTAAAGGAGAATTATATAAATAAGTAGTCAGACAGACATTTTTTTATATTTTAACCTATAATGTTATAGTCTTTTATGTCTAATATACTCGTAGCCAGAGTTTTTTCTAACTTTAGTTTTGTATAGGTACCTATTGTGTTACATTATTATTTAATTCAATAAACCGATACTCTTAACCACTTTCTATAAAATTGATTCTTACGTTTCGTATCAGCCAGGAATTAGGTCCATGCAATCTGTTCCTAGGAGCCTCAGGTGCGGGCAGCCAGCGAGGGGCTTAAGCCTCATTGAGTCCGGAATAGTCCGGATGAGTCCTATTGAGTTGGGCTGAGAATCGACTTATACGGAACACGTCCGAAGGTTTCCTATTACGTGCATTGTGGCGAGTGGTGGAAATAAAAGGATTGCAGGTTGAGGATTAATTAAGCTGTCGTACTGGCTCAGATTCAGTCGTTCACAGTAAGTAGGTACAGCACAGGCACACTGTAGGTACAAAAAAGAGGGAAATATATTATGTTCTCACTTCGCGAATTCGAGAACTGGGACACTCACACACACAGGGTATTCTTGCCCTAGAAATGTCCGGTCAAAGTCTCAAAAATGGCACCTCAAATAGCGGCCCACTTACAAACTGGGCGCTTATTTTGCACAAAGAGGGTGATTAAAGATGTGTTTTTGTACAAAATAAGCTTAATAAGTACAAAATAAGTTATATAAAATGTGAGTTTGCACGAAATAAGAGGTGATTATGTACAAAACAAGCGCCAAATTTGTAAGTGGGACGCTATTTGAGGTGCCATTTTTGCGTATATACTGTTTTAGTTCGTGATGCGTTATCTAGGATATTCTTGATCGAAGACTACATTACATAATAATATAGTGGCAATACGCTCCGAGTAAGCCGGGATTTAAGTGGCTTAAGACTCCGCGCCCTCTGCCGGGCAGCCCTGATCCTGTATCAATGACTCGACAACCCTGTTAGATAGGGAGACAATTTTCAAGATATTTATTATGTCTACTAGTAGGACAAAAATATTTTATGATGATTTGAATAATCATTCTCTATTTCAGGCTTAAGATTTAGCGCCACCTGCCGGGCAAGTGTGATCTCAAGCCTGTAGATTGTGAGACATTTATAATGAAATAGTAAAGCAATATTAACAGTCGAGAATATCTTGAATTCTGAAAGGACAAATGGTGCCAAAATAGCTTTTCAATTACACCTGTTAGTTCCAGAGTTCAGTCATATCTTTAGTAAGTATTTACTATTCATAGATGTTATGTATTTTCTATTCAGGCTATTTCATTCACTCATTTTAATTAATTCATCGATATAAATGAAACATATATAATAAGTAGGCTATAAAGTTATTGGAAATGTAAAGTCGAAATTTTGGATTGGAATATGTTTGAATAAAAAGCATTAGCTAGAGATCCTATTACGAAAAAAGAAGCGCGATTATCGGACAATGTTTTTCGCTTGATTTAATAGGGATGTTGACTAATGAATAAAATAACGAAATACTAATAAAAATCGTAAACATATTAAACTTTTAGAGTAGCTTGTATACCTCTTGGTTTTATATATTGCATATTATTTGTTTTATGACCCTTCAAAGTTGGGTGGACAAGTCCATTTAAAAAGTATAAAATTTATTAAATTAAATGATACCTTTAATTAGTCCGTAAAATGTATAGCAAATTTGTCGAAGAAACCATTTTGATAAACACAATATTTAATATAGCTGCTGAACAAATTTCCTATGCGTTGCATACAAACTTGCAAGGCGTGACGTCATAACTTGCAAGCCATTAGTATGGAGCGTTTTTGATCGAGTCCATTTGTGTGCATTTCACACTGTGATATCTCGGGCAGTTTTTATGCTAGTGAATTAATTCTTTTATCAATGTTTCTTTTTTTGAGAGGTAATTTATGTAACATAAAATAAAAAAAATAGTCAACATCCCTATTAACTTTAGTCCCTTGTTCACAAAGCAAAAAGAACGTCGTCGTCCGGTTTTCGTTGCTTGCTTTTCGAAGTAGAGCCTCAGTTCCTAGATTTTTACAACGCGCAATATATAGTCAGTGGCGCAGTCAGTCACGTATTGTGTCCGCCACCGCCATTCCCACATTTCCGGTCCGCCACTGGCGTGCTGCCATTACGCCATTAGGATTAAATTATGCGTGGCGAAATGCGGCACTTTCCAATCCGTAGCCACGTTCCAAGTTACGAAGACGTGTTTCATTTTTAAATTATGAGTTGAAAAAATATTGAGATATTTTTAATGGTAGAGCTTTGTTACATGTCTAAGTTTATAAAACGGTTACCAATTTATTTTCATTATAATAATAATGAAGATCGACATGATAATATTTTTAATAGAAGAACATAGTTCTAATGAATTTGAGATACAATAATTTGAGTTTAAGAAATCGCGGTGGTTTTCAGAGACAATAAACGATGTTTTTTTACTGTTATAACAATAAAAGTGTACATACTCGTACCTACTCATTTTCGATTTTTTAAATGGCTTAATTATGCCCCTTAAGCGTAAAATAATAACGGGTGTAACAAGACACTCAAGGAAGCCGAAGTCCACGCATTCCGCCCATCATCCACATCCATAGCATCCACTCGCAGGCACGGTCTTTTGTACGCGTTACATTGCGAGTTAATGTATGCAATGCTCTTTAACACCAAAAATTAAAATCGTTTCCCAGCAATAATTTTGAACAGAAATAGTCCTGATGATGGGCAGAATACGTAGACCTCGGCTTCGTTGTCTTGTTACACCCGGTATATTCCAACAATGTCAGAGAAAAGCTTAGTACCTACGGATTTTACACATAGGTTGTATGCATAAAATATTGTTATTTTTAAGCCAGCAGTATTTCGTATTCATTTCATAAAAAGTCACATTCGTTTTAATACAAGGCTGACAATTTTCATCTTAATTTGTGTGAAATTTTTAAACCTACGTATTTGGCCTTTGTGAGGTCAAGCTCGTCATGATAAAAATAAAAAAATATGAGATCAGGGTGTAGGATTACATAAAATTTTTGAAGCTTCATTTTTATTCGCTTTGGTATTTTCTCATACCTACCCAATTTTAAGCTGTGGGTGGATTTGTATTTTCCCAAATGGAGCAATGTACTACAAAATGGATCGAAACATTCTTTGTCGGTTCTAAATTATTATTTTTCACTAGTGGGCACCCGCTACTTCGTTTACGTGTGCTTTGTTCTAGTTAGCGAATCAAGCTGCAACATGCACCTGATTGTAAGTCAGACTCTCAGATATCTACACATATCTATAACCTGCAAAACCCGCATCCAATATGGTGCAGTAGTTTTTGCGTGATGCGCGTATAAACATACAGACAGAAAAAAAAGATTTTCTTAAAATTATCTCGTAGGCACCGATGTTCACAGATATCAGCCAGTTACAATTTTAATATAGGCATAGAATATCTACTGACATACTTGCATATTTTATCATACGTCGCCATCAGTATAACCTATCATTATTTAATTTACCATACCATTGCCATATTCAAAAATATTTATCAAGAAGAGGTAAGTAACAAACTAAAATAAAAAAGTAGTTTAGCACAACCAACTTTATTTAAAAGGAACTATAATATATGTAAAGCCTTTATTTGATTTTCATTTTCCGGTCGTTTAAATTTGAAAGTAATAAATGCACTTTCTTCGTAACAGTTATTTTATTTATTTCAACGAGAAAATCGTGCGCGGAAAAAATCGTATCATAGAAGGATAGGAACTACACTATTATTTCAAACGTATCGTAAAACTCATTCGAGCTTTAATATTTCCAATGTATTTCTTCACAAAAGAATCAAGTAACACAGATTGCTTTCGAATTCAGGCAGCGGGAAATAATATGCGGTTTTTCGTCGAGTAGGTATCCGCATGAAATGAAATGCCCACTGGAGTGCATTGATCTCTCGACGATGCATGTTTTTCGCCACTACAATGCATGCATGAACAACATGAGATTTACATTGAAAATATGTGTTGGGGTATAATTTAGAGCAAAGATTTAGATTGATGATAAGAATTGTATGTAGAATTTTGCTTAATATTCTGTAAATCAAAAGAGGACCACTTTATAGCAGATACTAATATTCTGCAATATGTGGAGTAGGTACGGTATAATAGTTGAATTAAAAAAAGGAAAAACGAAAGTGCTGAATTATTTGAAGAAAAAACGACAGCTGACTACAAAAACGCGTAAAAGAATAGACTTGTAATGATACAAAATAACACTATCGGTTTTATTGTTTTCGTTCATTGCGTGCGTTTGCTTATTATAAACATCCGTCCTGAATTATTTACAAACAACACCATTCAATATAATATTGATTTAACTGTCAGTTGTTGAATAACAACGGACCAAGTAACACGTTAATTAAAGTAGTCCGTAATTTAGTCATGAAATTATACTTTTTAAGTTTGATAGTTTTACAAGTAGCGAGTTATAATATCCCGAAGAAGTTTTGTGACTTCGAAGCAGACAGTTTGACAACACAATGTTTTCTAAAAGAAACCTTAATTTCTATAACACACAGTCCAAATCAGATAGCAGTTGATAAAACAACAAACACAGTTTACCTGAGTTTTGATTCGGGACAAGGAGAATATGTTCCAGCTATGTTAAACGTTGAAACTAAAAAACTAACTGTATTGAAAGGTGTGAAAGATGCATTTGCAATGGCATACGATCCCATAGAGAAAGAAATGTATTTCGGTGGGAGTCACGGTATTTACAACTACAACCCAACTAAGAAGTTGTTGAGAAGGCTCGGAGTTGAGAACTTGGATATCTGGTGGTTGTTCATAAAAAAGAGCATTTACTTTATAAAGTTTCCGGGTTTAAATGCTTTTTATTACCAGAACAGAACAATAAAGTACGTCTATCGATTGAAATCGACGACGATGCACCAGTTCGTTATTGACAATGATGATAATTTTTTATTCATCAACACCTCTGGTTTGTACGGAGTCAAAAACAATAGTAACGAAGTTGTCCTTTTAAGAGATCAACCGAGATTTTTGGGGATGGCAGTGGATAACAAAGGACAAATATATGTGAGCAGTGACGATGCTATATACGTTGTCAGCAAGTTAGTTCCAAAAGTGAAAAGATTGGTGAATGTACAAGGTGTCCTAGGTTTAACTTTTGATAGTCACAATAATATGATTTATTCTGACTCCCATGAGTTGGTTCGTTTGATTATTGTCTCTAACAATAATTATTATGACACATTGGCTACGACATGATACATAATTATAATCTTTTTGATGATTACTTTTGTTTTATGTTGGTGTCTCAATATCAAATTCTCATAGCTCTAGCTAACTAGTGTAATAAATTATTTTTGACTTTACAATCGAAAATCTAATTGTTTTTATAAACTAGAAACGTAAATGGATATGTAAAATGGTTCGGAGAAATAAAATGAACAGTTCGGTGGCGCAGTGGTTTAGCGCCTGGCCCTGCGATTGCGGAGGTTAGGTAAGCAACTTACGCAAGAGTCGGTCATGGGATGGGTGACCAAAAATTTAATAAGTATTACATGGGCTCCTCCGAAGTGCTTCGGAAGGCACGTTAAGCCTTAGGTCCCGGCTGCATTTGCCACCAATCCACATTCGACCCACGTAGTGGGTTATGTTATGACCCATCCACAATATCCACCTATAAGGAAGGCATGTGCCCCGGTAGAGGCGACATTAAAATTGGCTGATGGTGATGTAAAATGATTCATTCTGTTTCTTTGTTCTATGTTTTTAAGTAAAACGCATAAACAGAAATGAAAAGCAACATTGTATAGAGTTTAATTTATAGTCATGTGATAAAATAGATTACACTGTACATCCATTGTTAAGAGTTAAATCCCTTTTAGGGTCTGACCAGGGAAGATCGTCAGACCCTCTTCAAGTGCATGCATGACTTGGCACTGACAGTTGGAAGGCATGTATTATGTAACCAGATTATGTACCAAACTGATATGTGTTTGAACATGAACTAAAGGAAGACGCAATAAGAATATCAGAAAATACATTTGGAGCTACAAACGTTTCTTGCTCAGATATTGATGCAAATGTTACGCCGAAATAGTCAAAAATAAATTAAAGAAAAAGTTTTGTTACATACATTTTAGTTTTCTTTGAGATAGTTTTAATTTCCGCTTAGATCTCTATGTGGGATGGCACGTAAATGTGGACTGTAGATTCAATAAAACTCACTGACTGGTATGCTTGACTTGAGGCAGGGTTTATTTTGAAAGGAAAGGCACATACAAATTTGTATATTTTAACTCAATTAGTTATAAAAGTATGGAACACGAACTACACGCAATGGTGTCCGGAAACGAAGAGAGAGCGGGAAGCGCCCCTCCATATGAAGCAGTGATGCACAATACAAATAGTGTTGGGTAACATGCCAACACTCTAGATGGGTGGTGGTCAGTTAAAATTGTCGTTAAATAGACCATATTGACTGAGTATATTTCTAATATTGGTTACGGTTTGATTATTGTTAAGATTAGATAATAAAACAAAACATTGTCAAATTGATTGTCTATTGTTATGATTGTTAGTCAAGACTCGCCTTAGTGTGCTCGCCGGATAGGCGTACGGAGGTATACCCACTAAAACCCCTAGTGTCTTCTTCTGCAGTGCCGCCAAAGGACGAGTGGGACGGTGGTGTCAATTCCTGGCCAAGCCAGGCAAGTCCGAGTGGTGGGGATAATTCCCTCCCTCACGTGCACATCACTTCCCGGACCCCTTTCGTGTGAGAGGGGTGGGGAGCGCGTTGTGTCGTCTAAGTCAAGACTCGCCTTGTAGAAAAATATTACTAACTATGACTTACTGAAAATATTTTATTCCAAGTTCAAGAACTTATTTAGCTCCTTATTTTTAGCAGATCGATTTCTTAAAAAAAAATTGTACAAGTCGGGCAACATTAATTACAGGGCTGACCTTATTCAATTAATCACCGTATCCTTGGCGGTTGCCAACGTTGCTATTGATCAACTGGCCTTCTTAATGTGGCAGCCCTAACAATTAGGTGAACAAAAACTTCAGCTTACTTCGGGAAACACTTATCTTTTTATCTGTACTGTCAATTTAAGAAGCAACTAAAGGTGGTCAAGCAACTATTGTTAAGGTTGGTCATTACAGATATTATATTTAATACATTTTTGGTCACCCGTCCTGGTGACCAAAAATGTATTAAATATCTCTTTTATAAAACAAAGAAAGAGTAATTAATATCGGCAAAGTGATTTTTGAAAACAGACGATTCAATTACATCTGTACCTTCCAATCTCTTTTCAGAATAAAATAAAATACTTAGGTCTTGAGATTAATTCTCAGAGATTTGATAGAAATATCAAAGTATCAAATTCAAAGCAAATGATATTTTTGATTGAAAGACAAAGACTCGAAGCAGATTTTATAAAGGCAGAATGTAATTTTAACAATTTAAAAATAATAAAGAAAAAAGGAATACTTATGTAATTTGCAGCATGTAACAACAGAATCCATCTGGGCAAATCGATATCGTAGATACATATTTCGTAAGCAACGTGCCTCCGATCGAACAATATTCAACAAAGCGGGGAACATTTACACCGAGCTGTATCATGTTGTTCGTTAACAACAACATCATAAGATAATTTTGGAGGCGGTCTCAACATATTTAACAAAAGATTTGAACCGAAATAGACTAGGCTGGGTTGCACCATCTTGACTTAACCTTTACTTTAACAGATACCAATTTATTTTATTTAACTTGGTGACAGCGTCGCTGTCGTCTATGGCGTAACCTAAATAACAATATGTAATAACACTTTAGTTCCACTTACGACCACTGGCTCAGATGTACTGTTAAAGTTAAATCAAGTGAAAAGAAGTAAAGAGGTTTCGTTAACGACTTCAATGGTTCAGTACGTGGGGTTACTTCCGACGCGATCGGAGAATATCAAGATCGAGCTGAAATCGAGTAAACGTCAAAACGGTACTATTGAAACAGTGGAAACTGTTTTCAATGTACCATGTAACGGTTTCTAAAAAACCTACCACTTATAATTAATACTTACTGTTATATTTTTCTTAAAAATTTAATGAATTTTTAAGAACTCACATTCACTTCACCATAACTACTTGTTATTGTTTTCATAGTATTTGATACTACATTGAGACACCAATGATTATCATAAACAAATGTTTATAATAACCATTGGTGTCTCAATACGCACGACTCCAAGTTTTAGGAAATATAGTATTGAGGGTAGGTGGGACAATCAGAATTTTGACAATACATGTCAGTACTATGAAAACAATAACAAGTAGTTATGGTGAAGTGAATGTAATGAATTTTTAAGAAAAATATAACAGTAAGTATTAATTATAAGTGGTAGGTTTTTAGAAACCGTTACAACCAATATATCAGATTTTTGAGGTTTATTCGATCCTGATGTGTATACTCGATCCCGTCAATTACCGGCGAGGGCCAACGCTGTCGTTCACATTATTAATATTTTGATAGAAAAGACAGTCCTAGTTCCATATCGACAGAATAATTCTATGTTTATTTACGCTATTACAACCTACCTACTTACTTTGGGGTTTAATACAATAGCTTTTTTTCTTCAATTACACCTTTGTGTAAGTGCCAGCAAAGTTATCGTGCAGAATGAGCAAGTTAGATTGGTTTGTTTGCGGGGCGCGTGTTCGAGGGGCAGGTGGAATAAGTGATTGTCACGAATCCTGCTACCTCCACACGGTACAAAAGACGACACGATCTTCAAACCAACGTAACACTTACTTTTCACACCATAAAGTTTAAAATCGGTAGTTTGCACTTAATACACTTTCAAAGATTATTACATCACGCACATACTAAGTATAACCTACTTTCTTAGTTACTTGGTATTTTTTGATTAGGTTATCAAGTTCGAATATTGCGTGTATAGGAACATAATTATTTTTTTTGCCTCTTTCGTGTCACGTACTCGTACATATCGATGATAGATGAGTACGTACAAAAAATCTCTTCGGATCACCCT
The DNA here is from genome assembly GCA_950108535.1 of Agriphila straminella. NCBI lineage: Eukaryota > Metazoa > Arthropoda > Insecta > Lepidoptera > Crambidae > Agriphila > Agriphila straminella. Next base: position 1,679,274 of record OX467319.1, read on the forward strand.
GATCCACCACCTGCGGGTCTATCGATTTAAAATAATGAAGATAATGTAAACTGTGATTTAACAGATGTATGTTATATTTTGGCACAAATAAAAACTTACCAAAGAAAAGTAGCAATATATTCTAATTGCAATCACAGCGATTACGATAGCAATGTAAGTTAGGCGATAGAGCTCCTGATGCATTTAGTTCTTAAAGTGTCCGTTGATCAAAACTAACCACATGGAAGAAAGACCAGGAACCTACACTCGTCCGCATACTTATTGACCGAGCGAGCGCGAAGCGTCTCAGTTCAGATTTCGTATGTCCGGCTGTCCGTCTGTTCTCCTCTACAGGTCGCATTTCTAAACCGATACTCGTGAAATTTTGTAAGCAGGTTCTATATCATACAGATTATTTTTTGTCGATTCAGTTTTTCGAAATTTTTCAAAAATTGTGGAGATTTGGAAACATCATATTCCATCCATTCCGAAAAATGTCACAAACGCGAGGTCTACAGCTCTACAGAGCCATTTGGTTATAGTACACCAAATACAAGTAAGTACATAAGCACTCATATAAGTATATCTATGTATAGTATAAGTATAGCTCAGTTCGAATCTTACTTTAACGGATCACTAGAACCTACGAGTGAGTGCACCCTAAAATAGAAAATACTTCATTGTCAACATTATTGCGATTTTCAACACTTTCACCACAGTGATTTTTATAAGTTACTAGCTTTTGCCCGCGACATAGTTCGCTTGATTAAGATAGTTGTGCATTTATTTTGAAAATCACGGATTACCAATATACCTATTAGGTATTTATCAGTAGACCTCATTTCACACATTTAAATGTTCCCATAAAAAAACATGTACAAACTGGAACACTGTAGCACTCTGTACAACGGGAATTTTCCGAAACCCTTTCTTAGTGCTCACCTACACCATCAAAGGTATGTCCCTCCAAAAATAGTATCTCTACCAGGAAAATGGTTCAGCACTATACAAATCTTCATACAAACTGGAACACCCTGTGACACCCTGTAGCACCCTGTGCTGTGCCCAAAAGGGAATTTTACAAAATGCTTTCTTAGTGCTCATCTTCATCTTATCTACTCTCCAAAAATGGTGTCTCTACCTTCAGCCGTTAGGGCTCTACGCCTATCCCAACAATGAATCAATCAATTTAGAGTTTTATATATATAGATAGATAGGATAGGAACTCTCATAAAGTTATGAAATGTAATACTATATAATATACTAGAAAAAATACGACTCGCACCAGATCAATACTCAGACGGGAATCGAACCCGCGACCTTTGGATATCCGGTCCAATGCTCTGACCGCTGAGCTACCGAGTCACTAGTGACATCGCCGAATTTCTTCTAGTATATCCTACTCTTACGCTGCAAGCCAGCGTTATTTCACCCAGTTTCAATATAGTATTGTGTTTCAAGTCCAAATATCACAGGAGTCATAGTAATAGGATTGAGAGAGAGTCGGAATATTAAAGTGTATTAACGGTACCTCCGCCGCTTTTAGGGAAATTCACTCGTCACAGCCTTATGTTTCGGCGGTCCATTTCAATGAGTGGAATTACCACTTTGAATACTTTTGTTCTACGCTCGATGATGGATCTGTGTTTTAGTATTCTGTGGTTTAAGTCAGTTCAGTACTATGGGCTATGTATAGGTACAATGTTCTGGTATTTGTAACGAAATCTGTAACATCTGTTTTGTAATGATGATATAATTTGTTATAGCTGTGGAAACCTATATTGGCCTATATATATTTAACTCAATCTGTACCTGATATACTCGTAGCTGTTGGTTTTCTGAATAAATCAAAAATAAATAAATAAATAGATATAAAACACTTTTTCGGATAGAGCTCGTTGTTATCGTATCTACATTCAACCTACACGTCATATTGTATTTCTAAGTTTTGAAAGTTTGATTTTACTAAGAGTGTTTATGGAAACTTATATCCCCCTTACACATGGCAGGTAGAAACATCACTACCCTTCACATAAAATACACTTTTATGTGTTCTGTGGAATTTTTCTATACCACTATCTCTTTCTGCCACTCAGAAACATCGTACGCTAGAGCGAGAATACCGTTCGGAGGCAACCGTCGTCTGCATAAACCAATTCCAATATCCTCGGCCAGCTAACAGCTTTAATATTTCAAGGCCCAGATGTCCTTCGCTACATCCAGAATTCTGAGACGGTCCATCAAACTTTCCCGTAAACAAAACTATTTAAACTAATCTGGACCCTACGTCTAACGTAATAAGGCTTTGTTTTAAGCTCCATTCTGCCAACAACAAACTAAGTTTATGTACTAACAATTAATCAACACCCCAAATGGGCTTAAGTAATATCACTCTTGCTTGACCCTTGTTGATGCTTCTACGTATATAATATTTAGTTTGGCAAAATTGATAGTAACTATTGTGATATAACGGTATTCGATATTTCAGGTTACGTCTTTCATCAATTCTTCAGTAAATGTGGACAACTATATAGCTTACTTTAAGATGCTACCAAGTTTGTGTTCAGATAGTGATTACATTTAATACTTATTACTAACTTCCGCCCGCGACTTCGTCCGCGTGGACATTCGATAAAATCCTCTTTTTTTTTTTTCTCTTTATTCTGGCACAAACAGTCATTATAAAACTAAGTACGTAAAAATAGTATGTAAATTTATAGACAACGAGTGCCGAAACTTAACATATAAAAATATAATAAAAGAAGAATAGGAAGAAGCTTGTTGAGTTTCAGGTTTTTTTTTATATAATCTATTAAAAACATAACCTTTGTAAATTATACAGATATTTACCTAGCCTTTTTTTTTTTTTTTAATCATTCTTAATGCTATTTCTATATAATGTTAAACTTTCTAGTACATACCTACCCAAGTATATTATTAAACGTTCACAATGCTATATTTATATTATGTTTATGTTACTTAATATTCAATATAATGTGATACAAAACGTAGCAACCCGTAACTGTCTTTATAGTAACAGCAATTTGTTTTCCATTTTTATTATTCATATTTTTGTCAGTAATAAAGATAAAACGGATTTAAGGAATAAGAATATTTCAGAAGATACTTATGCGATATTCGATGACTAGCTTCCGCCCGCGACTTCGTCCGCGTGGACATTCGATAAAATCCTCATGTTTTAATTTCATTAAATTCTGATCAGCCGTTTTTACGTGATTAGGCGGGTTCCCACCAAGCGCGCTGCCTCGCGAGGCAGGACGTTTGCCGCACGGGCCTCGCACGAGGCTGCTCGCTTGGTGGGGACCCGCCTAATCACGTAAAAACGGCTGATCAGAATTTAATGAAATTAAAACATGAGGATTTTATCGAATGTCCACGCGGACGAAGTCGCGGGCGGAAGCTAGTTTATAATATTCAGAATTGTATCCAGAGATATACTATCCCGTTCCCGTTCCCGTCCCTGTCCCCGTCCCCTGGATGTGCATGTCCAGGTCCAATCATGTCCACCGTGTTGGACTTCAAAATAAATGTCAATTTCGCAATCACCATCCCATGAAACCTCAAGAACGACATCCACATCAATTTTCATGTTTACTTACCCCATTTACACCTTAAGGGATGATTTTCAAAATAACAAAATATGTGTTTGCCTATTTATTTTAGACATGCTCCTACGAATTTTAAAGTTGTAATGTCTATTTTATATTCTTTTTCCATTCAAAATTTGAAACCCATTATTACCCTTTTAGGGGTCAAATCATGTCCACCGTGTTGGACTTCAAAATTAATGTCATTTTTGCAATCGTCATCCCAGAAAACCCCAATAACGACATCCATATCTATTTTTGGGGTTTTTTAACCCTTTTCACCCCTATTTCATCCCCATAGGGGTTGAAATACTAACAATTACAATATAAGTTGCGTTAGATTTCCATCCATTAGCCTAAATTATAAATTTAGCAATTTTTACTTTGAAAATAAAGGATTTTCTTCAATACACAACTTCATCCCCCTTTTGACCCCTTCAGGGGTAGAATTTTGAAAAACGCTGAGACCCGTATTTATTAATTTTCAATGGTCAGCCTAATCACAAAATTTGAAGATCCTAGCTTCAAAACTGAGGGACTTTCATACAAACTTTGGATCCCCGTTTCACCCTCTTGGGGGATGAGTTTTGAAAAATCCTTTCTTAGTGCACCCCTGGACCTTATAAGGAACCTATGTGCAAAATTTCAAGTCTCTAGCTTCAGCGGTTTGGGCTGTGCGTTGATATCTCACTCAGTCAGTCAGTCAGGACTTTGAATTTTATATAATATATAGATATGTATTTTTGACCGAGCGAGAGTAAACCGCGAGCGTATGCCCGTATGTTTTCATCTACAGGTATCATTTCTCAACCGATTCTCATGAAATTTTCTGAGTAGGGACCCGACGTGATCAAGATCGAGTTCGAATCGAGTATAGTTCTTCTATCCCACGAAGTCCGTTTTGCTAGGAATGTTGTTAAGCGTGCATTAGACGTTATAGACATTATTTCAGTGTGCATAAAACAATAACACGCTAAAACAACGCACACCTTACAACATTTATAGCAAAACAACAGAACTGTTAAACGTCAAAACAGTACTTACTTTGAAAACCATGGAAACCTACTCGACCTTAATGTATGAAACAGCTGATTTTTCGCGATATAAGAGTTGGCCCTATAGTAAAAGTTAATTGTAATCATGAGTGGAACCAGCCCACTGCGGGAACCAAATGATTAATTGTAGGGTTTGTACAAGCAAAATGATAAGTCTGGCATCTAGTTGGGTAGGTCTTATAGAAGTGCTATATTTAAAGTAAAATTGTCGCATTGCTCTTGGCACCAATCTGAAAGGTTGGGAGTTCAACGATGGATCGACCTTAACCAGAAAATGCTTGCTCATTCCTACCTTAAAGGGCAGCGGATGAGCACGCCAACCTATAAAAGCCACCTATTTCATACCTTATGATTATGACAGTAAAGATCACGGTAAAGTTCAGAAATGACCGGTCACTGCTGTTTTATGTTCGTAAGGAAGAAAAGGTGCCGGTAGAGGCTTGTCCATTGTCCACATTCAATACAGTGCCTTGTGAAATGGTAGTAGGAAGTCCACTTACGCCTTTGTTATGATCCTCGTTCGTTCGTGAGATTTACATTACAATAAATGAATCATCTATTATAAATTTGGAGTAAGATTTCGACATTACCTACCTTTTTATAACTTTCATTTTTTAAACAAGGTTTAATATGAAATTGATCAACCAATATCAAATGGATGTGAATGGCTCACCTGATGATTATGATGATAATTACGTTAGTCATAGTGCCTTTGATCACTTTTATGCGATATTCAGAAGTACTTAGCATTTCGAAATATATAATATATATATAAAATATTAATAATGAAAATGGAAAACAAATTGCTATAAAGACAGTTACGGGTTGTTACGTTCCCTCAAATATGGTTGAGCGAAGCGATGGCTGGTTCACGCGTCATGCTCGTGAACGAGTGCTGCCAGTGGGAATGGGTCTGCTTCTGGCTACATTTAACGCGTATTGAATTGTATGTTGATTGTAAACTTTGAATTTATCTTGAACCCTGTAATTTGATTAAATAATTTGATATTCATTAAGAAATGAGCTAATTAAATAATGGTATTTATTTGTTAATCTTTGTTATTATAAAATCTGGAAACGATATACATATTTGTAAATATCGTTCCATCTGATAACGTTGACAAGTTTTTTGCGCTCATTTTTCTTGTCAGCTAAATGATGTCATAATGGGTAGGGTAAAAAATTTGACTATTTAAAAATGCTTATTATGTGAGCTCATTTAAATAAAGATATTTTCATTTCATTTCATTTCAGTTATCATAAAAATAATATAAGTACTTACCTAAAAGTAGATAATGTAAAAGTTATAGTCACTTGTCGCCTGTAAAGTTTTGACATTGCTGGTCCAAAATGTTTTGTAATATTCCACAATTAGTGTTTACCACAATGTGGCCAGCTGTGAGTGCCCCAGTAATTAATTGACTGCTGAAACGAGGGTCAACTATAATGACGTCACAGCCGTCAGCGCATAAATCTGTTTTTAGTCGGGAAATTAGCGCTAAACCTAATTTTGGTCATTGTAAAAAGTTAAGCTTTGTATTCTGACAGTAGGTTCAAACTGAGTTCAACAAATTATTTGATGGTTGCTTTCAGTCAATGTCCCTTTAGTTCACTGCAATATTAGCAATAACAACATTATTGTATTCTGACAATAAAATATAGGGTAGGCAGTTTCTATCTAGAATACAGCACACGAAATCAGATGGCCTTGATAACTTCATGTTACCTTGACATATTGACCTTTAAAGAATAAGCCTTCAAGAATTCCCCTTTGGAGAATAGAGCCTGCCTGGTTTATTATAGCACTGAAACTACTTTAAATACGATTGTTTCTAATTTTATTAAATATCTTACATTTCCTTTATAATGTCGAAATCATCTTAAAGGTTTTATGAAAAGGTACTTCTATGGTATGTTTTTTGGAGACGCTAAAAACTTACAGATAACTTTTAAATGACGAAAATTTTTTCCCATTCAAAAACGTGTATTTTTTTGTAAAAAAAAATAATTGTTTGGTTAGGAAATAAAAGATTCTAAAGCAAATGATAGTCTTTTGTTTCTATTTATATGTGGAAGTATGAGAACCAAATGAAAAGTTACAAAAATGTATCGGATTAAAAGCAATAATGAGAATAGAATTAAATGTAGAATAGATATAAACTGACTATTAATTATAAACAGACTGTCTTGTGATAAAAAAAATATTAGTTAGGAATCTCTGTAGGAGTTTCCGTAAAAGAGTAGATTCAGTGAAAATAAAAATGCGGTTTCTGCTACATTATTATAGCTAAACTATTTCAAATAGGGTCACCACACGTTAACATCTGTGTAGACATACTTTGCTTATTTTATATAAATTAAAGAATATGTGAATAATGAAAACAATCCACGCCACGAAAATTTTGAAAGTAATTTCATTTAAGTGACTTATATTTTGTTTGATTTTGTAAAATATGTTTACTTAAATAAAAAATATTATCCTTTCCTTTTTAAAACTTCGATACAAATAGGCATACTTAAGATAAACAGCTGATATTATAAATAGTTGAAGGGTATCTTTTGTTACGACTGTCCCTAATTTCTTTTGGTGACCGCTTCGATCAGATGTGATCGATGGTGACCGTCCCAATTTTCGAGGACTGCGGTAATTAAGTATTTGTTTGTAGAGAGTTTTTTCCTTTACTAACTCCCATGATTTATCAATAACGATGCCACTCAAAGTCAAAGTCAAAATATCTTTATTCAAATAAACATAATAATTAAGCACTTTGAATCGTCTAAATTTTCCTACCACCTGTTCCAGACCTTTTAACTGATAAGAAGAACGGGCGCAAGAAACTGGAGTGTTTACTACAGTACAAACACGTGTCGATTGGTATCTTTTGTCAGGAATGTCCGGCCTTCTTTATGGTGTCTGTCAGGTTTCGCGCGGACCGCGGTAATTTGTCGTGAGATTTTTTTTTCATAACCGACTCACTTGATTTATCGTCTTCGCGCCGCTAAATAAAGACCACCAGAGTGATTTATGCTTTTTAATCCGATTCAAACGAACAAATATATTGTGGCTCGTTTATTTGTATTCCGTTCTTGTTGCGTTTTTTCGGGAAAAAGGAATTTAGTGTTATTAGGTCTAGAAAGACTAGCATTTTTCCGTGAATTCATTCGCGCAATAGGACACAGAACTGGGTTAAAAAGTATTCTATACTTACATAAATCCTGGAAATGATTTTTGTATTATTTATGACTTTCCGATCTACCAAGAGAAAGGGTCAATAACTTTTTTCATGGTAGTAGTGAAACTAGCGCCGCCACTACATTTATTTTTATTACTCGTAAACCAAGTCAGTATTTAAAAAAAATCTCATGTAATTAATCTCTTAAAGTTATTCAAAATGTATTACAGACAATTATTGTCTCTAATATTTTTGAATAACCCTTCAACAGTTATCATTCATTCTGTAAGTTTTAAAATACATAATTGCCAAAAGTGGCCACTTTGAGCTAAAATGGATTTTAAAACTTACAGAAAGAATGAAAACTGTTGAAGAGTTATTCCAAAAAATTTAGAAATTATTACATGAGCTTTTTTAAATATTGACTTGGTTTACGGGTAATAAAAATGTAGTGGCGGCGCTAGTTTCACTATCTACAGCGCCTTAAGCTTAAATACTATTAAATAAAACATGATTTGATTTTTGGTTTTCCCAACGTTTTAGATAAGTAGGTGACCTAATAATAAAACCTTTTAGATAAAGGTGATAAAATAACAAAATCGTGTATTGATCACATCTTTATACGTGCGATTTACTGTCGTGACATACACACAGCTGTTATAAACAATAAGATTGCTGACCACTACATAACCGGTTCCGTTATTATTTGCGACTCGGAAAACAGTGAAACGGGGTACAGATATATAAATAGATTCGATAATCAACAACTTGTGGATGAGTTACGTAAAATCAACTGGCAACCTGTTATGGAGTTAACCAATCCTAATGAGATATTTGAATGCATTACAAACCAATTTTCGCAAGTGTATAAAAGTTGTAATAAGAAATGTAAAATAAAAATGGGTAAACGTTACGATTGTAAATGGGCAAATAGTCGTTTAATTCATATGTGCAAAAAAAAGGAAGAACTTTTTGAAATTTGGAAACAAGATGAAAGCAACAAAGTAAATTTATTATTATATAATAGGTATAGAAATCTTACAAATAAATATATAAATAAGACAAGAAATAAGCATATTAAACAGACTATATCTGATAATTTTCAAAATTCAAAAAAAGTATGGCAAATTATTAACTGTGTATGTGGTAAAATTTATAAGTCTCTAGATGACGTTATATTAAAACATTTTAAAGATGATTTAAAAACAATTTGTAATAAATTTGCATATGGTTTCTCAGATAACATTAAAAATTTAAGCACTAGTTGTAATGTTAAGTTATTATCAGATAATTCGTATCAGACGAAATCAAATATGTCAATTAGAATTAAGTTTGCAACAAACGAAGTAATACATAAAATAATTAAAAACATGAATAAGAATAAAAGTCCAGGTATTGATAGCATAAGAGTAAAAGACTTAATATGTATTAGCGAAGAGATCACTCCAGTAATTAGTCACCTAATTAATGCGTGTATTTCCACGTCACTTTATCCTGACCAACTTAAAATAGGCATAATCAGACCTGTGCATAAAAAGGGTTGCTATAGCAATATAGACAACTATAGGCCTATTACAATATTATCTTGCATCGATAAAGTAGTTGAGAGATACCTCGGTAACGAAATAACAGACTTTTTAACAAACAACAAATTAATTAATGACAAACAGTACGGGTTTCAAAGAGGGCGTAGTACCTCGCAACTGCTTTCTCGATTTGTCAATGAGGTCAACCATCACCTGGATAATCGGAATCAGGTGCTGGTTGTCTTCATTGACTTCAGTAAAGCATTTGATGTTTTAAATTATAGTATGCTCTTTTCTAAGTTGCAGCAGATTGGTGTGCGGGGCCCATCGTTGGAATGGTTTCGAGACTATCATAAAAATAGACATACATTAGTCAGTGTAAATGGGGACACCAGCGATCCTATTCCCACTGAACAGGGCACGGCCCAGGGTTCAATCCTGGGACCTACTGAATATCTGGTCTACGTTAACGACATGTGCAACCTCTTCCAAAACGGCTCCGTGTACCAATTTGCTGATGACACATGTTTGGTTGCGCACAGTAGGGATATTCTTGAGGCGCAGAGAATTATGCAACACAATTATGACTTACTATGCAAGTGGGCACACGACATGGGTCTTGTTATCAATGCCAATAAAACAAAACTTTTGCATATAAGATCACCCTACATAAAATGTCTTACTGATCCAACTGTTATATCACATAGCCACCAATGTTTGCATGACCAGCCTGTCTCATGTAGCTGTGAAAAACTTGAAATAGTGAGTCAGCATACTTATCTGGGCCTCATCATTGATAAACATCTTAATTGGCGACCTCATGTAGAATACATATGTAACAAATTAAGATCACTTCGTGCTAAATTTTCTGTACTTAAATTTAAATTACCATACAATATACTAAGAATGTTGTACTTATCATTAGGTGAATCAATAGTAGGTTATGGACTCAGTAGCTATGGTCGAACATATAAAACTAACATTGACTTAATATACAAACTTCAACTAAGTATACTTAAAAGTATCATTCCAAAATATATTAGAAAAAAATATAAAGAAGACGAAATAGGGTTGTTGAAGTACTGCAGAATTATGTCAGCTCACAATAAAATCAACTATCAAATAGTACTTGAGGAATACCATCACATTGAGTCCCTAACTGCTAAAGTTAGGCATAGTAAACTGCGCAAACTAAACAGTACACCAATGTTTGTTCTACCTAAATATAATAATGAATATGGTAAAAGGACGTGGAAATATACGCTACCCAATATATTAAACAGGCTTCCGCACACATTGCAAAATAGCATCTTAAAGAACTACAAAACGTGTAAACACTTATTAAAAAAATATTATATATTGGGATCGAGTGAGTGACATTATAATGCTGTATTGCGACTCATTCGCGCAAGTATAAACCTTTAATAGGTTTAGAGCGCGTCTAGTTTTTAACTTTTATAATTGTAATATTATGAACAAATAAATAAAAAAAAAAAAAAAAAAAAAACCTATTATATTTTTAAGTAGACGGTTTTTAACAACCAATATTATTATTTTGTTTTAAAACATTTCTAATACACACAGCTGTTTAGAAAGTCAGATAAGTCGTGAATGAAAATTTTTGATAAAAAGCACCTCTTTATTTGTAAATCTAGACCTTTTTCATACCAAGTAGGAAAACGAGAGAATCAAAAGAAAATACAACCAAAGGAAATAGGTAGAAAAAAGGCGAGACTCGATTTCCCATCTTTTCTTCATTTCTTCGCAATCGCTTTCATTTGAAAGACGGATGTGACACATTGCTGCGTTTCTTATGCTAGTTTTTATTTGTGCCAAAAGAAGCATCAATGTATCAGATCCTGAAAGGTATTGCGATAGATTTTGAAATAAGACAATTAGCCCCCTGTTTTTTAATTGGTTACTAATCAAGAGTCCCCAAAATGGCTCGGTTTTCGGTGTAACACAACAGAGTCAGCAATGCGACACAATTAAGGTTCCACCGGTGAAGTCGGCAGGTTGCCACTAATCCTGGCTTAAGCCGGTGTCGGCAGTTGGCTCCCAAGTTTCCAAACACCCACGTTAATTGGTATGTGTGGTTATCGCACGGAAGGACTTTATATTCGAATACATGTAGAATTTGCATTCGAGAGACACGTCTGATTGTGAAATTTATGGAATAATACTTTGACTGCAGTGACCTGCATGAGAGATTACCCATTATAAGATCCTGTAGTTATATTACAACCAGTTCCCATTTCATTTACTTTACTAATAATAGGCAATATATGCATCATTTTTTTTAATCAAAATTAAAAATTGGTAGGTATAATGCGTGAGAAAATCAACTGTAATATTAAAACTTTTCTCTTGCGTTTTTTTCTCGTGTTATAAGTTACTTGAAGTTAGCACGCAGCAGCACCCGCCGAAAACGCTCTATACAAAACGGTGACGTCACTTGTCACGTTTCAGGTGTGTTTCAGGCGCGTTTAATATGGACTTAGTCAAGAATCTTCAATTATCTCCCTAAATTTTGCGTTTAAGTACAACGTGTCATACAAAATATTATTTCTTATTCGATATTCTATCTGACTGTTAAGTGCATTAAATCCGAAAATGAAAAAAATATATCGTTATTTTCCCCTGATTTCATCGTGTGATTAAACTAAAATAATACATTTTTTTTACTTTTTTTTCTGTTCCATCATATTTTTATAAGTGGTCACAGCGATCAAGCTCAAATTCATCAAAATCGGTGACTTATGCATATTCCCTATTGTATCCACTTTAACTGTGTAGATAAATTAATGAAAAAGTTATTGTACTTATCAATCAATATCATTGTATCTATCTGGATACATCTAGATAGGTGATATTATTGTGACAAGATTTACTACAAATGATAGATTAATTTGCTGGTAGAAAAAAAACTTACATCGGCGTTGGTATCCGAGAAAAAAAACTTCGAACATCGTAAATTTCACAATTAATGAAAAATATTTTATTTATGATCGAACGAGTGCCGTATAAAATTTATGAGTGGCAATGAACACGAAATTGAAACCGATATATTCTTTTGACATCCATCGGAAGCATTTCTGAATGTTTAATTTTAACAGGTATTTTATTAACGAAGCTTGGGCCGTGCAGGTTTTCCTCAGACTCAATAAAATTGTAACGAGTGAACGACTTATATATTATGTCGTCGTCAAAGAATTGTAACTCCAAACGTTCTAACATAAACCATACAGGTATATAAGCCTCATGTTTAAAATTTTCGTAGCATCGATAAGATCAATCAGTATAATCGCTGTGTAGGAAAACAAACATTTAAACAGCCTCTCATCTCTTTACGTCGACTCCTCATGATTTTCTATATAAGTAGGTATCTTACAGAGTTATTTTAGTCACCAGCCAGTCTATCAAACTAAACAACTTTCTCCAAGAAACATGGTGTCAAAATTCTTCACAAAATTTTGGTCATTCCTTACTAAATTGGTCTCTTTGATTTGTAATGTTTTTTTTTTCATTTCAGTGACTAAAAAATAACCCTGTAAGTAAAACATAGAGGAGCTCAATGGCGCAGTGGTTTAACGTCTGACCAAGCGATTGCGAATGTTAAGCATCTTTCGCAAGGGTCGGTCATGGGATGGGTGACCAAAAATTTATTATCTCGAGCTCTTCCGTACTTCGAATGACACGGTAAGCCGTTGGTCCCGGCTGCATTTGCAATCGTTAAAACCCATCAATTCGCATTGAGCTCGCTTGGTGGGTTATGGTCCATCCTCCTTATTATCCATAAAGAAGGCCTGTAATAATGGCTGATGGTCAAACAGCCTAAAATAGTTCACTACAGGACATAGGCTTCATCACTTACGACTATTACGAGACAATCTTGCTTGCGTAAATTTCAACCAAACAAAACGGCTTATTTTTTTGTATCAACCTTCTACCATCTAACACAAAAGTAGGTTTTCATAATTAATTTGTCCACGATATTAGATCGGTGGTCGACTCAAAGCCGACTGAATCAAGGCTTATCCTTGTGGGAAATTAGTGGCAAATTGCTGGTAGTTAACTCGGTCACACGAGGTCTGAGACACAAGCCAGCGGAGTTACTGCAGCTGGGGGTGTAATTAAATATGTTAGAGAACGATCATTGGTCGCAGTGTATTTTATTATGCCTTCAGCTGCAATAAGGGCGTGCAATAAGCTGAAGATTTTCAGTGCTTGAAATTCTACCTATATCTAATGCTAGACAGGAAAGATATTTAAAAATTTAACACAAATTTCAGGTTTTCAAGTAGATTAATGTCTTAAAATTAATTACAAAATATGAAGTTGACAAAAAAGTTATTTTATTGGTAGTGTGTCCTTCTGCATAGGATTGATTCAATTTCATGCCCCCTATTGGGAAATACAAAACTCAACTTCATTTTTATTATATTATGTTATAATTATTTAGTGTAACAGGGCCGAAATAGGTAAAGATTTAAATAGTTGTATGATAAATTGCTTACGTTAAAATTGAGTGATTAATCTACATTAATACGAGTATACCATAGAGTTTACATGGAGTTACTATTGAATTGATATAATACAAAGGATCCTTACGATAAAGAATAATACAGAAAGTAAAAAACTTTGTAAATGAAAAGAAAATGGTCAAAAATTACCTACTCTAACTTTTGGAACGGAATCAATTTTTTACGTTTGATTTCTTTTGTAATTAATTACCAGTAGGTACGTACTATGAACTAGTATTTTCTTGTTATTGTTGAATCGCTACCACAGTCTACCTTGTTCCACCCAGTGGAGATTTAGTTAAGACTTAATCGTGTGCGGATAGAAAAACTAAGTGGTTTAGCGGTTAAGGGCGTGTGTACACAGATCGCTCACACGCTGCTGCAGATACTCCTTATTTGTTCACTCCTAACACGTTGACGGAGGAGGGAGGAATATATTTATTTGAGGAACTCGGAAAATGTTACATGAAATAAAAGGATCTCAGATTATTCATATTACATGTAGAAGATGAACAACTATTTTATCGGCCAATAAATCGATGACAGTCTAAATAGTCAGCGTTGCTGATCTGAAAAGTAGCATTAAAGTATGGAAATTATATAAAAATTTAAGATTACAAAAACTGTGTGAAATGTCATGTATTTATATAATACCGAAGTCTTCATTTTAAAGACTTCTATGACGTGTTTATTTTGAGCCTAATAAGATAATTTGTGATGCTGTAATGGTCCTAGACTGAAGCATTAGAATAAATGAATTATTCTTATGACTGAAAATATATTTGCATGCACTCTCAAATTCTTATTACAATACAAAGCGTGCATGAATAAAGAAAAAAGTAAAAGCAAAGTAAATTTAGTTTTACTTTGTCCATCAGCCATTTTTGATGTCCCCACTGCTGGGGCACAGGCCTTCCTTATGGGTGGTAAGGCGGATGGGCCAATAACCCACCACGCGGGCCCAATGCGGATTGGTGGGTGTTAACGACGGCAAATGCAGCCGGGACCAACGACTTAACGTGCCTTCCGAAGAACGGAGGAGCTCGAGATAATAAATTGTTGGTCACCCATCCCATGACCGACACTTGCGAACGTTGCTTAACTTCAGTGTGTAGTTTTACTTAACGCAATATTAAATCGGTTTTCCGTATATTTTATGAATATTGTTGCGAGTATAAAGTTCCAACACGTTAATTAAGTATAGACTTTATCAAAGTTCAATACAATATGAAAAAGCTAAAAAGCAGAGGGCCGATATTGCCACCTTGCGGCACTCCATAAAGCCGGCGGAAGCCAATAGACGCTCCCTTTATTTGAGTTTTAAAGTTTGGGTCTCAGTTGATCCGCCATTAGTCACGCCCCTGTTTTCGGCCGCCGACAATTTTATGTTAAATCGCTGAGCGGCTGAGTTTTCAAAATAAACTTTATAAGCCTAAACTTAGGAGTCCGCTTCTCTCTGATATTACTATATCATCTTGTTTTTTTTCACTCAATAATGAGGCGAATTCATGATTATGCGGGTTTTTGACTAAAGCATAGCGTGTTGAAATAAACAGTACCTAGTGTAAAAAAGCGTTAAAAATTGTGATTTCTTCAGTTACCGATAAAAATATTCATGTCAAAGGACTAATTTCAATCAGTACCCGTAGCACGAACAGCTATCGAAAAAAATTAACGCGCGTAAAATCATTCGATAGTGCAATTTTGTATTGGAAATTTGTACAACGCCATCTACCGCCGAATAACGAAATTAAAATATCCATAGATGATTCCCTATCGAGTAATTTTACGCGCGTTTTTTTTCTCGTTAGCTGTTCGTGCTAAGGGTACAGTACCCTTAGCACGAACAGCTATCGAAAAAAATTACTCGCGTAA
Organism: Agriphila straminella; assembly: GCA_950108535.1. Taxonomy (NCBI): domain Eukaryota; kingdom Metazoa; phylum Arthropoda; class Insecta; order Lepidoptera; family Crambidae; genus Agriphila; species Agriphila straminella. Next base: position 1,695,013 of record OX467319.1, read on the forward strand.
AATCATTCGATAGATAAATTTTGTATTGGAAATTTGTACAACGCCATCTATCGCCGATAAGCGAAATGAAATTTTCCATAGAGAAATTGTCTATCGAGTAATTTTACGTGCGTTTTTTTTCTCGATAGCTGTTCGTGCTAAGGGTACAGATCTTAAATATATTTATCTGACAACTTTGTATAGGGATCATTTAGGATTTTTTATAATATCCATATTCTTGATTCTTTGTAAACCCTTGTAACTTTCACATGTTGGTAATAAAGTGGTTCCAGCTGTGAGGCTGCCAAGCATCTACATACGTCTAGATATACTTATGTAGGTACGTGTAGTGCAAGTTCATTTCGGAGCCCTACATTATCATTCAACCCGCTTTCGTGGCAATAATCAGGGAAGTGGGCAGCGGGTAGTGAGTAAACACGTCACTCCCGCGACCGCTGCTCCTACCACTCCCTCACGAACACGCAACTGAGTGAAATGAAAATGTTGAAGCTTTTGATTGCTGATAGCTTCCGATGTTTTACCATTGAAAATGGTTATCAGATGCAAAGCGCCTAAAACGTATTTTTGACCGTATCTCCGAGGATTTTGGGAGGATTGAGATGGGAATAGTACTAAAAGTTGAGGAATTTATCGAGACACGTGTGAACGTTTGAATTTTGAAAATCTACTGGTAACTTTTTTTGGAATTATGCAAAATTCGGGTAAATTCGGGTTTTTTGGGGGGTGTTTGTTGACAAAATTGTAAATATTTCAGAAAAAAAAACCGACTTAAGAAAAAAAATATCTAATCCATACAAATCTATGGACCTACCACACACGTGCGGTATTTTTCCGTACGCAATTTTCATACATTATCGATATTCCGTTTTGGAATTCCGAATGAGGATCAACACGACAATTGAATATAATAACAATTTTGTATATCACATCAAATGTAATATCAATATTTGAGTAAATCTCTGTTTAAATTTCTCAAATCCATCAAGAAATGACAAAATTATTAAAGATTTAAAAAGTGAGTTTAAAAAACACTGCCGGCCCTTACGGATCATGCGATGACGTCACGTGCCACGATCGCCCGAACAAACACCTGCCACGTGGCTGATGACGTCATCAGCGAATTGTAAATTGGGTTCCGTTTTTGAGAATGCGACACGAAAATCGCTCTATCTTCGTCATTTTTCCACTTCAATAATATTTTCACTGAAATAATTTATTTTGATGTGACTGAAACTCTACATATTTAACTAAAAACCTCGTTGATCCTCATTGGGTTTCCGTCTTTATTTGGCCGACTTAACTTGGTTAAACCACAGAACAAAGCAAACAAATTTTGTTCTTCAGTCATCAAGATAATTTATTTTCCTTCGGACTTGTTCCTGCTTGCTAATGTAGCTCATAATATCGTCTATGAAGAACTTAGAACGACACATTCCTCTATTAATTTGTCAGGTCTTTTTTCTCTATTATTACGAATCTCAAAAGCATTTAGAATTTGAACCACCGATCTTTTTTGTTATTTAAATAGAGTATATTGCCCATACACTTTTATAGTTATGAAGTCGGAACCTTTCAGTATTAGTGACGATTCACTCGCGCCTCGTTTTGATAATGGGACTTTTGGGGGAGAAAAACTTTGCCGACAACTATTTGACTTGTAATTCGATTCTTTCCGAAAGTGACTTCGGTCGGATTATTTAATGCCGAAGTTTATTCTGAGCTATTATAAACGCTAATTCACTATTTGAATAATGAGAAAGGAGATGGATGTCGGCTTAAAGGAGAACCGGCACTCGCTATAGAAAAATTGCTTAAATTGTACACGATTGAATTTAGTTAGAAATTTTATAGAAATATATAATTATAAAAATTATATTTGCTACATGGATCACGTCTGTTCTGTCTTATTTTTAACGCATGTAGAAAAAAAAATTGATTATGATTTTTTTATATGGAAACACTACGGAAACGAGTTGTCGAAAAACGTTCCGTTATCCACATTAAATTTTTAAAGTGCAGAAAAGTCACAAGAAAACGCGGCTGCATTTAAACCATAATTCTTTTCCTTTAAAAAATTAAGAAAACAAGATGTGAATTTGACTCAAGGAAATTATAAGTACTTCGTACAACAAGTACTTTATAATTTCCTTGATTTGACTTCAGATTTGGCATTGATCTGTCATTTGGTTGACAAATACCACAGACCATAGCCTTCTCTATTGGTATCAAGCCATGAACTTAGGTTTAGCAACGTCTGTTACTGTCAGTTCGTGGTCATGTCGTCGGCCGGTCTCCATACTAAATGTATGGGAATATTTCAATTTTAAAAGGTCGATAACTTTTTTCGTAATTATTGTAGGGGGTTGAAAATATGAAAATAATGTAGTTCTTTTATTGAAGTTCTTTATATATTAAACAATAAGAAAATTTTCAATTTTAACTAGGAAAAAATGGCTGTCAAAGATGTCATCTTTTTTGTTTATTTTTTTTAGCAGGGCGTTGATTAACACGCCTTCTAGCTATAAATGATATATCATTAGAAAGGTCTTTTAAAGACAAATATTTGCTGTTAATATACTTTATATCAATTGTTAATACTTTTGGAGTTAAAGGTTATTAAAGTATAAAACTGGTTTATTGTCTATGGGAGTTGATCTACCCCACCTCTAGCATTGAATAATATATCATTAGAAAGGTTTTTATATGAAAAATATTTGCTGTAAACATACTTTTTATCAATAGTTAGTATTTTCGGAGTTTTAGGTCATTAATGTTATAAAATTTGGTTGATTTCAGAGCGATTTAACTCTCAAAGTACTAATAATTGACGTTTGCTGTCATACAATAAAATGTTTCAAAATTAAAGACCTTTCCAATGATGTAAGATTCATTGCTAGAGGAGGCCTAGATCAAAATGCTCATCGTACTAAAGGACCCCCGAAAAGGTCAAACAATTCGACTCAAAACTCATGTCCTAATAAATAAATAATAATAATAAATATAAAATCTTGATTGAAATCATCTTAAATCACAATTTACACCTAGTTTAAACGCATATAATATAGGAAAAAGAAATAATCAATAATAAAAAGAATATTATTAAACTATGTGCTTGACCACATGCAATGTTGCCGTTCTGCTCACTTCATGGCTTGTAAATTATAGAAGGCTATGCACAGACTAATTAGTGAAAAAGTGCAGCAGATTATGAATCACAGATTAAAAAATTAAAAAGTTTACAACTTCAGCATAAAATGACGGGTCTCCTTTGGTAACACTATTTAGAATTTTGCTCTAACAGACAAACAAGATATTATACACCGTTAATTTTTAAGTATATCTAAAAATGAAAAGGGGATTTCAGACAACGTGAATGAACAACTTTTACTATGGGGCCAACCACGGAATCGCGAAAAAAAAACAGCTGGTCCATACATTATAGTCGTGTCGTTGTTATCTATGGAACAGCAGATTTTTTTTTTGAGATTCCGTGGTTGGCCCCATAGTAAAAGTTGTTCATTCACTTGGTCTGAAATCCCCAATAATTTTTTAGATATACTTAAAAATTAACGGTGTATAATTAAGAGGATTGTCAAGCAAACGGTCTCCATACAAACGGCGATAACGTTTCCCACTCTCTAAATCTTAACCTACAGCAATGAATTTTTGGTATGTTTTTGAAATTTTTAAACTTCTGTGTTTTGTATGAAATCACTAAAATGCAAATATTTCTAAATCTATTATGGATATTTAAAAAATCAAAACGTACAGCCCTAGTATTTAGGCATTTAAAAACATAGCAGAAATTCATTGCTGTAGGTTTTTTTTTATTTTTTTTTGCTACTGCTCCCCAGACATAAGGTCCGGGCCTTTTTATCTCTAATTTTTCATTCACTCCAATTCTCGCGTGTATTCTTCTCTTCATTGCTGTAGGTTAAGATTTAGAGAGTGGGAAACGTTATCGCCGTTTGTATGGAGACCGCTTGCTTGACAATCCTCTTAAATAGGCTCATACACGTTTTTATCAGCAACATTATGTTAAGCTAATTAGGAACATACTTATTGTATTATTTACTATTTATTCCACGAGGTATGATAGAAGAGCTATTTAATTAAGAGACAACACCGTGGAAAGTGGCACGTGACGTGAATTTTGCGTTGTACGTCGTAAAACACGTCACGACATCGCAACGACACGATGACGCAACTAGAGAAGTCCTCATGCCTAACAAAACTTTATCATCCGTACCGCCAGAGAGTGGAACTCCTTGCCTGAGTCTGTGTCATGTACAATCTGAGGGCCTTCAAATCGTAAATATACGTATCTTCTAGACAAACGCGTTCCATCGTAAATCGCATCATCTCGTTTACCATCAGGTGTAATAGCGGCCATGCGCTTGCCTATATAACAGAAAATGATAATAATAATAATAAAAACCATCCTTAGTCTGAAAAACCTATCTAGAACGAGCATTTTTTCCCACATTATATTTTCTTTTCATACAATCTGTTCAGTGCTCCCTTCCAAATTAATATGAAAGAAAATTACTTCATCCAACGGCCATCGGCCAAGAGTCCCTGGTTAAATCGTGGCAATCACAGATAATAAAACTCCAGTAACGGCCCTTCACTTCAATATGACGGCCAAGCAATAATCTCTGTGATAGACAAGAGAAAAAAATATCGATTGAATGAGGGCTTTTCAAAGTTACATTTAAATAATAAAAATAGTAACTCTTTGCCTCACTAGATGGCGTTGATGGAAAGAGATGAGTCAAAATTGGCTCTATAAAATAAACGGCCTGTACCAAAGCGGTAAGTAAGCTCGCTTACTGACATCTGCCCAAAGAGAAACATTTTAGGGTTACATCTGCCTGTCTACCTGAGCACTCTTCGAAGATTAGTAAAAAATAATACATTGAGAAATTCATTTTTATCAACGCCATCTATCGCGCCTACAGCTTTTTGTCATTTTGAAAAGCCCTCATTTATTCAATTCGATATCAATGAGGTTTTGAATAAAATTAAACCTTCATTTTTACGCGTTTGAATAACAATGATTATGTAAAATTATGTTAGAGGGGAATAGCAATTTGAATAATTGATTATTGGATTCGGGTAGTCTATTGAATAACAACTTGTTTTTTTTTGTTGGAATATGACACGTTTTTCATTGGAAATATGTTTTAAGATATTCTTCACGTACCATTCGCCGTTGTTAAACAACGCTTTTGTAATTACTATTTAAATAATTCAATTAACAGTTACCTAATAAGTTTTATTTAATGGAAAATTAATAGCCTTCATTCACGTAAAAACGTAGGTAGGTACTTTAAATTTTCCTGATCGTGGTCAGATTGATATACTAAACCCATGTTTTATCATTGACATTAGCTCGTACGATTTCATGAAATAAAAGAAAAAACTTATATCGGTATACAATCGATACTTTCCCATCCCTACAGTGAAGTGATAACAGCTAGGGGCACAGATGTTAGCACTCAAATGTGGGATAATTTGGACAAACTGTAACCGTCTAGATAGCCCCACTGTTCATTACCGCCCACCTCTAGGGCGGAGGGCGGGCGGGCTTTAGATATGAATCAAGCTGACTGCTCAAATGGGAGTTTAGATTTTGATCGGTGTTCCCAAACTTATTCCTTATTCATGATTTGGGTATGACATGATGTAGCTTTTGTATAATGTTATGTTTTATTTCCACAAAAGGTCTATAATATGATAAGCAGTGCTTCTTCTTCCTTCATGTTATAGCGACGTAAACGATTGCTTTCACTAAATAATGACTAATTAAGATAAATATAAAGTATGATATTTAAGAAACAACTCGCAGAAGCCTCTGTTTTGTAAATTAAATATTAAATTAAATAATTTATTCAACCAAAAACAAATACATTACATTTTTTTTTAGAGAAAAATGTTTGAGAAAAATTTGGAGAAAATGGAGAAAGAAAGACAAATTTTACTGTTTGGTAACTTTAAGTTACGTAAGTAATTTAAGCTTTAAGATAAGTGAATATTGGTTTTTTTTTAAATTAAACAATAGTAGATTGTTATACAAGACGCTAAAAGGACCCATTGCATACGAGGTAGTTTTATTCCCGAGCTTTAGCGAGGGAATAAATAGAAACCGAGTTACAATGGGTTTTAGCGTCGTGTGTTACACTATACTTTTCACTACGATTGCGAGAAAATAAAATACAATATTAAATAGTATACCTACCTATACTTCCGTAAACGAATCCACTCGTTTTTCTATCCTCCACTTCATAAACTTTTTGTACAATATTTAAATAAATGATTTGTTGACGGCAAAAGATTAAAATTATTTCTTTCCTATTACAGTCACTTCAATCAGTATGTAATTATAGAAAAATTCTAATGATTTCGCGCTATGGTACCTTTTTTATATTTCTGCTGTAGCAGCTAAGCAACCCAAACACACATTCTACGATTCACTCTGTGCACAGAGTATAAATAAGTCTATGATTTCACCGGAGAGATGCTTTTAGTTCCATTTTCAAAAATAAGAATGAGAAACAGGGGGCCTATTACGAAAAAAACGTACGCAATCACTTGGTCACGATAGTCGTCTGCAGTTCGTCGGTTGTGGCTATTAAACACATTTTCAATTTGGCTATCGTAGCCCAAAGACTATTGAATGAATGATTTCGGATACGCTAGAGAAAAACTGTCAAACTTACGCAATCACTTTGCAATATCGCATACGCAAGTGCTTTGTAATAGGAAACAATCATAACGAAGCACGGACGCAGTTGCGTGTATCGCATGAAACTTTTCGTAATAGACCCCCAGTATTAAAGTCGAGCGAGTTTTTATTCGTGATTATGAATAAATACTTTTTCGATTTAGTAGGCTCATTGGTAATAGACAAACATTAAAAAAGAAAAAACTTTAACCCCTAGGGGTTATTATGCTACTTTATCTCGGCTCTTGTACGTTACAATGACGGACTTTTTGAGCAAGAGGAGTGAAAAAATATTTTATCAATGCTGTGGTTTATCCGGGTATATTATCCTAAAGAAAAAATCCACAGAACATATTTTAATATTAGGTACTTCCCTTTGCTTACCTTATTCTTAATCATTATCAAAATTGTCAACAGCTCTTTTCTTTGTGACACATAATAATAAGTTTTCTTATTATTTGAGTAGGAAAAATACCGCAGGCTTGTGAAGATTTTTATACAAAAATCTTGTAGCACAGTTTGCACAAAGTAACACTAAATTCGAAACACATTTCTACTCTTTCACATAAACGCTACATTTCACGAAAATCGAAAAAACACAACCGTGTATGCATATCGCGAATCGCATAACCGTTATCGATAACATCGCGTAGAGTAACATCGTTATAACTCCATCGCGCCCGTTATTGGATGTATCGATATAAGTGCGCCAGTTCTCAACACACTGTCGCATCTCGCAGTTTTGTCACGCCCCTACTTTTCTCGTGGATGTATAAAAAAATTCTACTATGAAAACATTATTGAACATTGCAAACTATAGCAAGAATAATATTTCTACTTTCGATGAGTAAAATTTATTTCAATACACTTGCTCGTAAAGTGAGTCCTAATACATCGCTTTTAGGGCCATAAACCGAGCTATAAGAAACGCGTGCAATAATATATAAAACACTAGTACGTAATAGAATTAACCCTACAAAGTTAAATTAGTACCTTACTGCAAGTTCTATGCGAGTAAACAGAGCATTCCCAATTTAGCCGGGTAATACAGTTATTTTTTTTAGTAACAACAGAGAGGTTTTATGCTGCTGAAAATTCATAGAACATTTTTGGAATAAATAAATGTGTAAGTCCTTAATTAAAACAAACAAATATTTATTATTATCAAATTATTCATAAATCACAATATTTTGTTATAAAATATTAAAATATTTGCGTTTTATCACTTAAAATTATAATTTTGATGTAGGCTGTATGCTCACTCACCCCTTTGTTCGCAAAATATTCTTGCGTTAGGCGTGTGAAAAAAACAAAAAAGAACCTGCGCGCCTTTTCCCATAATTATCAATTATTTTAATTTTGTCGTATTTGTTACTTACTTTGTTTTTTCCTCGCAAATGTGTTGAAAAACGTCGTATGAAACTCGTGAGCTCTTGCTTATTGCACACTCGGCTGAGTTACGCCGTCGCCTGCGGCTCGGGCTGCAACCCACAGCCTTGTGTGCAATGAGCAACCTAAGCTAACTTGTCTCATAATGTACTATTATTTAATATTTTATTTTAGGCTACTAGGCCCTTAAAATCATGAAAAAACATTATATTTTAAACTATGTAAAGGGAGTTTGTTATAGTACATTACTGCAGCGGCACGCAACACAGGCATTGAAGGACGAACGTGAAAATGTGGGCCGAGGCGAAGCCGAGGCACACATACGTGAGTCCATCAATGCCCAGTTGCGGCCAAGGCTTGTATAGTACTTTTCTCAAATAATGCGCGGAAATTCAAACCAAGTACTTAGCAACTTTACTAACATTTTATTTTTATTTAAAATTACAGTAATTGAAAGTAACAAATCGCACCGTCTTGAGTTTCTAGGTCTTTTACATAAATACTGAATATGTCGTTGCATCTTCATGCACCGAAAATGGCAAAAATCCAACCTAAAAAATAAAGAACGTGTAAAGTTGTGATGTTTGCTGTTTAACTAAAACAAAGTGGTAAATTGGTACCTATATAGGTAGGTACTTATCAATAAGTACGGAAACATACTTTTTAGGATCCAAATACACACTGTCTGATGCTTCTGACAAGAAAATTTGCACGTTTGATGCAGACTTCCTACATTTATACCCTTGTGAATGTCTTTTGGGCATTGCAATTAGGTTTACATCTGGTTTACTTAATGTTTTTTGATTTTGGAGACAACATGTATTCTATTACAGTTCTTGCCGCTTCTTGAATTTCAGGTGGCGTCAAAATATCACTTTCGTCGGTTGAACTCATTTTTATATTAAATTAATTACTTAATTTAAATCGAAGATAAAATATTTGACAAAACAACAAACAATTTCCCCCCGCGCCAAGATCCATAGATAATACAATGATATTTTATGCCACCTGTCCGAATCGTATGTTACACTTAAGTTTTGTAACAAGGAATACAAATTAATAGGCGGGCGTTAGTGCGCTCATGACACTGTTACCGTGATTCGGAACTTTCCATTTGCAAAGCCAGTTCTAATTTTAAATATTGATGATGATCTCAGACCTCATTGGCTGTCGTGTTTCATTGAAAATTTGGTTCCATTTCTGAATTACACGTGTATAATGAGTTTCAATACTAACATTTACGGTCAGACGCAGGCAATATTTCTATGAAAATCCATTGTTACACGTTAGTAATGGATTCTCATACAAAAATTGCCGGCGCGGTTTAGGTCTGTCCGGAAACTCCGATTTAGCCCGAAGAAGGTTGTCAAAATAATGTTCGAATTTCCAAGCATTTTTGAGAAAATAAATTAACAATGCTATAAAAGAAAAGATTTTGAATGGTTTGATGAATAACAAATAACAAGAATTGCTTTAAACAGTTATTTTATGGCTGTGAACACAAAATACCAAATACAATTTTACTGTATGCTATTTCAACGCTATGTGTGCCACCTTCTTAACTGTTTTAGCGGTTATAAACTAAACACCAAAATAATTATGTGTATGTAATGTGAAAGCTCAATGTACCACCGCTGAATTCGGAATAATTTATGTCTAATAAATAGAGCTGAGATTAGCGCTATTGTTTTATAATGAATGGATTTATAAGTGGATATGCGTGTTAGAAGACGAAGATTGAGTTTTCATGTTATATGGTTTCTGTTAGTGACAGTGATAAAGAGTTAAGGTGGAGGAGAATAAGTCGCTAGATGATGTAATTGTGGCGGTATAGCTAATGTCATGTTATATACCAAATCAGATAATGAGACTTCCTGACTTTTCAGTTTTCCTAACATTTTGTACACCTACATCCCTCATTTAATTGACTTTTGATTATCTTTTCTCATCAAAATGATTAACAAATGTTTTATGAAGTAGGTACTTACATTTTTCCCCTTACAAAATCCCTGACAACTACAGATTTTCTATAATTCCTGAAATGTCAAGTAAATTCCTGTCATCTGCTAACCCAGGCGGCATTACACTAACTACTGGGTACCATTGCGTATAGTTGCTATTAAATACTGCCAGATCCAATATTATCTAGATTCGTTGCTCCACGACTCAGTTTGTTTGCTCCGCGAAACGATCATGATCTGGGTGTGAAAAGGTTGTGAACACATAAAAATGACATCGCTACGTAACGGCCATTTGCTCGCCAAATATGACATGTAATCAGGCATTTCTTGTATTAGAATTTGTTCATCTACGTCACGGGTCACCAAAATTTGTTTCGTTCGGGGTCCGTTTTAAGAAATGAAATGACCATCGCGGTCCGCACAACATTTTATAGAATAGTAGATTGTTATACAAGACGCTAAAATTACCCATTGCATACGAGGTATTTTTATTCCCGAGCTTTAGCGAGGGAATAAATAGAAACCGAGTTACAATGGGTTTTAGCGTCGTGTGTTACACTATACTTTTCACTACGATTGCGAGAAAATAAAATACAATATTAAATAGTTTATACCTACTTACTTCCGTAAACGAATCCACTCGTTTTTCTATCCTCCACTTCATAAACTTTTTTTACAATATTTAAATAAATGATTTGGGCTTGACGGCAGAAGATTAAAATTATTTATTTCCTATTACAGTCACACAATTCAATCAGTTTGTAATTATAAAAAAATTCTAAAGATTTCGCGCCATGGTACCTTTTTTTAATTTCTGCTGTAGCAGCTAAACAACACAAACACGCATTCTACGATTCACTCTGTACACAGAGTATAAATAAGTCTATGATTTCACCGAACAGATGCTTTTAGTTCCATTTTCAAAAATAAGAATGAGAAACTGGGGGCCTATTACGAAACTTGGTCGCGATAGTCGTCCGCAGTTCGTCGGTTATAGTTATTACAAATATTTTCAATGTAGCTATCGTAGTCCAAAGTCTATTGAACGAATAATGATGGATCCACTAGAGAGAAACTGTCAAATTTACGCAATAACTTTGCAATATCGCATACGCAAGTGCTTTGTAATAGGAATCAATTAGAACGAAGCACGGACGCAGCCGCGTGTATCGCATTAAACTTTTCGTAATAGACCCCCAGTATTAAGACGAGCGAGTTTTTATTCGTGATTATGAATAAAGACTTTTTCGTTTTAGTACGCTTATTGGTAATAGACAAACATTAAAAAAGAAAAATCTTTATCCCCTAGGGCTTATTATGCTATTTTATCTCGACTCTTGTACGTTACAATGACGCACTTTTTGAGCAAGAGGAGTGAAAAATAATATTTATTCATCATCATCATCATATCAGCCGCACGACACCCACTGCTGGGCCTCCCCTAAGAATCTCCACAACGATCGGTCCTGCGCTGCCCGCATCCAGCGGCTTCCCGCGACCTTCACCAGATCGTCGGTCCACCTTGTCGGGGGCCTACCCACGGAGCGCCGTCCGGTGCGTGGTCGCCATTCCAGAACCTTTCCGCCCCAACGGCCATCGGTTCTTCTCGCTATGTGTCCCGCCCATTGCCACTTCAGCTGAGCAATCCTTCGAGCGATGTCGGTTACTTTAGTTCTCTTGCGGATCTCTTCGTTTCTGATTCGATCACGCAGGGAAACGCCGAGCATGGCTCTCTCCATTGCACGCTGGGTGACCTTGAGCCTCCTTATGAGACCCATAGTTAGCGACCACGTTTCACTGCAATATTTATTACAGAATTGTAATTATTATGTCCTTAATGTAGGTATTTTTGTAAAAGCTGGCTTGAAACGAGCCCTACCACCAACCAAACCGAGTACAAAAGTACCCCTGGGAATTGAACCCGGGACCCCTGCGTCTGCTGGGTGGGCGAACCAGTAGACCACAGAGGCGGTTAAAATCCCAAACAAATATTATATTTTTTTTATTCATTAGTAACTTCTATTAAACTATTTACTACGGATTCATTATCGTCAACTTAAGTAATAAAAAAAAATAAAAAAATACCGTCTACTTGAGAACCTCCTCCTTTTTTTGAAGTCGGTTAAAAATATAATCAATACTGTGTCTCGAACACATATTGCGTAAGTATAAATTAGACAATTCTGATAAATATTTCATATTGGAGCTTTACTAAAATATTTTTATTTTTTTCACGTAAGAATGTGCTCAATATGATTTACGCCATAGCAAAAGAATGAGAAAATGTTTGATGAGGCCCTGAAACAATGAGCTTGATCGATCGCTAATACGAAGGAAGCTGAACAAACAGACGGACGGGAAATTATTTTGCGATACGCTCTATTGAAGCTTGGTTGGATCGTTATTAATTTTTTGTGCGTCTTTGGTACACATTTGTTGTACTAACAGAATAAGGATTCATCGTGATTCCTTGTTTATTAGCATTACTATTTTATTAAAATATTAACTAGAAGTAACATGCGAACTAAATTCAGTCAAGTATTTTTACAAAAAACTTACCATGAAATATTTTTTAGATATAATATTAATGGAATATGATGGAATAAAATATATTTTTCACTCCTCTTGCTCAAAAAGTCCGTCATTGTAACGTACAAGAGCCGAGATAAAATAGCAAAATAACCCCTAGAGGATAAAGTTTTTTCTTTTTTAATGTTTGTCTATTACCAATGAGCCTACTAAAACGAAAAAGTCTTTATTCATAACCACGAATAAAAACTCGCTCGACTTAATACTGTTTCTCATTCTTATTTTTGAAAATGGAACTAAAAGCATCTCTTCGGTGAAGTGAAATCATAGATTTATTTATACTCTGTGCACAGAGTGAATCGTAGAATGCGTGTTTGTTTTGCTTAGCTGCTACAGCAGAAATTAAAAAAGGTACCATGGCGCGCGAAATCTTTAGAATTTTTCTATAATTACAAACTGATTGAATTGTGTGCCTGTAATATGAAAGAAATAATTTTAATCTTTTGCCGTCAAGTACAAATTATTTATTTAAATATTGTACAAAAAGTTTATGTGAAGTGGAGGATAGAAAAACGAGTGGATTCGTTTACGGAAGTAGCTATAAACTATTTAATATTGTATTTTATTTTCTCGCAATCGTAGTGAAAAGTATAGTGTAACACACGACGCTAAAACCCATTGGAACTCGGTTTCATTTATTCCCTCGCTAAAGCTCGGGAATAAAACTACCTCGTATGCAATGGGTCATTTTAGCGTCTTGTATAACAATCTACTATTTCATTGATAAAGTAACATGAAATCGCGCTTTTCAATGTCTTGTACGCGGAAGTGAATATGAATACAGCTACTTAATATAATTGAAAAAATACTAAAAAAATGGACTCACCCGTAGCAGATCAGACGGGACGCTACGGGTGAGTCGATTTTTTCTAGTATTTTTTCAATTATATTAAGTAATGAGATTTTTGCATTCACAATGCTATTTTTATACAATACTAAATAATAAACTAGAAAAAACACGACTCGCACCAGATCAATACTCAGACGGGAATCGAACCCGCGACCTTTGGATATCCGGTCCAATGCTCTGACCGCTGAGCTACCGAGTCACTAGTGACATCGTCGAATTTCTTCTAGTATATCCTACTCTTACGCTGCAAGCCAGCGTTATTTCACCAATGTGAGGAATTACCTCGACATTCAATTGAAATATCTTTCCAGATATTTGGCAATCGATTAAGATGAAACAGCTATATAATTGTTAGTCTGTAAGGTATTTATTATATGGGCCTAATATTGTAAATGATATTTCTGTTGCCTGAAAAAAAATGACTTATGTGACGTTTTGTCGTTGGGTAGTAATAAATTAATTTTATTGTTATGATTTCAAATGAAATTGAAAAGATAATAGTAGGTATCTTCGTTTAATAGCCTGGCAACACCGCAGCTTGGCTCCACCGTTTCCCGCCACATTTTCCCGCCATTTTGTAGTGGAATGGGGAGGTAAAGTGGTGGGGATAATCGGCGGGTCGGTCAACGAAAGTCAGTTGCAGGTCAGTGACTGTTCAACCGTCGAGAAAAGAAGTAGTTAGGGAAAACTGCTAACGTACTGTTGCTATAACCTAGTTAATAAGAGTCATGGTGTATTCCTGTGGAGAAAGTAAAAGTGGTTCACCGTTATTATTGTAGTTTCATTACAAATCAGCAGTGGAAGAACCAAGGTATGTACGCTCACGAACTTCTTACTTATCTAACGAGTTAAAATTACGAAATTAAGTTGGGTAGTTTCAAGTTTTAATAAACTGCATAATACACCATTGCCATGCCGTGCATACACACCATTATTCACAAACATTGCACGTGGTCGAGGCAACACTTCGGCCGTGCATACATATACCATTATTCACATTCATTGCACGTGATCGAGGCTACTCTTCGGTCGTGCAATACACTGCACACAAAACTACACTCAGTCGTCAGTCACCATGATGAAATAGTGCATGATAATGGAATAGTAATTTTCATGATTGTATAAAGCGAGGTCATGAAATGAAAGTTTTGTTATCTTTACTGCCCAACTGTAACTTTCGTGATTTAAACTCTGGAAATGCATTACATAATGAATTATGGAAATAGGAACTGTGTATTTTCAGTATCTATGTTACTGAGTATTTTTATCTCTGACAATGTGTTTCGCAGAGGTTATCAGGTTTATTTTTTTTTTATATTTCATACCATTGTAGGTAATTGTCGTTAGTAGTCTACCTTTACACTGTACCCTGGGGATGTACGGATACGGAGAATAAAACGGATGTGATACTTACTGTAGAATTGGCACCAAGTTAATTTGACCTTCAAAAGGGTTTTAGTAGTACCATGACGCTATAGTCGAAGCTTAAGGCTCCGTTACGCAAAAACATTTATCTGTCTTTTACTTAACTTGTAAAGAGTATGGAAAATAACCTCACTTCTGTACTTTCTCGATGACTTTCGGTGTTTTTTTTTCATCGCTATCTTTATCACAATTATCAAAAGTTATTGGAGCTATTACTTCACAGTACGTTAAAGTATATTTTTCATGTAGGATTCAATACGTTTCCGCTATTACTTACGCCAAAAATATGAACTACGCAAACGCTTCTGATGATATTCTTATTTTTCTTACAATCATCTGTGAGGTTTATACGCAATTGAATACTTGTAGCTACTAGAGAATCTCTTTAGCTTGTTGTATGTTTTTTTTTGTGACTACAACTTTACGTTTTCTATATATGACCCTCGCAAACCATGTTTTCCTATAATGGACCCTTAAGGAGTTTTATTTTAGTTCAAGAAGTTAATTCTTATTCTATTAAGAGGCCGTTCACAAAAATTGCCGATTTCACTAATTAACGTGATTTTACAGAAGTGATCTGTTAAAAAAAAAAACTGAACCTACCTACAAGTAGCTCATCTTTCATGAATAAAATAAAACGAAAGATAATTTCATGATCTGGTGTACGAGCTACGTTTTTAATTTTTTTTTACATGGTTTCGATGCGCGGTATGTTTACTAGTAAAAGATTATAATTTTGATTTCATTTTTATTTGTTCCTAAACAAATGATGTAAGTTTACTTTGAAGTACATGATATTTTGTCCTAATTTCTTAGTTTGAAGAAATTTACTTCGGTTTAGAAAGCTAGACGTGCCTTCGGTTTAAAAGGCTAGACGCGCCTTCGGTCGAAAAGGCTAGACGCGCCTTTGGTTTAAAAGGCTAGACGCGCCTACAGTTTACAAGGCTAAACGCGTCTTTGGTTTACAAGGTTTAACTTTTGGTTTTCTATAATACATATGGATAGGTCCAGTGAAAAATTCAATGAAATTAAAATTAAATTTACTTATATGGAATTTATGACATATTTCAAACTAAAATGAACATTATTCTTAATATTTCACCCAACCCTAAGCAATTTACACTAGATATTTATACGAACAAAAATTTATTTTGCGAGGCTAGGTGCACATTCAGTTTGTAAGGCCTAACACAACACAACCCTAAACGCGCCTTCGATTTAAAGCAAGGTACCTATAACTTTTGTTTCTTTTCATACTAGAATACGTTAGTACTATTATAATATTCTGTGCTAGAATGATGAAGTGGTTTGAGAATTTATAAGAGTGAAGCTTTTTGAACGTTATGTGAATGATAGACGGATTTGACGGCAACTGTTTATTTATGGTACTTTACAATGAAATATAAAAAGGTATTATAAAAGAGGTTGGTATGATCGCCAACACGTTAGATGTGCCTTTATTTTATTTATTTAGGTAAAAAAAAAACAGTCTTTAACAATTAAAGTTTAAATTTTTCAAGGTTAGATGAGCGTTTATTTTACAAGGTTAGATGCGCGTTTATTTTACAAGGTTAGATGCGCGTTTATTTTACAAGGTTAGACGCGCCTTTATTTTACAAGGTAAGACGCGCCTTTATTTTACAAGGTTAGATGCGCCTTTATTTTACAAGGTTAGATGCGCCTTTATTTTACAAGGTTAGATGCGCCTTTATTTTACAAGGTTAGATGCGCCTTTATTTTACAAGGTTAGATGCGCCTTTATTTTACAAGGTTAGATGCGCCTTTATTTTACAAGGTTAGATGCGGCTTTATTTTACAAGGTTAGGTGCGCCTTTATTTTACAAGGTTAGATGCTCCTTTATTTTACAAGGTTAGATGCGCCTTTATTTTACAAGGTTAGATGCGCCTTTATTTTACAAGGTTAGATGCGCCTTTATTTTACAAGGTTAGATGCGCCTTTATTTTACAAGGTTAGATGCGCCTTTATTTTACAAGGTTAGATGCGCCTTTATTTTACAAGGTTAGATGCGCCTTTATTTTAGAAGGCTAGATGCGCCTTTATTTTACAAGGTAAGATGCGCCTTTATATTAAAAGGCTAGATGCGCCTTTATTTTACAAGGTTAGATGCGCCTTTATTTTAGAAGGCTAGATGCGCCTTTATTTTACAAGGTTAGATGCGCCTTTATATTAAAAGGCTAGATGCGCCATCAGTTTACAGGGCTAGATTCACCTGTGGTTTGACTAGTTGTAATTAATATCTTATTACTTTAAATTAAAATAACATTGTACTGGCGGGCAACTATTATTATTAATATGTCATTTTATCATGTTTGGCATTAAAGTTTGACATTTATTTTATTGGGATTTTAAATTATTAAATGGAAAGATGGGTAAATAAAAGTACCTAGTTTTAATATTTTTGTACAGATTCTCAAATTTAAATTTTATAATCACCTAGCTACTTGCAGATTTCCACGCCTAACTAAGGCAGGATATGCAGATTTTGTTATATTACAATGTCATCAATGTATACTACAATATTCTGGGAAATAAATGTTGTTGTTGCTTAGCTTAGTGCACGGGCCCTTAAATAAATATATTGGGATACTTTTCAATTACACATGTACGAACGAAGATCTGTAAAAAGAAATAAGTAGACTTTATGAAGTCCGCGTTCTTCTTTAAGACACAACTTCATTTTACTTGGTTATCTATTGGTTAATAATATTGCAATTCGATGCTAATATAATTATGGTTAATTTGAATACATTACATTTATGCTTGAGAAAATAAGTCTTTCAATGTTTAGTACATAGCAGTGTGTAAGCTACTATTATATGAACTATTTATAGTTTTTAGGCGACAAGGTATGTTGCGTCTATGGGCCAAGTGTGTCCTAAAGTTTAATAGTTAAGCGGCCAAGTGTGTCGCATCTATGGGCCATGTGTGTCCTAAAGTGTAATGGTTAAGCGGCCAAGTGTGTCGCATCTATGGGCCATGTGTGTCCTCAGTTGATAGCTCTGTAAGCGGCCAAGTGTGTCGCGTCTATGGGCCAAGTGTGTCCCAAAGTTTAATGGTTAAGCGGCCAAGTGTGTCGCATCTATGGGCCATGTGTGTCCTCAGTTGATAGCTCTGGCCTGAATATATCTAAGTCTTGGTAGGCCGTGAACACATGGCGGCAAAGGGTAGCCCTGACCGGAATGTCAGCCTTTTGGCAGGCCGTGTCTACCTACAAGTGGCAAACGGTAGCCCTGAGTATCAGTGTCTTGGCAGGCCCTGTCCGCATGATGACTAATGGTAGCCCTGGCTGGAATATCAGTGCTTTGGCAGGTCGTGTCCACATAGTGGCAAACGGTAGCCCCGAGTATCAACATTAGCAATTACTAAAATTGAACACATTATATATAAAGTGTCTGAGAACCACAAATTGTGAAATTAAATGAGTGAATTATCAAGAAAATTTAATAGCTTCAGACCATGATGAGTTGATAAATTTATTGTCATTATTAAAACGCTTCAATTGCAGAAACTTTGTCTATTGCAATAACTATTTTTTTATTATGATCAAATAAAGAAAGCAAAGATTTAATTATTACTTTGATAATATTATAATTTCAAAACAATGCAATTAAATAGATATCTATCGTTTTGAATGTGTGAATTTGTATGTAACAAAATTAGTTTACGACATCGTTCTTATCCAGGGATTGATAACGTTATTTTAAAATGTACCGTTGTTTCTTACCGTTACTTTTAACATTAACGGTATTTTAATAGATAGCGTTGCTTTTGTATCATTACTTTGAAATTCAATAAATAACGTTACTTTTTTAGGTAAAAAAGAAAAAAACGTTATTTTCATTCCGACGTGAAGTGAACGCGTAGGTAGACGATGTTAGTATACAGAAAGTATTCAGCCTGAGGAAATGTTCACTTACACAGAGTTCTATGCGATTGATTTTCTTGTTTAGGTATCTCGTAATTTAACCTTTTTAATACCGATACTTTTTTTTCTCATAATAAAGTCGCAAACTCCAATAATAATAATTTATATCGAGGTAACGGTTAATTTACCGGTACCACAGAATATATACTTTAACCGGTACACTGTTTGTTGGGTTATTTTTGCCGGTAAATTTACCGATACAGTTTCACGTTACCTATTATATGTAACTGTAAAAATATTGGTAAATTATTCAATCCCTGTTCTTATCTCAAACAATTCCCATGTATAGATTCAAATATTTTCCTTTTGACTCTGATGTTTTATTTGGTTGTCATTTTATTTGTACTATGATATATGAACGGTTACTGTCGATTATGTTCTATTTATTTCAGAAACATGTGGCATCTAACAAGATGCCGATGCGCTATAGAGGACGCTAGGTGGCGGTAGCGCGGCAGCAGGCTGGAGGATGTGCTACGGAAGATTTTTGGGTGACTGAATGGTAGAAACGACGATTGCGTTATTGGCGGACAGAAGTTTTGGTGGCACGACGGCAACGGGCTGCGACAGACGATGGGTTTCAGCTACAATTATGTTCTGTTTGAACTGAGAAATATAACAGAATTTCTACGAATTGATTTATCAAATATATTTAAATCTTATTTAGAACCTGTTAAAGTAGAAAGTTTTAACTAAATTAAACATTATAAGTAACACAGATACTATAAAAATATTAGGTAGGTACCTAACCTAAGTCATGCTGCGGATTATGCAGTAAATAATTAATGCATCATAATTATTGTTGCAACATAAATTTAATCAATATGATGTACGTGTGTAGTTACTTACTGTAAGTGGTAATATTTATTTTCTCCTTTTTAATAAGACTCAAGATTGTATAGCCGTTGAACGTTGTTTATGAAGCGCCACTTACTGTGTAGTCTGTGTAGTAACAAAGCAAAGAAAGGAAGTTACATTTATATTCCCCATTAATAATAATTATTGCAAATTGAATAAAATTTAACTTTGTATTAAAATCATTGATAAATTCAGTTGGGTATCAGGGGTTATTGTCTGTCAAAAATCTGCAATTTGTGATTGAGTTTGTTTACCCTGTCGTTGTTACCCAGCGTGCTGTTGGCTGCTATATTCTTTTTATTCTTGTATTCATTTAACATCATAATTAAATTCATAATTTAGTAGGAACTAATAAGAAGTGTTAACTTTGTATCTACTTACATAAAAATAATTTATTTGTTTTATTGTGGGTTTCTAAGAATTGAAGATGTTTAAGAGTTAATATTTGTGATACAATATTACCTACAGGCTTTTATAAATGATCATGGAACAAAGATTCATTTCTAGTATACTCCGCGAGCTATTGAATTGAAATCAATAAATATCCTAATTTCAATTGAGGTGATGAAACTCTATATCTACACTACAAAGCACACTATTTTTAAGTCCCATGTCAAAAACGTTTTATGTTGATTTCATTTACTATTAAATTTTCGATATTTATAATTCAATAATAATTCAATAATTTATGTCAAACTAACTCTGATCACTGTAATAATTTCAAAAGGTAATTAATTTAATATTTTCCCATATTAATTATGTAAAGTAATCACGCAACTTTATCAGTAAATACCAATTTAGAATAATTGTAATAATTTAAATATTTTCGCATCGCATGTATTTCTGTGTGCACGTGTTTGGATGTCAGTTTAGTTCAAAACAATATGTCTAGCTGTTATTGTGTGCTATTGTTGACTGTCATCTGTTGTACGTATACCATATGAATAATCCAAGCTTGGGACCCCATAAGTCACCAGTTATAGCCCCAAACACACACTGCAGGATCTAATGATACAACTAGTTTCTTTTGTAAATAAATAATTAATAATATATATAAAAGACAGAGGTCAACAACCCTCTCAAGTTTTCTTTCGCCATTTCTTTCTTGAAGGGGCCTCCCAATTTTGTGAAATGGTGGTAGATTCAGTAGATTCTCTTTTTAATATTAATCAATTCACAAAATTGAAATAAAACAATAAATTAAACCATTAAATTCTTTGTATAACATAAGATTTCTGAACGTTTTATAAATATCAAATTAATGCAATATAATTTAACTGACTGTTTGTTATCCCAAATAAATATAATAAAATAAAACACACAACCTGCCGAATGTGACGATATTTTGACCGTGCATGAGGACACGCACGACGTCAGGATGGACGAATGTGACGTTTTGTCGTTGGGTAGTAATAAATTAATTTTATTGTTATGATTTCAAATGAAATTGAAAAGATAATAGTAGGTATCTTCGTTTAATAGCCTGGCAACACCGCAGCTTGGCTCCACCGTTTCCCGCCACATTTTCCCGCCATTTTGTAGTGGAATGGGGAGGTAAAGTGGTGGGGATAATCGGCGGGTCGGTCAACGAAAGTCAGTTGCAGGTCAGTGACTGTTCAACCGTCGAGAAAAGAAGTAGTTAGGGAAAACTGCTAACGTACTGTTGCTATAACCTAGTTAATAAGAGTCATGGTGTATTCCTGTGGAGAAAGTAAAAGTGGTTCACCGTTATTATTGTAGTTTCATTACACTTATATATATATAATTTTATAAAAAAATATAAAAATTTAATTTATAAAAATAGCATTGTGAATGCTAAAATCTAAAAATTCAAAAATTCAATTTGAATACAGCTATTATTTCTGACTGTACCTAAAAGTTTAGTTACAATGTTAGACAACTTACGAGTTAAGTTAGTAATATTTAAATAAGATGTTACGAAAAAGAGTTCCTACTTAATTTCGGACCACCTGAGATCGAAGCGGAAGTAACGTCATCCGATTTCGAGTTTCAGTATTCGTAGTAGGACCTCACGTCCCACAGAGCAAATGTTTGTAGATATAAGCTTCCATCGATTATATAGCGATTCACGCGTACGACGCGCAGCATTGTTTACCGGTACGCAATGCGTCGATACGCAGGTCGTTTTGCGGTACGCTAATTTGCGTTGACACAGAGTAGGCATGTCAGTAGTGTAGTCAGGCATGTATCCAGACTTGGGGGGGGGGGCACCTCATTCCGCAAACCGGGTGAGTGATTCGCCCGCTAAACTTGTCAGTAGTGTAGACCGGCTCTGTGTGTTCCGGATTTCGGGGGGGGGGGGATAAATCCCAACTATCCCCCCCTCTGGATACGTGCCTGAGTGTTGTAAAATATTTTCTTAGCATGACGTGTAAAATAAGCGATTTTCTGACAGCTGATAATTTAATGTTGATAGATGAAGCTACTTCAACTAGGTTAAATTTCTAAAAAATATTCTCAGAGAAAAGTTCTTCTGAACACGCCAATGGACAACCAACGCACAAACTTAAGTTAAAAGTAATTACATTTTATCCTTTGCCTGTTTCTTAAAAACCTATCTAGGTACTTAGTTGTTCGACGACATCTAGTTCTTTTTTGTACTACTTTTTTTCTTATACTGCCTTTTGAAATTCGCTCATTAGAGTAAACTCGTCCCACTGTAACTGGTTCCAAATTTTTATTATAATAATTAGGGGCAGAGGCAGGTCCAGCCTAAAATTAGCATTTTTTAGAAGTTGGGCTAGAGAACTGTACCGGCATAAAATAGTGGGTCAAGTCACCTTCATTGGAATAGAATAGTTGTCACCTAACAGTGTATTGCGAAGGTTCAATACTTTCGCTACGGCCGGTCATGGGATGGGTGACCAAAATATTATATTCGAGCTCCTCCGAGCTTTGGAAAGAACCCCAGCTGCATTTGCACTTGTTAACACCCACCGATCCGCATTGGGTCCGCGTGGTGGGTTGGTTGGGTAAATTCAGTTCCTTATTTCACTAAGGATTAATTATCTGCTTAGCATTTTTTTCACTCAAAAATAGTACCAAATTCAATAGAAATTTTACAAAAGGGTTTTTCTGAATAAAGGGTCTTTCGACAAAAGGGTAGATCCTTGCTTTAGATTGATTGATGATCCCTTATTTGTACTTCCGTCGGTGAACGATGGTTCTTGAGGGTACAGTTGTATATGCAAATCCGAAAGTAATATAAATAATAAAGGTGTATTGAATATTTTTTTTGATATTCAATTATGATTAACAAAACAAGTTGTATAAAATAACTAAAGAAAAGCTCTAAAAAATGGATCGACCGATATGGACATCGCGCGGTAGTTCGTAGCCTTTTCGTAGCAATTAAAGCGCGTACTACGAAAGTTATGTAGCGCGTGCGTGCTACACGGACTAACTACAGTGCTACGCGATTATGGGGTTTGTTTATTATGCAAGAAAATGACCGTTTTATCAAAAGGTAACGGGACTCTATTACTAAGACTCCACTGTCCGTCTGTGTGTCCGTCTGTCTATCACCAGGCTGTATCTCATGAACCGTGCTAGCTAGCCAGTTGAAATTTTCACAGATGATGTATTTCTGTTGGCGCTATAATCACAAATACTAAAAAACAGAAAATAATAAGTATTTAAGTGGGGCTCCCATGCAAACTATCAACAAAAAATACATACAGACCTAAAACTGCAATAATAATAATAATAATATAATTATTCTACTTTGCAGTATATTTAAGCTATGATTGTACGCAACCCTCGGTGCGCGAGTCCGACTCACTCTTGACCGATTTTTTCAAATCCGATTTCTAAAAATAATCTACAATTACTTGTCTTACATAATAAAAAAAAACTCTTAAAAATCACCTAAAATACGCATTGTAATCCGCAAAATGTTTTATGGCAATAAGCTTCATATGTAAAAAAAATATAAAATATCGCAAATCGTTTGTCATTAGTCTGTGCCCCTGCTATTAACCGCCGCCGTCGAAGCGTTATCGATTCGCACCGTTTGTGACAACCCTATCGGCAATCACATTACAGCCGTCTCTTTGTGCATTTCGGTTAATGTTACAAAAGAATTCGGGACAAAAAACCCTTTATTTGAGTATACATTTCCATAATAATTGATGATACCGATTCATCGAAACGTGGACTGAAATAAAAAGCCTTTTGGTAGCTAAAAATGTTTTTGGTGTCGATATTTATAAGCAGCTAAAATATAATAGTAGCGGAAATGTACCTAGTGATAATATAATTTTCTTTTTACCTACACCTCCGATTGTTAATGACTTTGACTACTTGCTATTACAGTTCATACTCTCCCTTGTTTTGTTACGGAGCCCCATCACCTTAGAGTAAGACGCGCTTCTGTACCAGAAAGAGTGGCCATACGAAGCGATCCCCTCTGCCGAAGTACAAGTCCAAATGGGCATACGCGTTAGTAAAACCAGTTGCGCCCAGATTAATACTCGCTAAGGCGGCTCCCTTCGGTACGAAGCCGTCGCTGCTCGAAGCCCCTCACTATAACATAATATACATAATAGTGGTGGCAATGGCCAGCCTGTCTAGCATGACCGATTTATATCGCGTGATATAGCATTTTATCGACACTGAACTGTCAAATTCCTTTGTCTTTTTGACAGTTAAACGTGATAAAACGCTATATCACGCGATATAAATCGGTCATGCTAGGCAGGCTGATAATTAAAGTCATCAGTGGATTTTCATACAAACGAGGTAACTTTGGAACCTTGGTTCTCCGCCAAGGATTGACCTAGTGTGATCTGATGATGGCCATCCAGGGAGTGAATGGAGGAAATTCACAGGCACACCCAACTCATCTAATCTACGAGATATAGTACGAATTCTAAGAGATATTGTATTCAGATCGCTATACACACCCAACTCATCTGATCAACTAAGAGATATAATGGAGCCTTGGTTTTCTTTGCCGGTTTACCTACAGAAAAGTAATTGTTTTATCATTAATGTATATTTTCTACGCAAGGAAGTACTATGTAGATTACCTATACTTGAACGTTGGATGTTAACGAAAGTATTTCACTGTATAACAAATCGCGTTTTCTGTTAGTAATGATCTCATTATTAATATTTCCTTTATTGCATCAACAATCTGCTCTAATTATGAAAGTGAAGGTGAAAGTAAAAGTGAAAAAAGCTTTATTCAAATAAACTTAATTATTAAGTACTTTTGAATCGTCTATATTTTCCTACCACCCGTTCCAGACTTTTTTAGCTGACAAGAAGAACGGGCGCAAGAAACTTATCAGCTGTAACAGCCATAAGTAACGATATTTATGTTTCCCTGCAGGTGTCCTATTAACCGTAGCAATTAGCGCTACTGCAGTGTGTATGCAACGGACATATTATAGTTATTAAACGTTGTTTGTATTATATCATGAATCTATAAAGTGACAAATAAACAAAGATGAAAATAAAATCTGAATAAAAATTTTGTTAGTATAGTAATAGTATAGCAATCTACATTCTACGGGTGACTTCATCATCGCACCGATAGGTTTGTCAGCACAAACCTATCGGTGCGATGATGAAAAGTTAGATGAATGCGCATAAGTACGAACAAAGTAGTTATAGTAATAGTCATTTATTTGCTATTCTTGTGGTAGATACAAAAAGGTTGACTGGTAGAGAATGCTACTAGCATTAAGTCCGCCTCTTGTACCATTCTGTATTGTACTATAAAGATAGTTAAAAAAAAGATCTTAAAATAGTACGATGACAAGACAAGATAAAGCTTATACTTTGATTTTGTCGACAGGGCCGGACCACAGCTTTACATAGAACGTTTTGATTGTTACCTTTTTTTTCTTAGGGAGAAAGTTGACAAAACAAAGCTTAGAAAACAATCCATACAGTTGTAAAACGGACTCACTGTGATTTGTGCACCGGGGCTAATCGGACACACTTTTTAGATGTAAGTAATTTTTTAAAGGATAAAATTTTCACCATACTAGCCTTTTGTCTAGGTACATATCTCGCTCAAACTTGTAGAGATTGCAGTGTGGCATATTACAGCACAGAAGCACAACACAGCAGCACAGTTGGATGTAAATAAGGCATAATAATACCTAAATAAGAAAACTATTCTGTGAATATTATTGTCACTATACATAGGCGTCGACCTATATCGTCTATTTATAACGATAGCATGCATCGTAATCTGATCGCGTGACACCACGGAATGCTTAACAACTTCTTATCAATTAGACCATCGATCAAAAATCGATGCTATTATTTGAATTTTACATCATACTGCTCGGTAACTAGCATTTACTAATATAGTATGAGGCTGTGTAAGTTGACATGTGCAACACAGTGCATTGTTTAGATAGAACGTTCCATTTTCAGATCACTTTACAAGTCAAGCATGGTGAATGCTTTAATTGTAAAGTACACTTTTACAATTCAAGCATTTAAAACTCCTTAGTGAACCAATCTTTTTTCTTATTTATAAACTGACGAAACTTTTTACTGAAAAAAAAAACAACAACGAAATTAGCGGTATTTCATTTCAGTTCAAGCTATGCAAAACTCCTTGGTCAAACAATTTTTTTTTTTCATAAAATGATATAAGATTCATTTTGAATGGAACAGCTGATTTTTTTTCGTGATTTCGGGGTTGGTCCAATAATGAAAGTTGTTCAGTTTATTTTCATTTTTATTTTTATTTTTATTTTTATTTTTATTTTTATTTTTATTTTTATTTTTATTTTTATTTTTATTTTTATTTTTATTTTTATTTTTATTTTTATTTTTATTTTTATTTTTATTTTTATTTTTATTTTTATTTTTATTTTTATTTTTATTTTTATTTTTATTTTTATTTTTATTTTTATTTTTATTTTTATTTTCATTTTCATTTTTATTTTTATTTTTATTTTTATTTTTATTTTTATTTTTATTTTTATTTTTATTTTTATTTTTATTTTTATTTTTATTTTTATTTTTATTTTTATTTTTATTTTTATTTTTATTTTTATTTTTATTTTTATTTTTATTTTTACTTTTACTTTTACTTTTACTTTTACTTTTACTTTTACTTTTACTTTTACTTTTACTTTTACTTTTACTTTTACTTTTACTTTTACTTTTACTTTTACTTTTACTTTTACTTTTACTTTTACTTTTACTTTTACTTTTACTTTTATTTTTATTTTTATTTTTATTTTTATTTTTATTTTTATTTTTATTTTTACTTTTACTTTTACTTTTACTTTTACTGCAGTGTGTATGCAACGGACATATTATAGTTATTAAACGTTGTTTGTATTATATCATGAATCTATAAAGTGACAAATAAACAAAGATGAAAATAAAATCTGAATAACAATTTTGTTAGTATAGTAATAGTATAGCAATCTACATTCCACGGGTGACTTCATCATCGCACCGATAGGTTTGTCAGCACAAACCTATCGGTGCGCACAAACCTATCGGTGCGATGATGAAAAGTTAGATGAATGCGCATAAGTACGAACAAAGTAGTTATAGTAATAGTCATTTATTTGCTATTCTTGTGGTAGATACAAAAAGGTTGACTGGTAGAGAATGCTACTAGCATTAAGTCCGCCTCTTGTAATATTCTGTATTGTACTATAAAGATAGATAAAAAAAAGATCTTAAAATAGTACGATGACAAGACAAGATAAAGCTTATACTTTGATTTTGTCGACAGGGCCGGACCACAGCTTTACATAGAACGTTTTGATTGTTACCTTTTTTTTCTTAGGGAGAAAGTTGACAAAACAAAGCTTAGAAAACAATCCATACAGTTGTAAAACGGACTCACTGTGATTTGTGCACCGGGGCTAATCGGACACACTTTTTAGATGTAAGTAATTTTTTAAAGGATAAAATTTTCACCATACTAGCCTTTTGTCTAGGTACATATCTCGCTCAAACTTGTAGAGATTGCAGTGTGGCATATTACAGCACAGAAGCACAGCACAGCAGCACAGTTGGATGTAAATAAGGCATAATAATACCTAAATAAGAAAACTATTCTGTGAATATTATTGTCACTATACATAGGCGTCGACCTATATCGTCTATTTATAACGATAGCATGCATCGTAATCTGATCGCGTGACACCACGGAATGCTTAACAACTTCTTATCAATTAGACCATCGATCAAAAATCGATGCTATTATTTTAATTTTACATCATACTGCTCGGTAACTAGCATTTACTAATATAGTATGAGGCTGTGTAAGTTGACATGTGCAACACAGTGCATTGTTTAGATAGAACGTTTTTACTTTTACTTTTTTACTTTTACTTTTACATTTTTATTTTTATTTTTATTTTTATTTTTATTTTTACTTTTACTTTTACGTTTACTTTTACTTTTACTTTTACTTTTACTTTTACTTTTACTTTTACTTTTACTTTTACTTTTACTTTTACTTTTACTTTTACTTTTACTTTTACTTTTACTTTTACTTTTACTTTTACTTTTACTTTTACTTTTACTTTTACTTTTACTTTTACTTTTACTTTTACTTTTACTTTTACTTTTACTTTTACTTTTACTTTTACTTTTACTTTTACTTTTACTTTTACTTTTACTTTTACTTTTACTTTTACTTTTACTTTTACTTTTACTTTTACTTTTACTTTTACTTTTACTTTTACTTTTACTTTTACTTTTACTTTTACTTTTACTTTTACTTTTACTTTTACTTTTACTTTTACTTTTACTTTTACTTTTACTTTTACTTTTACTTTTACTTTTACTTTTACTTTTACTTTTACTTTTACTTTTACTTTTACTTTTACTTTTACTTTTACTTTTACTTTTACTTTTACTTTTACTTTTACTTTTACTTTTACTTTTACTTTTACTTTTACTTTTACTTTTACTTTTACTTTTACTTTTACTTTTACTTTTACTTTTACTTTTACTTTTACTTTTACTTTTACTTTTACTTTTACTTTTACTTTTACTTTTACTTTTACTTTTACTTTTACTTTTACTTTTACTTTTACTTTTACTTTTACTTTTACTTTTACTTTTACTTTTACTTTTACTTTTACTTTTACTTTTACTTTTACTTTTACTTTTACTTTTACTTTTACTTTTACTTTTACTTTTACTTTTACTTTTACTTTTACTTTTACTTTTACTTTTACTTTTACTTTTACTTTTACTTTTACTTTTACTTTTACTTTTACTTTTACTTTTACTTTTACTTTTACTTTTACTTTTACTTTTACTTTTACCTTTACCTTTACCTTTACCTTTACCTTTACCTTTACCTTTACCTTTATTTTTATTTTTATTTTTACTTTTACTCTTACTCTTACTCTTACTCTTACTTTTACTTTTATTTTTATTTTTATTTTTTTTTTACTTTTACTTTTACTTTTACTTTTACTTTTATTTTTATTTTTACTTTTACTTTTACTTTTACTTTTACTTTTACTTTTACTTTTACTTTTACTTTTACTTTTACTTTTACTTTTACTTTTACTTTTACTTTTACTTTTACTTTTACTTTTACTTTTACTTTTACTTTTACTTTTACTTTTACTTTTACTTTTATTTTTATTTTTATTTTTATTATTATTTTTATTTTTATTTTTAGTTACCTCGCTCGAATGATGTAAAGTAGTATGCTTACCTCGGTTGTAAGTAGCTATTACACCCTCGATCCGTAGCGCCCTTTGCGAGCTACGCTCGCATGGGCGCCAAATTGGATCTTGTTCTGTAATAGCTCTCTTACGTCCCTTGTGTAACAAAAGTAGTTTATTACAGCTTGTATGTTATTGTTGAGGGCTGGAAAGTAAGAGGAAGACCGCAGAAAAGATAGATGGATTGTGTGCGGAATGATATGAATGTGAAGGGAGTGGATGAGGAGATGACGAGTGACAGGAAGGAATGGAAGAGAAGGACGCACTGCACCGAACCCAAATAAGTTGGGGTAAGGGTAGGGGGATAATATTATTGTCACTATACATAGGCGTCGACCTATATCGTCTATTTATAACGATAGCATGCATCGTAATCTGATCGCGTGACACCACGGAATGCTTAACAACTTCTTATCAATTAGACCATCGATCAAAAATCGATGCTATTATTTGAATTTTACATCATACTGCTCGGTAACTAGCATTTACTAATATAGTATGAGGCTGTGTAAGTTGACATGTGCAACACAGTGCATTGTTTAGATAGAACGTTCCATTTTCAGATCACTTTACAAGTCAAGCATGGTGAATGCTTTAATTGTAAAGTACACTTTTACAATTCAAGCATTTAAAACTCCTTAGTGAACCAATCTTTTTTCTTATTTATAAACTGACGAAACTTTTTACTGAAAAAAAAAGAACAACGAAATTAGCGGTATTTCATTTCAGTTCAAGCTATGCAAAACTCCTTGGTCAAACAATTTTTTTTTTCATAAAATGATATAAGATTCATTTTGAATGGAACAGCTGTTTTTTTTTCGTGATTTCGGGGTTGGTCCAATAATGAAAGTTGTTCAGTTTATTTTCATTTTTATTTTTATTTTTATTTTTATTTTTATTTTTATTTTTATTTTTATTTTTATTTTTATTTTTATTTTTACTTTTACTTTTACTTTTACTTTTACTTTTACTTTTACTTTTACTTTTACTTTTACTTTTACTTTTACTTTTACTTTTACTTTTACTTTTACTTTTACTTTTACTTTTACTTTTACTTTTACTTTTACTTTTACTTTTACTTTTACTTTTACTTTTACTTTTACTTTTACTTTTACTTTTACTTTTACTTTTACTTTTACTTTTACGTTTACTTTTACTTTTACTTTTACTTTTACTTTTACTTTTACTTTTACTTTTACTTTTACTTTTACTTTTACTTTTACTTTTACTTTTACTTTTACTTTTACTTTTACTTTTACTTTTACTTTTACTTTTACTTTTACTTTTACTTTTATTTTTATTTTTATTTTTAGTTACCTCGCTCGAATGATGTAAAGTAGTATGCTTACCTCGGTTGTAAGTAGCTATTACACCCTCGATCCGTAGCGCCCTTTGCGAGCTACGCTCGCATGGGCGCCAAATTGGATCTTGTTCTGTAATAGCTCTCTTACGTCCCTTGTGTAACAAAAGTAGTTTATTACAGCTTGTATGTTATTGTTGAGGGCTGGAAAGTAAGAGGAAGACCGCAGAAAAGATAGATGGATTGTGTGCGGAATGATATGAATGTGAAGGGAGTGGATGAGGAGATGACGAGTGACAGGAAGGAATGGAAGAGAAGGACGCACTGCACCGAACCCAAATAAGTTGGGGTAAGGGTAGGGGGATAATATTATTGTCACTATACATAGGCGTCGACCTATATCGTCTATTTATAACGATAGCATGCATCGTAATCTGATCGCGTGACACCACGGAATGCTTAACAACTTCTTATCAATTAGACCATCGATCAAAAATCGATGCTATTATTTGAATTTTTCATCATTCTGCTCGGTAACTAGCATTTACTAATGAGTATGAGGCTGTGTAAGTTGACATGTGCAACACAGTGCATTGTTTAGATAGAACGTTCCATTTTCAGATCACTTTACAAGTCAAGCATGGTGAATGCTTTAATTGTAAAGTACACTTTTACAATTCAAGCATTTAAAACTCCTTAGTGAACCAATCTTTTTTCTTATTTATAAACTGACGAAACTTTTTACTGAAAAAAAAACAACAACGAAATTAGCGGTATTTCATTTCAGTTCAAGCTATGCAAAACTCCTTGGTCAAACAATTTTTTTTTTCATAAAATGATATAAGATTCATTTTGAATGGAACAGCTGTTTTTTTTTCGTGATTTCGGGGTTGGTCCAATAATGAAAGTTGTTCAGTTTATTTTATTTTTATTTTTATTTTTATTTTTATTTTTATTTTTACTTTTACTTTTACTTTTACTTTTACTTTTACTTTTACTTTTACTTTTACTTTTACTTTTACTTTTACTTTTACTTTTACTTTTACTTTTACTTTTACTTTTACTTTTACTTTTACTTTTACTTTTACTTTTACTTTTACTTTTACTTCTACTTCTACTTCTACTTCTACTTCTACTTCTACTTCTACTTCTACTTCTACTTCTACTTCTACTTCTACTTCTACTTCTACTTCTACTTCTACTTCTACTTCTACTTCTACTTCTACTTCTACTTCCACTTCCACTTCCACTTCCACTTCCACTTCCACTTCCACTTCCACTTCCACTTCCACTTCCACTTCCACTTCCACTTCCACTTCCACTTCCACTTCCACTTCCACTTCCACTTCCACTTCCACTTCCACTTCCACTTCCACTTCCACTTCCACTTCCACTTCCACTTCCACTTCCACTTCCACTTCCACTTCCACTTCCACTTCCACTTCCACTTCCACTTCCACTTCCACTTCCACTTCCACTTCCACTTCCACTTCCACTTCCACTTCCACTTCCACTTCCACTTCCACTTCCACTTCCACTTCCACTTCCACTTTTATTTTTATTTTTATTTTTATTTTTATTTTTATTTTTATTTTTATTTTTATTTTTATTTTTATTTTTAGTTACCTCGCTCGAATGATGTAAAGTAGTATGCTTACCTCGGTTGTAAGTAGCTATTACACCCTCGATCCGTAGCGCCCTTTGCGAGCTACGCTCGCATGGGCGCCAAATTGGATCTTGTTCTGTAATAGCTCTCTTACGTCCCTTGTGTAACAAAAGTAGTTTATTACAGCTTGTATGTTATTGTTGAGGGCTGGAAAGTAAGAGGAAGACCGCAGAAAAGATAGATGGATTGTGTGCGGAATGATATGAATGTGAAGGGAGTGGATGAGGAGATGACGAGTGACAGGAAGGAATGGAAGAGAAGGACGCACTGCACCGAACCCAAATAAGTTGGGGTAAGGGTAGGGGGATAATATTATTGTCACTATACATAGGCGTCGACCTATATCGTCTATTTATAACGATAGCATGCATCGTAATCTGATCGCGTGACACCACGGAATGCTTAACAACTTCTTATCAATTAGACCATCGATCAAAAATCGATGCTATTATTTGAATTTTTCATCATTCTGCTCGGTAACTAGCATTTACTAATGAGTATGAGGCTTTGTATTTTTTTTATTTATTTATTTATAGTTTATGGATAGCTAACAGCTTATAAACATACAAATAACAACAAATATATATAACTAAAAGCTATTGACAAGCTACCACATGTAGAATTCAAAGGAAATTGATCGTAAAGTTGGTAATTAATCGTAGCCCAGAAAGGACAGGTGCGTAAAATAGTAACATTAAACTAAATTCTAAACAATAACTTAATAACAGTCGTGATGCTGTTGAAAAATAAATCAATATTGGCGTCAGCGTTATTAATGGTGGAACAAGCTCTAATAAGGAAACTGTTATGCCTGTAGTTGGTGTGCATAGAAGGAATACTAAATGGTCTATATGAATCGTTGCGGGGTGCTCTTGTAGGTATTTTAAAACGAATTTTATGAAGTAGTTCCGGACAATCCACTGAACCTCTAATCAACTTGAGTAGAAAAGTAACATCTGCAATATTACGTCTAACAGAAAGCGGTAGCAAGTGATATTTAGTACAACGGTCTTCGTAAGATGTTTTCGGAATTTTGAATTTGAAATTTAGGAACCGAGTAAATTTTTTCTGGATCTTCTCTATATCATTTATGTATGTTACGTAACAGGGGTTCCAAATCTGGCTGGCATACTCAAGATGGCTGCGGACATAAGCACAATAAAGGATTTTGATGGTTTTCATGCGTTTAAAAGGCTTAGACAGACACATAATAAACCCTAGTGAACGAGATGCTTTATTAATAGTACTGACAATATGTTTATCAAATAGCAGTTTAGAATCAAGGATGACTCCCAGGTCTTTAGCTTCCTGACGAATGGATAATTTTTCGTTTTTGATACTGTAACTACTATTAAAGTGATTGATTTTACGAGTAAAACTTATAGAAAAACATTTGGATACGTTCAAATCTAGTTTATTTAAGTAACAGTATGAGTCTAACCTTCGGAGATCATCCTGAAGCTGAACTGCATCGTCGTTATTATTAACAATTTTGAAAATTTTCATGTCGTCTGCAAATAAGAGATAATTAGAGTGAAGAAAACACTGACCTATATCATGAATAAAAATAATAAAGAGCAAAGGACCAAGCAGGGAGCCTTGAGGAACCCCAGAGGGTATGAGTGACCACGAAGATGTATATCCACTGAGCACTACCGCCTGAGACCTTTTGTCAATGTACGATGAAAACCATCTGAATAGATTCCCCCTAATGCCTACCTTCATAAGCTTTAATAATAACATTTTATGATCAAGACGATCAAACGCCTTGGCGTAATCAGTGTAAACCGTGTTAACTTGGTTGCCCAAATCCATTTGATCCGTCAAATAGTCGGTGAACACGGCAAGGTTAGTCACTGTGGAACGAT
The DNA here is from genome assembly GCA_950108535.1 of Agriphila straminella. Lineage (NCBI taxonomy): Eukaryota > Metazoa > Arthropoda > Insecta > Lepidoptera > Crambidae > Agriphila > Agriphila straminella. The sequence continues at coordinate 1,729,294 of OX467319.1, forward strand.
TTTTCAAAAACCCGTGTTGCTGAGGGCTAAAGCTTAACTTTAAACTATTGTAAACCTGGTCGTACACTAACCTTTCAAGTACTTTGGCAAGTTGACACAGTTTAGAGATCGGTCTGAAATTTTCAACACAATCCTTAGGACCTTTTTTGTGTATTGGCGTTATATAAGCTGCTTTCCATCTGGCAGGCATAATGCCCTCATTAAGAGATCTTTTGAAAATAATAGACACGGGATGGCATAATTCGTCAGCACAGTTTACCAGAAACAAAGCAGGTAGATCATCTGGTCCAGCGGACTTGCTGACGTCCAGGGATTTTAGAAGTTTAAGGACAACATCGGATACAACTTCTATAGAACCAATGTCACAGCCAGCAGCTACGCCATGCTCATGATTATCACGCATTGAGTCAGAGATAAGGTCATCACTATCCAGGAAGGTAGACCGAAAATATCTGGAAAAAAGTTCACAAATAGCAGCGCCGTCATAACACGGTTGGCCCTGATAAGACATACACGCAGGGTATGATGATGAACTACGCAGATTTTTGTTGTATGACCACAACGCCCTCGGATTATCTAATATGGAGTCTTCGATACGAGAAATGTAATTATGATAGCACTCATTTTCAACCTCATTAGCTCTGTCGCGAAGTTCTTTGAATGAGAGTTCGTCATGCTTGTTACCGTACACCTTGAACTTACGATGGAATTTTAATTTTTCTTTTAATATTTTTAATAACGCTGAATTATACCATGGTGGAAATATGTTGGACATAGTCCGCTTTTTTGGTACAAAATCGTTAATTAAACGATTGATAATGTCGTAGAAAGCGTTAACCGCCTCATCAACAGTACCACAGCAGAGCTGTTGGTCCCAATCTATTTCAGACAATTTAGACCGTATTGACGTATAATCAGCTCGATTAAACATACGTATACTACGTTTAGGAATCTTAAGCGGATTAAGTTCAATAAAATTAACGGAAATATCAAGTGCTTTGTGGTGGGGGTCTTCCGGAACAAGGGGATCCAGGCTACCAGACACTGACACAAAGTCGTTCGAAATGACTAGATCCAATATTCTGCCTAGGTTGTTGTGAATATAATTAAATTGATCAAAAGAACACAAATTTAAAGTATTGATAAAATCAGAGCATGCGTCGCCGGGTAGTCGAGCCGCTTGTAAACCCTTATTAGCGGGTTCCCATACAATGGAACTCATATTAAAGTCACCGATTATAAGAAATTTATCCAATGGGCTTTCGTTTCTAATTAAAGTAAGTTTGTCCATAAAATTATACAACTGCGTATTTTGAGAGTTACCTCTATTCTCATCACATAAATAGATAGTACATAAGTGAAGCTGAAGTTTTAACTTATGCTTACTAGAGAAGTCGTTGAATGAGATAGTTAACCATAAATCCTCCGCACTAGACTGCCACTCAGGCTTACAAGCAACCAAAAGACCGCGGCGAGCAGCGATTAACACTCCACCGCCTCGAGTCTGCCCCGTTCTAGAATAATCCCTGTCACGTCGCCAGACTACATAACGGTCGTCAAACAGTTCACTGTCGGATATCCCATCAAGAAGCCAAGTCTCGGTTAAAGTTATCAAATCGTAGTCATGTAACAACAAATTGCGCAAAAATATATCGGTTTTCGTTCTCAACCCCCGAACGTTCTGATAATAAATCTTTAAGTTAGCCATTTATAATGCAATGACAATAACTAAATAGGCAAATAATATAAGTTCCAGAAACTAGTACGCAAAAATAATCGAAACTTACCACAATTAATGTTGTTCTATTGAAACGTAACTTATTCAAAATCAAATTAAAATGCACCACCAACCACAAGCCAACAGCTCGCACTGACATTAAAATGTATAAAAAACAAACACAATAAATGTAAGAATTAACAAACCACCTCAAATGACTTATTTCAAATTCCAGTACAATAATCGAACAAAAAAAAGAGGGTAACAACAATAAACTGCACGCAAAAATTATCGGTGAGATCCCTGAAGACCAATATCAGGTTGGGCCAATAATGAAAGTTGTTCAGTTTATTTTATTTTTATTTTTATTTTTATTTTTACTTTTACTTTTACTTTTACTTTTACTTTTACTTTTACTTTTACTTTTACTTTTACTTTTACTTTTACTTTTACTTTTACTTTTACTTTTACTTTTACTTTTACTTTTACTTTTACTTTTACTTTTACTTTTACTTTTACTTTTACTTTTACTTTTACTTTTACTTTTACTTTTACTTTTACTTTTACTTTTACTTTTACTTTTACTTTTACTTTTACTTTTACTTTTACTTTTACTTTTACTTTTACTTTTACTTTTACTTTTACTTTTACTTTTACTTTTACTTTTACTTTTACTTTTACTTTTACTTTTACTTTTACTTTTACTTTTACTTTTACTTTTACTTTTACTTTTACTTTTACTTTTACTTTTACTTTTACTTTTACTTTTACTTTTACTTTTACTTTTACTTTTACTTTTACTTTTACTTTTACTTTTACTTTTACTTTTACTTTTACTTTTACTTTTACTTTTACTTTTACTTTTACTTTTACTTTTACTTTTACTTTTACTTTTACTTTTACTTTTACTTTTACTTTTACTTTTACTTTTACTTTTACTTTTACTTTTACTTTTACTTTTACTTTTACTTTTACTTTTACTTTTACTTTTACTTTTACTTTTACTTTTACTTTTACTTTTACTTTTACTTTTACTTTTACTTTTACTTTTACTTTTACTTTTACTTTTACTTTTACTTTTACTTTTACTTTTACTTTTACTTTTACTTTTACTTTTACTTTTACTTTTACTTTTACTTTTACTTTTACTTTTACTTTTACTTTTACTTTTACTTTTACTTTTACTTTTACTTTTACTTTTACTTTTACTTTTACTTTTACTTTTACTTTTACTTTTACTTTTACTTTTACTTTTACTTTTACTTTTACTTTTACTTTTACTTTTACTTTTACTTTTACTTTTACTTTTATTTTTATTTTTATTTTTATTTTTATTTTTATTTTTATTTTTATTTTTATTTTTATTTTTATTTTTAGTTACCTCGCTCGAATGATGTAAAGTAGTATGCTTACCTCGGTTGTAAGTAGCTATTACACCCTCGATCCGTAGCGCCCTTTGCGAGCTACGCTCGCATGGGCGCCAAATTGGATCTTGTTCTGTAATAGCTCTCTTACGTCCCTTGTGTAACAAAAGTAGTTTATTACAGCTTGTATGTTATTGTTGAGGGCTGGAAAGTAAGAGGAAGACCGCAGAAAAGATAGATGGATTGTGTGCGGAATGATATGAATGTGAAGGGAGTGGATGAGGAGATGACGAGTGACAGGAAGGAATGGAAAAGAAGGACGCACTGCACCGAACCCAAATAAGTTGGGGTAAGGGTAGGGGGATAATATTATTGTCACTATACATAGGCGTCGACCTATATCGTCTATTTATAACGATAGCATGCATCGTAATCTGATCGCGTGACACCACGGAATGCTTAACAACTTCTTATCAATTAGACCATCGATCAAAAATCGATGCTATTATTTGAATTTTACATCATACTGCTCGGTAACTAGCATTTACTAATATAGTATGAGGCTGTGTAAGTTGACATGTGCAACACAGTGCATTGTTTAGATAGAACGTTCCATTTTCAGATCACTTTACAAGTCAAGCATGGTGAATGCTTTAATTGTAAAGTACACTTTTACAATTCAAGCATTTAAAACTCCTTAGTGAACCAATCTTTTTTCTTATTTATAAACTGACGAAACTTTTTACTGAAAAAAAAAGAACAACGAAATTAGCGGTATTTCATTTCAGTTCAAGCTATGCAAAACTCCTTGGTCAAACAATTTTTTTTTTCATAAAATGATATAAGATTCATTTTGAATGGAACAGCTGTTTTTTTTTCGTGATTTCGGGGTTGGTCCAATAATGAAAGTTGTTCAGTTTATTTTCATTTTTATTTTTATTTTTATTTTTATTTTTATTTTTATTTTTATTTTTATTTTTATTTTTATTTTTATTTTTATTTTTATTTTTATTTTTACTTTTACTTTTACTTTTACTTTTACTTTTACTTTTACTTTTACTTTTACTTTTACTTTTACTTTTACTTTTACTTTTACTTTTACTTTTACTTTTACTTTTACTTTTACTTTTACTTTTACTTTTACTTTTACTTTTACTTTTACTTTTACTTTTACTTTTACTTTTACTTTTACTTTTACTTTTACTTTTACTTTTACTTTTACTTTTACTTTTACTTTTACTTTTACGTTTACTTTTACTTTTACTTTTACTTTTACTTTTACTTTTACTTTTACTTTTACTTTTACTTTTACTTTTACTTTTACTTTTACTTTTACTTTTACTTTTACTTTTACTTTTACTTTTACTTTTACTTTTATTTTTATTTTTATTTTTAGTTACCTCGCTCGAATGATGTAAAGTAGTATGCTTACCTCGGTTGTAAGTAGCTATTACACCCTCGATCCGTAGCGCCCTTTGCGAGCTACGCTCGCATGGGCGCCAAATTGGATCTTGTTCTGTAATAGCTCTCTTACGTCCCTTGTGTAACAAAAGTAGTTTATTACAGCTTGTATGTTATTGTTGAGGGCTGGAAAGTAAGAGGAAGACCGCAGAAAAGATAGATGGATTGTGTGCGGAATGATATGAATGTGAAGGGAGTGGATGAGGAGATGACGAGTGACAGGAAGGAATGGAAGAGAAGGACGCACTGCACCGAACCCAAATAAGTTGGGGTAAGGGTAGGGGGATAATATTATTGTCACTATACATAGGCGTCGACCTATATCGTCTATTTATAACGATAGCATGCATCGTAATCTGATCGCGTGACACCACGGAATGCTTAACAACTTCTTATCAATTAGACCATCGATCAAAAATCGATGCTATTATTTGAATTTTTCATCATTCTGCTCGGTAACTAGCATTTACTAATGAGTATGAGGCTGTGTAAGTTGACATGTGCAACACAGTGCATTGTTTAGATAGAACGTTCCATTTTCAGATCACTTTACAAGTCAAGCATGGTGAATGCTTTAATTGTAAAGTACACTTTTACAATTCAAGCATTTAAAACTCCTTAGTGAACCAATCTTTTTTCTTATTTATAAACTGACGAAACTTTTTACTGAAAAAAAAACAACAACGAAATTAGCGGTATTTCATTTCAGTTCAAGCTATGCAAAACTCCTTGGTCAAACAATTTTTTTTTTCATAAAATGATATAAGATTCATTTTGAATGGAACAGCTGTTTTTTTTTCGTGATTTCGGGGTTGGTCCAATAATGAAAGTTGTTCAGTTTATTTTATTTTTATTTTTATTTTTATTTTTATTTTTATTTTTACTTTTACTTTTACTTTTACTTTTACTTTTACTTTTACTTTTACTTTTACTTTTACTTTTACTTTTACTTTTACTTTTACTTTTACTTTTACTTTTACTTTTACTTTTACTTTTACTTTTACTTTTACTTTTACTTTTACTTCTACTTCTACTTCTACTTCTACTTCTACTTCTACTTCTACTTCTACTTCTACTTCTACTTCTACTTCTACTTCTACTTCTACTTCTACTTCTACTTCTACTTCTACTTCTACTTCTACTTCTACTTCTACTTCTACTTCCACTTCCACTTCCACTTCCACTTCCACTTCCACTTCCACTTCCACTTCCACTTCCACTTCCACTTCCACTTCCACTTCCACTTCCACTTCCACTTCCACTTCCACTTCCACTTCCACTTCCACTTCCACTTCCACTTCCACTTCCACTTCCACTTCCACTTCCACTTCCACTTCCACTTCCACTTCCACTTCCACTTCCACTTCCACTTCCACTTCCACTTCCACTTCCACTTCCACTTCCACTTCCACTTCCACTTCCACTTCCACTTCCACTTCCACTTCCACTTCCACTTCCACTTCCACTTCCACTTTTATTTTTATTTTTATTTTTATTTTTATTTTTATTTTTATTTTTATTTTTATTTTTATTTTTATTTTTATTTTTATTTTTATTTTTAGTTACCTCGCTCGAATGATGTAAAGTAGTATGCTTACCTCGGTTGTAAGTAGCTATTACACCCTCGATCCGTAGCGCCCTTTGCGAGCTACGCTCGCATGGGCGCCAAATTGGATCTTGTTCTGTAATAGCTCTCTTACGTCCCTTGTGTAACAAAAGTAGTTTATTACAGCTTGTATGTTATTGTTGAGGGCTGGAAAGTAAGAGGAAGACCGCAGAAAAGATAGATGGATTGTGTGCGGAATGATATGAATGTGAAGGGAGTGGATGAGGAGATGACGAGTGACAGGAAGGAATGGAAGAGAAGGACGCACTGCACCGAACCCAAATAAGTTGGGGTAAGGGTAGGGGGATAATATTATTGTCACTATACATAGGCGTCGACCTATATCGTCTATTTATAACGATAGCATGCATCGTAATCTGATCGCGTGACACCACGGAATGCTTAACAACTTCTTATCAATTAGACCATCGATCAAAAATCGATGCTATTATTTGAATTTTTCATCATTCTGCTCGGTAACTAGCATTTACTAATGAGTATGAGGCTTTGTATTTTTTTTATTTATTTATTTATAGTTTATGGATAGCTAACAGCTTATAAACATACAAATAACAACAAATATATATAACTAAAAGCTATTGACAAGCTACCACATGTAGAATTCAAAGGAAATTGATCGTAAAGTTGGTAATTAATCGTAGCCCAGAAAGGACAGGTGCGTAAAATAGTAACATTAAACTAAATTCTAAACAATAACTTAATAACAGTCGTGATGCTGTTGAAAAATAAATCAATATTGGCGTCAGCGTTATTAATGGTGGAACAAGCTCTAATAAGGAAACTGTTATGCCTGTAGTTGGTGTGCATAGAAGGAATACTAAATGGTCTATATGAATCGTTGCGGGGTGCTCTTGTAGGTATTTTAAAACGAATTTTATGAAGTAGTTCCGGACAATCCACTGAACCTCTAATCAACTTGAGTAGAAAAGTAACATCTGCAATATTACGTCTAACAGAAAGCGGTAGCAAGTGATATTTAGTACAACGGTCTTCGTAAGATGTTTTCGGAATTTTGAATTTGAAATTTAGGAACCGAGTAAATTTTTTCTGGATCTTCTCTATATCATTTATGTATGTTACGTAACAGGGGTTCCAAATCTGGCTGGCATACTCAAGATGGCTGCGGACATAAGCACAATAAAGGATTTTGATGGTTTTCATGCGTTTAAAAGGCTTAGACAGACACATAATAAACCCTAGTGAACGAGATGCTTTATTAATAGTACTGACAATATGTTTATCAAATAGCAGTTTAGAATCAAGGATGACTCCCAGGTCTTTAGCTTCCTGACGAATGGATAATTTTTCGTTTTTGATACTGTAACTACTATTAAAGTGATTGATTTTACGAGTAAAACTTATAGAAAAACATTTGGATACGTTCAAATCTAGTTTATTTAAGTAACAGTATGAGTCTAACCTTCGGAGATCATCCTGAAGCTGAACTGCATCGTCGTTATTATTAACAATTTTGAAAATTTTCATGTCGTCTGCAAATAAGAGATAATTAGAGTGAAGAAAACACTGACCTATATCATGAATAAAAATAATAAAGAGCAAAGGACCAAGCAGGGAGCCTTGAGGAACCCCAGAGGGTATGAGTGACCACGAAGATGTATATCCACTGAGCACTACCGCCTGAGACCTTTTGTCAATGTACGATGAAAACCATCTGAATAGATTCCCCCTAATGCCTACCTTCATAAGCTTTAATAATAACATTTTATGATCAAGACGATCAAACGCCTTGGCGTAATCAGTGTAAACCGTGTTAACTTGGTTGCCCAAATCCATTTGATCCGTCAAATAGTCGGTGAACACGGCAAGGTTAGTCACTGTGGAACGATTTTTCAAAAACCCGTGTTGCTGAGGGCTAAAGCTTAACTTTAAACTATTGTAAACCTGGTCGTACACTAACCTTTCAAGTACTTTGGCAAGTTGACACAGTTTAGAGATCGGTCTGAAATTTTCAACACAATCCTTAGGACCTTTTTTGTGTATTGGCGTTATATAAGCTGCTTTCCATCTGGCAGGCATA